>CM062818.1:775231811-775316811 GCA_031772625.1 Pinus tabuliformis
GGGGAACTTGAGTGAGGCAAGAGTAGCACCGATGCTTCAAATCTCTACAACACTATAAATGGTAAAAATGAAATTTACGACCAATAAGTTTTTTATTTAAACCTATTTGATTTGTTCTTGTAACAGCATCAATGTGTATTATTTCGAAGTGCAACAATTTTTCTTTTAGTTAAAAACCCTGTAGTGATTCTATTGGTGGGTACGCACCAGGGAATTTGAATACACAAACAACACCAACGCTTTGTGTGTATATAAAACTAAAATGAAGAAAAGAATTTTAATATCGACATTTTTTAAATTTAGCCTTTTTTTGGTGCTATTAAGTAGTATAAGCAATGGTGCATTGGTATTTATGTACTGGGGTGTTTGAATACATTAAGAACACTGATACCTCATGGGAATATAACAACAAAATGGTGAAAAGAATTTTACAACTGATATTTTTTAAATTTTAACCTTTTTCCATTATTATCAACTAGTATAAGGATCGATGTGCCATATATAGGTGGTGCACTGTTGTTTTTATTTGCATTAAAAGTAACGCTTCAATGGTGCACCACTCTCTACTACGCACTAATTTTAGTTCAATTAACAACACCAATGCATATAATATAATAAGTACATTATTATTCTAAATTTTAAAACTCCGTGCACTATATCATGTATGAATTAGGGTATAAATGTACTAGTTTAGCACCGGTTCATCATTACAGTATAGCACCGTATTGGGAAAAATGAATTTTATGACCATCAATTTTTATAATTGAACCCTTTTCTGGTTCTATCGAGTAGTATATGCATCAGTGCACATTTTGTACTTAGGGCATTGTTATATATATATATATATATATATCTTCCAGGGTGCACCATATGCTATTAAGAAATAGTGTGTTAATGTATTAGGGTCTCATCATTAGAAAAAGCCCACTAAAACATCTTCCCACACAAATCCACTAGCGACCTCCACTAAAAATAGATTTTTAGGCTATTTTAATAGGGGCTTCTGCAAAAACCTCCGCTAGAGGGTATTTTCCTTGTACAGTGGGAAGGGGAGAGAAAGGTAGAGAGAAAGTGAGGGAGAGGAAGAGAAAGAGAGATTGAGGTAAAGAGGGCAAAGTAGAGAGAAATCAAGGCAAGGAGAGGGGAATAGAGAAGGGGGGAGGGAGAGAGAGATGGAGATGGGGAGGGAAAGAGCGAAGAAGAGGGGGGGGAGAGGGAGAGGGAGAGGGAGAGAGATGGATGGAGAGGGAGAGAGAGAGAGAGAGAGAGGGAGGAAGAGGGATAGAGAGGGGGACAAAGAGAGAGAGAGAGAGAGAGAGAGAGAGAGAGAGAGAGAGAGAGAAATAAGAGAAAGGGAGAGATATAGGGGGAGAGTGAGGGGGAGAGGGATAGAAATAGTGAGCAAGATGGATATAGAGATACATAGAGAGATAGCGAGAGAGAAGGGGGGAGAGAGAAAGTGATAGAGATTGTGAAAGACAACATGAGAGATAGAGAAGGGGAGAAAGAAAGAGAGAGAAAGATAGAGCAAGAGAGAGTAGGAGAGAGTGAGAGAGATGGAGAGAGATGGATAGGGGGAGAAATAGATAGAGTAAGTGAGAGAAAGAGAGAGAGAGCATGGGAGAGTTATTGAGAAAGCGCAAGAGTAAGCGAGTAAGAGAGACAGAGAATAGGAGAAATTAGGAGAGAGAGGGAAATATAGGGAGAGCAAGAGAGTAGGACAAGGGGAGAGTAGAAGAGGGGGAGATATAGAGAGGGGGATAGGGAGAGGGAGAGAGAGAAAGAGAGATGAAAAGTAGGAGAAGGAGAGAGGGATAAATATAGGGAGTGTGGGAGAGGATGATAGGGAGACAACAAGAGAGGGAAAGAGAAAGAGAGAAAGAAATGGCGATAGAGAAAGGGAAAGGGATGGAGAGAGAGAGAGAGAGGAGTGGGAAGAGAGGTAGAAGAGGGAGAGAGTTAGAAAGAGATAGTAGAGAAGGAGAAGGAGAGAGGGAGAGGGAAGGAGGGAGTAAAAGAGAGAGGGAGGGAGGTAGAAGGAAAGATAAAGGGTGAGAGAAAAGGGGGCAGAGAAAGCTAGAAAGAGGGAGAGGAAGAGAGACAGAGAGAAAGAGAGAAGACAAGAGAGAGAGTGGGTGTGTATGTGTGTGTGTGTGTGTGTTTGCATGTGAGAGAGAGATATAGACAAAGGGAGAAAGAGAGAGAGGGAGTGTGTGTGTGTGAAAGAGAGTGAGAAATATAGAGGGTGAGAGAAAGGGATATCTGGAGAGGGAGAGGTAGAGGAGGAGGGATGTGAAGAGAGAGAGTGAGATAGAGTGTGAGCAGGTGAGAGAGTGCAGGATAGGGAGAGAGAGAGAGAGATATTATGTGTGTGTGTGAGAGAGAGAGAGAGAGAGAGAGATAGAGAGAGTGAGAATGAGAAGAGAGAGAGAGAGAGAGAGAGAGAGAGAGAGAGAGAGAGGTGGAAGGAGAGGGATAGAGGGAAATAGAGGGAGGGAGAGGGAGAGGGAGGGGAGGTGTTTCCATTCTATTTGAGGAAAATAGGTTCCTTTCTATTTTAGTGCTTCTTTTTACATATATGAGTAGAGAATTTGAGATTAGATAGAGAGGGAGAGAGGCAAAAAAGGGTTTTCATTCCATAGTGTCCCATGGGCCACAGGTTTCCCTCCTTTATACTTGCATCCATTTCCATTCCGAGAAATAAAATAGAAGTGTAGCCTCACCTTCCAATCTCGTTTTCTCCTATAAGGGTTTCCTATATCACACGGGAGCCTCACTCATTGAACCTATGACATATCACATGCATTCGTGGCATACTAAACAATACCCCTAATTTGACTACATATTGGAAAATACCTCTAAAAATCACATTATTTAACTCCATACCAATACAAACCCAATACACCTTCCCAATTTAAACAACCCCTACTTTCACTACATATTGTAGGTATCCATTTTTTCATTAACATTTTTTATACCCCTTTATAGTTTTTTATTAGCTTTGAGATCCATTTTTTATACCTACCAATATAAAAACCCTTTACCCCCTATATATCCCCCAATATATAATGTCATTTTTTCCTCAATAGATATCCCCTAATATGAACCCACGTGCTATGGTATTTCTCCCCTAGTGAAGCCCCTGTGCCTATATCATATCATATGTTATTATGGTTGTAAGTAATTGTATTTGTGTTTATTCTCTATTTTCCACATTTTATATATTGCATTCTAGAAAATGTAACTTAATAAATCCTTAAGTCTAAAGAAAATAACCTTAATATTATAGATTTCATATTTTAAGTATAATTTTATCCGATATATTGTGATGAACTCTCTAGTATAATATCCAAGATAGTTTATGAGCCATATTGGTATCAAAGCAAGTGGTTATGGATATTTTGTGGGATTCTTTAATGGGTCTAGATTGGTTTAGGAATAAAGTTGTAAAACCCTAGATATGATCAATAAATCTATTAAAAAACCTCAATATGTGTCAGAGGAGAGGTTCTGAAGGCCAAAATAATAGGTTGTAGATATCAACCACAACATGAGTCTCCTTACGGCAGCTCTAGAGAACAAGTTGGGAATCAGAGAAGATGTATGTTAACTTAGAGGTCATCTCAAAGGGGAAAATAGATGTAAGGGATAAACCAAACGTGTAAATAAGAAAGAACACAAAAAGGAACAATACAGTTCAAATGTCATGAACCATTCATTTTCCCTGTTGAAGATGGAGATAAAGTTTTACATCAAGCCATATAAGGTGATATTGAAGCTTTGAGGTTGAATAACTAGTTACAATAGCTAGAGCATTATTTTAGTGTTCCCTACATAGAGGAAGGACATAAAATATGTTTTGCTCATCCAAAATTAGAGGTCCATGCCATCACTTGGTCAGAAATCCATATGGAAAACTTTAGAGTGGAGGGAGATCCTCTAGTGACTAATTGGGAGGATTTAAAAACTCTAATAAACTCACATTTCTACCCTATTAGGTATGTAGAATACTAGTGGATTCAATGGCATTACTTAAAGCAAAGATAAGAGTTGAGTGTCTAGGAGTACTCTGTGAAATTTAGGAAGATGGAAATAGTTTTTGATATCTCCTCAAAGAACCCAAATGTGCTCCTCAAGTATATGAGGGGTTCAAACAACCATCTGTAGAAGTGTTGGGGCATCATTTAGAATTTTGTAAGTTTTGAAGATATGAAGAGGGAAAAACATGTGGCAGGAGTAACGGTCAGGTTGCAGGGAAGACAACGGGGAAAGCAAGCAAGACCATGAAGTCATGGGGAAGTCAGGAAAAGGTGTCATGAACAAGCAAAAACAATTGAGCGAAAAAGGAGGAGGACGAGAAGCAGCTGAGGGGATAAACATTCAAATGGAAGTTCAAGCAGCGAAGGAATAAATAAAAGGAGAGAAAAACGTGAAGAAGAAGGTTGGTATCTGAGGGATTCTGAGGTATAGAAGAACCTGATCAAAAGACTGGAGCACTGGTGGGAAGACCAATGCTGGGCTTGGTCTCAGATCTGGAACAGTTTGTGGTCACAATATTTTATGTGTTTTTTCATGGATTTATGTCGAATGTATATTGTAATGAATATTTTGTTGATTTAATATGAATGGGTACTTGGACCAGTTGCATAGTATTATTTGCGTGTAATGTTGTGATTTATGGGCTTGCTCAAAGGTTTTTAATGTTGAAGGTCTTTCCTCATATGAATGTGATCTATATAGTGATATAATGTTATGATGAGTGTATGCTTTAAGCTATATGTAGAGTAATGGTTAGGTCATCCTTTATATCCTTGTGAACCCTTCTCAGTTTCGGTCACAAAACACCTTGGGTGAGACTCCTTATCCTTAGGAAAGGGTCAGTGTTACTTGGGAGCGAGAGCAAAAGCGGGGAGCGGGAGTGAAAATGGGTGCGGGAGCGACATTTTTAAATTAGCTCCCAGTTTGGGAGCGACCTCGGATTGTTATATATATATATATATATATATATATATATATATATATATATATATATATATATATATATAATATATATATATATATATATATATATATATATATATTTTGATACATATATGTGAACAAAAACATGTCGAGTTATGAATTAGATATAAAAAACATAAAAAAACATAGATTGAACCATATAACAACAATAATTTAGAAGTTATAATCTTCATCAACCACGTCCACAAGTTAGTAACATAGTAACATACAACATATTGAGCCTCGTGATTCATCAACCTTAAAGTTTCAAGCTTTCAAAATTCAATATATAACATTTATCATCATTGATCACCAAAGTTGTACTTGTAAGCTAAGTGTAACCATTACAACAAATAATACCTAACATGAAATGAAATGTTGTAAAATGAAATGAAACAACTTTCAACATTCATGAAGCATCATATTCATAATTCATTACTAATGAGTTATAATTGCCAACTTCAAACTTAAATTGTCATATATTGTTTAAAAAAATATCATAATAAATATGAAAGAGTCAATAGTTATAAAAACTACTAGAAACTAGAAAAGACAAGTAAATATATTATTTATTGTTTATGCTTGGGCCTCTTGCCACCATGAGAAATGTCTAATTTTTTAGTCTTGTTGGAAAATCAGGATATTTGTCATTAATATCACCCTCTAAGCGTTAATATCCAGAGGTATATTTGTCATTACCTCTGTATCTGTATAGGGATCTTTGTCATTTATATCACCCTCTAAGAATTAACATAAGATAGAAAAAGCATAGCATGTCAAGTCAAGATTTTGTTTGAGTGATGCATACATTTTTAGGAGGGTCATGATAGAGTAGTTCGACAACCAATGTCACTAACATCAAGGTACATAGAGGGATTGGTGCTCTTGATTAAATATGAGTTCCATACCCTAATACATGAAAAAATTCAATGGAAACATTGCAATTATGAAATCCTAAAAAACTAATAAGTCTGCTGGATTTTGAATGAAATCTAAAATTCCACTTTCTCCATACGAAATCTTCATTTTCATCCATTTACTTTAAGAATTTAACGTTACCATGAATCACATATCAATACTAGGGAAATAGGCTTGATCGTTAAGTGGCGCCACTCAAAAATTATTTGTTTCTTTGAAAATAATTGCATTTGGAACATTATTGCATAAAAAAATTTGCAAAAAAGGCTAAACATTCCCGAAAAGATAGGGAGCATTTTTGTTCTAGGGAGCATGCTCCCAACCCGCTCTCGAGTCGCACTCGCTCAGAGCGCAGATTGGGGGTGGGATCGAGGGGGGGGGAGGCGCTCCCCCACAACATTGGGTAGGGTGAAAATGTCAGTGTTGTCCTAGACTACAATGGACCATTGTTGGCCCCTTGCGCCTAAACCCAAGGTCTTTCCCAGATGACATTTTTGTGCCAACAAACGGTTCCTTTGTCAGGACCAGAAATCACAAGAACTAATTTGGAATATGGTGACAACGATATTTATGAAGGAGATTCGGGATCGGTGGGATACTAGAGTAGATCGATTTATATCAGAGCAAGCTACTTGTCAAAGCCAATCTATTGCTAAGGTGAGTGGAGAGATTTTGTACTCTTCGGATGTGAGTGATCATACGAGATCTTCTGGTGTAAGTTTCTAGATGACTTGTATAACTCGTTGAGGAGGCTAAAATTAAAGAGTATGCTAGAAGGAGCTACATTAGCTTGTCGCGAATGGGTTCCCGTAGACCTCGCAACACTTCTGTTATCACTCTATAATTTCGAGTCTAAAAGCAAAATCAAAGAGGTAACATCAAAACTGATTTTGGAGTTGGGATCTAGCCCTGCCAGCTTTAGAGAGGGCTCTCTCTTTAAGATTTAGCATTGTTGGCTGAATGGATATTAGGCTAGTTAATGAGCACACGCTTGGTTTTTTTTTTAAATGGGTTTGGTAGGGAAATCAAGGGGAAAAGACCATTGGACAATGGAGTCAAAGGCTTAGGGTGATCGGCTTGCAAAAAGAACAAATAGGAGTGAAACAGGGAAATCTAGATGCACTTCATGGATCTCTGAGAATAAAATGGATTGAGGAGATAGAAGGAGAGAGACAGTCAACAAAAACCTAGGAGCAATTAAAAATTCCTCGATTTTGCATCAGTTGAAAGCATGTAAATTGTAACATAGCTAGATATAAGGTGCTTAAATAGAAAAACCTAATCTTCACTTTTTGTTTTACAATTGAGGATTCAGAAATATAGAGAAAGAAATACAATGGATAAAAACATAACAACAAGAGAAAATTTCACCATTTAGTACGCCACTTGAATCCTAAATAGCTGATCTTTTATTCCTTTTCAAACCATCACTTGAAACACCGTGAGGACCGTTACAGAATGGGACTCTTCCCTTCTTATGAATTTTCCCCTCTTCTTCTACAATTAGAATTCTTACAATATATAGAAGAGATCCTCTCCTAGGATCAGGAGGTCAAATTCAACTACCTCAGCCAAAGATAAACATAAATCCCTGAAAATCTTGGTCTAATTTCCATAAAAAACGGGTCGAATTGCTGAAAATAGGGGTAAACTCAGAGATTCAATTCTCCCAACTGAAGACACCTGTGTAAATTATGGGAGAGGTTGTTGTTCCTCAGCCCATGATGAAAAAAAGCCTCTTTCATTTTTCCTTAATTCATCTCTAGTTTTCCAAAATATCTTCCGCAAAATCATGACCAAAATAGGCATGCCATAAAAAATGGAGCTGAACTACAGAAAATAGGGGTAAACTCAGAGATTCGATTCTCCCAAATTAGGATACTTGTGTAACTTTTGGGATGATTTTTTTTCCATCAGCCCGTTCTTCAAAAAATCCTCTTTAAATTTTCTTTAATTCATCTCCAGCTCACCAAAATCTCTGCCGCAAAATCATTACCAAACTAGGAAGAAAAGGAAACATGAAACATCGGGCTCAAAGATGGCTTCGATTCTCCCAACTTCTAATACCTGTATAAATTTTGGGAGAGGTTTTTGTTCCTAATCCCGTGTTAAACAAAAACCTCTTTCATTGTTTGAAAATTCCTTCCCATTTTCCTGGAATCCCTCTTGAAAAAAGACTGGTAAAACTGCAGAAAAAAATGTAGTTTTTTTTTTTTTTTGGGGGGGGGGCGAGTGGTTTTTTAGCTGGTAAGTGGTAATTTTGGCCCTTGGAGTGGTAAGTGGTATTGGAGGGAGGGGTCCAAAATGCTGAGGTTGTGCCACGTGGGGGGGGCCTCCTCCTCAAAACCATTTACTTCACACCGACGTAGAGGGGGAGCGTCTGAAATGCATAAAGGGAGATAAAGTAAGCTTAAGGTAAGTTTTTTTATTTTATTTTATTTCTTTTTTGTGTTTTTTATTTTATAATGTTTTTTTTTTAATATTTTTAATTGTATTATTTTGTCTTAATGTTTTAATTTTTAGTTTTAACCTAAACACTAACCTAATTACTAACTTAATTACTAACTTAATTAATTAATAATTAATTTATTATTAACAAATATAACCTAGTTCTACACTAATTTATTCTAATTAATGTTAAAAAATGCCTCTAAACATTTTTAACCTAATATTTTTTTATTTTATTTTATTTTTATCCTAAGCTTGTTTATGTGTGTAATGGATGGAAATGATGGAGGGGTGAAAAAAATGGAGGGCAGGGCATGAAGGGTGTAGCAGAGTGATGAAGGATTAGGCAAAATGAAATCATCGAGCCCAATCAAGCCAGATGTCTTTGTTATAGGAGCAATGCCGAATAAATAGTTGAAGAATCAAGTTACCTATAATTATAGGATACTAACAGTGGCTCCATTCGGGGATGGTACTCTCCTTTAGGAGGTGTCAAGAACACCATAGACTAGTAGCCTAATCAATTGGGCTGGTCCCAAATATGCAAACTGATCTGTCGCTAAAAATATTGAAGCTGAAATAAGAATTATTTGCAAATTGAAGCCCGAAACATAATTGAACTGAAAATTGAAAAGCAATCTGAAACTGAAACTGAAAAGATGCTCAGAGTATTGAGCTTATTTGCACTCACCTACCTACTCTAGTCTAATAAAAAGACTGTCGTATCAAGTAATAACAAACTTCCAATGCAACCAATCAAGTAAATGGATACTTAACAAAATTTTGCATTCTACTTCTCTAGGTAGAAAAGTAAATTCAGAAAATGGCATCTTAACTTTTCCACTAGATTCAATAGCTCTATTGATGAACTTGGCAAATTCTTCTTCTACTGATGACTACAATATATTGAACCAATGATCACGGTAATCCTGCCACATAAGATCTTCTGGATGATTTCTAATAGGAAAACAAACCTTGTTCCAAATTGCTGCTTGATTTAAGCGATTCTCTTGAAACAGAAAGGAAGCAAATTGTCTCTCCTCCTTGTTATCCACTGTAACCAAGTGCCCTGAATGCTCTTGATCTTCATCAAATATAACAACCATATCACATACAACACTGAAGTCCCTATGTTTCTCTTTGTTACATAAAAGCTTGCAAGGAGCTGCAAACTCTCATTAATTTCACATGAAGGAGTGTGATCTATAAAAGTATGTTGTCTTATTTTATTTACATCCAAAGAGAGAAAATTTGAGAGATGGTTTTCATCAAATAAATTTGATTGGTCTTTAATTTTTGAAGAAACTACTACTTTCTGAAGATGCTCTTGTGGATCAATACCTTTAAGCTCTATCACCTCTATCTCCATATCACTAGACTGCTATTGATTTTCACTGTTGTCCTCTACTTGAGCAATTTCAGGAAGCTAAATTTCTTCTTCACCCTTTGGCTGATTAGTTTGTTGTGCTGCACGAATTCTTTCCTATGGGGAAACTTCATGGACCTCTAAACAACATACATCATATTTTTCTTCCCGAGGAGAAGATAATTCAAGCAAGGCTTCTACTTTTTGAAAAGATCTTTCTTCTAAAGCCTCTAATATTTCATCATCCATGAACTAATCATCATCATAGTAATCTTCCATATATTGAATAAAACTTTCACAATTGTCACAACAATTTTGAATAAGCAACAGAGATGACTAAGTTTTCTTGTATTTTTCATGAAATACAATATGAAAATGCTTTAAAGAACATTAATTTTGCCAGAGGCTGGTAAATTTTCATACCAAGATCTAGCCTTTTCCTCACCATAAATATTTTCATAAGACAATATTCATGGAATTTGACTTTAAACTTTTGGATATGCATATGAAAACTCAATAAATGTAAAGGAACATCATCTCCCTTTTCATATTTAAAGAATGGAAGATATTTTAACCAATCAATGTTAAGCATGGGATTTGGAAAACCTGGAATCTTTGATCTGTCCATAGGAGCATGCCTACATTGTACTCTTGAATTCATCTTGAAAACACTCAACGCTAGAGTGTAGTCACCACAGGTTCTCAACAATTCTGGATTCTTTTACCAGTGGAGTCTTTAGATCACATAAATTGTGTGGAGTCGCCAGGTGTTGGCTTTCAACCTTTTTGCGTCTGGCTGTTTGTCCACCATCACCAACCAAATCTGAATCTTGAAAATTGTTACTGAAGAACTTCGTCCCCAGTATGTTCACCACTATGTTATCACTCTATAATTTCAAGGCTAAAAACAAAATCATAGAGGTAACATCAAAACCACTTTTGGAGCTGGGATCTAGCCCTGCTAGCTTCAAAGAGGGTTCTCTCTTTGAGATTTAGTTTTGTTGGATGAATGGATATTAGGTTAGTTAATGAGCACAAGTTTGGTTTTTTTTTTTTTTTTTTAAATGTGTTTGGTAGGGAAAGCAAGGGGAAACAACCATTGGGAAATGGAGTCAAAGGCTTGGGGTGATCATCTTGCAAAAACAACAAATAGGAGTGAAACAGGGCAAGATAGGTGCACTGCATGGATCTCTAAGATAAAATGGATTGAGGAGATAGAAGGAGAGAGAAAGTCACCAGAAACCCAGGAGCAACTAAGAATTCCTCAATTTCGCATCAGTAGAAAACATGTAAATTGTAACATAGCCAGAAATAAGCTGGTCAAATAGAAAATATTAATCTTCACTTTCTTTTTTACAATTGAGGACTCAGAAATATAGAGAAAGAAATACAATGGATAAACACACAGAAACAGGAGAAAAATTCACCATTTACTACACCACTTGAATCCTGAATAGCTAATCTTTTATTCCTTTGCAAACCATCACTTGAAAGACAATGAGGACCATTACAGAATGGGACTCTTCCCTTATCATGAATTTTTCACCTCTTATTTTACAATTAGAATTCTTACAATATATAGAAGAGATCCTCTCCTAGGATTAGGAGGTCGAACTCAACTACCTCAGCCAAAGATAGACATAAATCCTTGAAAATCTTGGACTGATTTCCACAAAAAATGGGTCGAAGTGCTGAAAATAGGGTAAACTCGGAGATTCGATTCTCCCAACTAAAGACACCTGTGTAAATTATGGGAGAGGTTTTTGTTCCTTTGGTCGTTCTGAAAAAAGCCCTCTTTCAGTTTTCCTTAATTCATCTCCAGTTCACCAAAATATCTGCCGCAAAATCATGGCCAAAATAGGCATGCCATAAAAAATGAAGTTGAACTGCTCAAAATAGGGGTAAACTTAGAGGTTCAATTCTCCCAAATGAAGACACATGTGTAACATATGGGAGAGGTTTTTGTTTTGCAGAACATTCTAAACAAAAGCCTCTTTTATTTTTCCTCAATTCATCTCCAGCTCGCCAAAATATCTGCCACGAAATCATGACCAAACTAGGAAGAACAACAAACCTGAAAAAACGGGCTCAAAGATGAATTTGATTCTCCCAACTTCTGACACCTGGGTAAAATCTGGGAGAGATTTTGTTCCTCAGCCTGTGCTAAGCAAAAACCTCTTTCAGTTTTCCAAAATTCCTTCCCGTTTGCTTGTAATCCCTCTCGAAAACAGACTGGTAAAACTGCAGAAAAATGCTTTTTTTTTATTATTATTATTTTGGGAAGTGTTTTTTTAGGTGGTAAGTGGTAATTTTGGCCCTCCCTATAGTGGTAAGTGGTATTGTAAGGGCGGGGTGGGTGGGTCCGAAATGCTGAGGTTGTGCCATGTGACGGGGGCCCTCCTCCTCAAAACCATTTATTTCGCACCCCCCCATGGCTTGAGTGACGTAGAGGGGGGGGGTTTGAAATGCATAAAGGGAGATAAGGTAAGTTTTTTTATTTATTTTTATTTATTTATTTTTTTTGTTTTTTTTATTTTATTTTATAATGTTTTTTTTTTGTATATTTTTAATTGTATTATTTTTTTGTAATGTTTTAATTTTTAGTTTGTTTTTTTATATATTTTTAACTGTAGTATTATTTTGTTTTTTAATATTTTAATATTTAGTTTTGACCTAAACACTAACCTAATTACTAACCTAACTAATAACTTAATTAATTATTAATTAATTAATAATTAATTTATTATTAACAAATCTAACTTAGTTCTACACTAATTTATTCTAATTAATGTTAAAAAAATGTCTCTAAACATTATTAATCTAATATTTTTTATTTTATTTTATTTTAATCCTAAGCTTGTATATGTGTGTAATGGAGGGAAATGATGGAGGGGTGAAAAAAATGGACGACAGGGCATGAAGGGTGTAGCAGGGTGATGAAGGATTAGGCAAAATGAAATCAACCAAGCTCAATCAAGCCAGATGTCTTCATCATAGGATCAATGCAAAATAAACAACTAAAGAATCAAGTTACCTATAATTATAGGATACTAACAACTTCGACGCCTGAATAGTGAGATGATGAGGCCAATAAATTTTTGGGTACAGACTACCGTAGAAGGCTACATAGTCGAATTTGTAGTAGAAAACTATCAGTCCTTTTCAAAGGTGGACGCAGTGTTTAGATCGGGGTTAAGAGGGAAACTTGTGAACGAAGTGCCTTTCTGGATTAAGATGTTGATGGTTGAAGAAGGATTGTTACCTTTACCCAGAGAAACTATGGTAGAGTAAAACCCCTATACTAGGGGAAGGGTCTAAGGGGTGAATGCTACCATTTGGGGAAATGTAGATGTTGTTGAAGGAATGGACATAGAAGTATTGCAAAGAGCTAGAGATATTAAGGCAGCAAGGAGAGCACTACTAGCAGAGAAGTGGTAGGAAAGAGAAGTACAAGTGTTGAAGAAAATATGTATGGGGCCCCACCAAGTAGGAGTGGTGTCAGGGATCCCGAAAGTAGGAAAGCATATGGAGAATGACACATAATAAGAAATGGAAGTCGCCTGGATAGATAGGAGCCAAGAGAATGACAAGGACTCTTCCTTACAAGTTGCTAGTAAGATGTAAGAAGGAAGCACTTGCAGAAACTACGAAGACGAGACGAAAGGTGAGATGTGTGATGTGATGATAAGATTTTTTTTCAAAGATGATATGTCAGTTATAGTTTAGTAACAGAATCCCCAAAGATCAGGTAATGTTCACCCCGACCTTCCCATGGTGCTTTACAAAATTGTTGCTAAGTTTATTAAAGTAATACAAGTACAGAATGTGCATGCAAAATACAAAGCTAGTTTTAATACATCTAATAGCAGTGTTAGTAATCTAGGGTTAAAAGGATCTCAGCAACTTGAAAACCAAGGATTTGTGCTCTTAGCACACACCTGAATCAAAATGGCATGGGTCTTTTACCAGATATTCTGAATTTGCTGGTAGAGGGAATGAATATGTAGAAAAAAATTGGTATCTGTGTGAAGCTATGTGGAGAGCATGCCAAACACCAGATAATGTAAAGTCGATTGAGTTTTAGAACACATTAAGAGAAATATATTTAAGATGGTTCATCAAATAGGTAGAACATAATCAAAACTCTTTACAGGATGATATTAAGAGAGGCTTCATTCAAGAATTCAAGGTGCCAGAAACATATCAATAAGGAGTGTCCGAACTATGGGAGATCAAGAAAGAAGAAGGAGAGACTACTTGGGAATTGATGTAGAGGTTTAAGGATGCTATTGGAAAGCTAATCTATATCATAGATCCTGATCACTAGAGGGGATTGTTCATCAAAGTGCTCCTACTCCTCACAAGAACACCATTGACACAACAAAAGATTGGAACTCTCCAGGATGCTTTAGAACAAGCGTTGTGCATAGAAGCCATGGCAAGATACCCACATGATTATCGAGGAGGGATGGGATCACAAGACCCATCAATCATGGGCCTCCAAAATCATATTTCCAATCTAACAAAGAAATTAAGGGACTTGCAACTAATTCAACCAGTGAGACCCAATGTGTAGTGTACTCACTGCCTGGTGGAAGACCATGTTGTGATTGAATGCCCGAGGCTGAGAGGCACAAATAGTCAAATATTAGAAAAGTATTCCAATGTACCTAACAATAGTTACTATGAATTTTGCACATCCACAATGCACCACATTGACCAATTCTGAGCATTAGACACTTTAGTAGAGCAGCTAGATAGGTCCACCTTTAAAATTAATTAATCTGGTCAAGGGGGACGAGGAGGAGGTATCAGAGGAGGAAGAATAGGGGGAAGAGGACCTATAAGATGTTATAATTGTGATAAGGAGGGACATGATGCCAGAGATTGTCCACTCCCAAGAACGCCTTGGTGCTCACAATGCAGGGTCAATGCACATGCCACCGAGGATTGTCCCGAGCTGATTGCAAAATGGGAAGAAAGAACCAGATAGAGGGGGGTTAATTTGATCAATGCAAAACCAATAATTACTGATTCGCTTCCAGTAACTAATATAAATGTAGTTACCAGAGGAGGTAAGAAGACAGAGAATGATCAGGGTATTCTAGATCAACCTTCAATTATTCAGGTAGCATCACCAAAATGGTCATACAACCCCACCCAACAAAAACAATACTATCAAGAAGTGGCCAAGTTATTTGATGGGTTAACAGAGATAAAGGAGACAAGAAACAAGACTCACACATAGCAGGTAACACTCAACCAATCGAAGAATGGTTTAGGATATTTTTGCAGATTGTTGATAATGAACAAATGCAAAAGGAGTTGTGCAGGAGTCTAAAAGCGGTATTGCCATAGGATGAAGAAAGTGGGAAACAAGATCAACTAACCTACCGGAAAGACATTCAAGAAGGGTACAATGGAAAAAGAAGAGAACCAATAGAGAATTTCAGATTCAGCTCAAGTCACAGGATTTCAAATGAAGGATACATTGTTAGAGCTGGGGTCAGATGTAAATATTCTACCTAGAAAGACATGGGAAGCACTAGGGAAGATGCAACTTAAATATTCACCAATACAACTGCATATGGAAAATCAGTATTGCGTCTTTCCCATTGGAAGGTTTGAAGGTGTAGAAGTGGATGTAGTAGGTGTAAAAACTTATAATAAATTTGAAGTAATAAACATAATGGGTGATAAAGACTCGTACCTAGCACTTCTTGGTATCAACTTAGCATACGTGAATTATGGTATCATTGACCTGAAGAAAGAGTTGATGATCTTTGAAGTAGAAGGGATGCAGGTAATACAACCGCTAGATCCATATCAAGGACTAAGGTTCACCAAACCTGTGGACGATCGAGATAAGTCGGGAATGTTAGATCAACAGTACAAGCTAACGATAGGAAAAAGAGAAGACTACATAAATCCCACAGCAAGAGTATCGGTCAGTTGGAGGAGCATACAAAGTTCAGAAGTTGATTCAAAGCCACTTCGAATGCATGGAAACAAGGAGGATATGATATTGATACTAGACGCTACACCAAGATATTCATAATAAACTAGATTGGGGTAGAGGTAAGAAATTATCCTACCCTCCATGGCATTGAATTGGTAGACACTTTTTTGAATAAAGTGGACAGAAACATAAGAGAATATCACAAAGTCCTACTATTATATATTACGTTACATGCCACCCCGACAAGGTGGTGGAAAGCACATCACAACACTTTGCGTGAATGGGAGACTATCAAGCGAGCCATGAGAGAGAGGTTTAGACAAGAAGAAGACCGGTCACATGGCAGGGTGAAGTATAGAGGAAACTTAGATCCCAGAAAGCATTTAGAGGACTGCACAGAGAAATGGGAAAAAGAGAAAGTACCAAAGGAACTCTGGGTGCATTTATTCATACATACCTTAGGTACGATTCCATAAGCATGGTATATATAGGAGGAATTTCATAGACAGACATCACACTTGGATATCATGGCTAACCAATTCAACAACAATTTCTCATTCAAAGATAGTGATTGACGCATGACTGTAACTTTGTATGTTTAAAAGGATCCTATTTACTCTAGGACAACTATGGGAAGGTTTCATTGACGAGAAATTCCTACAATATTTTTATGGAGAAGGGTAACCATAATATATGTCTTGTGGCAAAGTAAACGTAGATCCATAAGAGGATGATCTAGAAGGACTTATACACTTGACATTTCAAGAAACAGAAGGTGAACAGGATATTCAATAAAGCCCTCCAGGGGATGCTGCATACTTTCTCCCAATGAAATTGCGGAAGGATAACATTGGCTCAAAGAATAAACCTAAGATGGTATCCATCAGAGATTATTGGAGGGAGAGAGAGAGGGAGAGAGAGAGGGAGAGACAGAGAGAGGGAGGGAGGGAGTAAGAGAGAGAGAGAGAGAGAGAGAGAGAGAGAGAGAGAGAGAGAGAGAGAGAGAGAGAGAGAGAGAGAGAGAGAGAGAGAGAGAGAGAGAGAGAGAGAGAGAGAGAGAGAGAGAGAGAGAGAGAGAGAGAGAGAGAGAGAGAGAGAGAGAGAGAGAGAGAGAGAGAGAGAGAGAGAGAGAGAGAGAGAGAGAGAGAGAGAGAGAGAGAGAGAGAACGCACAGGGAGGGAAGTGATGGGGAGAGAGAGAGATAGAGCGAGAGAGAGTGGAAGAGAGAGAGGGGGGAGTGGGGGAGAGAAAGAGAGACAGAGGGTGAGAGAAAGAGAGAGATAGAGGGACAGATGGGGGAGAGAAAGAGAGAGAGGGATGGAGGAGAGAGAGGGAGGGAGAGAGAGATTGAGCAAGTGAGTAATGGGGAGAGAGAGGGGCTGATAGAGAGGGAGAGAAAGAAAGATAGAGGGAGTGTGTGAGAGAGGGGGGGAAATGAGTGAGTGAGTGTGAGAGAGAGAGGGAGAGGGGGTGACTAGAGAGAGAGAGAGAGAGAGAGAGAGAGAGAGAGAGAGAGAGAGCAGGGAGAGAGATATGGGGAGAGATAGTGAGGGACAGTGAGGGAGGTAGATAGAGGAGGGAAAAGAGAAATGGAGAGAGAGGGGGGGGGAGAGAGGGGTGGAGTGAGAGAAAAAGAGAGAGATAGAGGGTGGGCAAGAGAGAGATAGGTAGATAAATAGAGAGCAAGGGAGATAGAGAGAAAGATAGGGGGGATAAAGGGTAGAGAGAGGGAAGAGGGAATAAGAGGAGGAAAGAGAAGGGGGAAATCAGGGGAGAGAAAGAGATAGATAGAGAGAGAGAGAGAGGGAGGGAGTTAGAAGAAGAGAGAGAGTAGAGAATGGGGGGAGAGAGATAAGGGACCAGATGGAGGATGTGAGAGAGAGAGGGAGGTAACGAGAGAGAGATAGAGATAGAGAAAGAGAGACGAACACACAGGGGGAGAGAGAGGGGGGCAGAGAGATGGGGGAGAGAGAAGGGGGAAGAGAGATGAGGGAGAGAGAGAGGGGGTCAGAGAGATGGGGGAGAGAGAGGGAGGGATAGGGGGGGGAGAGAGATGAAGAGAGGCAGAGAGAGAGAGAGACAAACAGAGAGAGAGAGTGAGGGGGAGAGATAGAGAGGGAGGGTGAGAGAGATATAGAGAGAAGAGGGAGTGAGAGGAAGAGAGAGAAGGGGGCAAGCGAGGGGTGGGGGTAGAGAGAGGGGGGGTGAGAGAAAGAGAGAGTGGATAATGGTGGGAGAGAGAGAGAGAGGGGAGGGAGGGAGGGGAGAGAGAGAAGGGGAGGGAGGGAGGGAGAGAGAGAGAAGGGGAGGGAGGGAGGGAGAGAGATAGAAGGGGAGGGAGGGACGAAGTGAGAGAGAGAAGGAGGGGGGAGGGGAGAGAGAGAGAGAGAGAAAGAATGGGGTGGGAGATAGGGGAATCATTGTATGCAAAAAACATAGTCATAATGGAAAATAAGTAAAATAAAATTCCATGGTAGGTATGGAAAAAATGTAGATTTTTATAAAAGGAGAATCCAACTTCTAGAAATGACATTACATATAAAGGGAATCCATGTGAGTGATGAGTATGAATTTGGGAAGATTGAAGATAACTTGCAAACCTTCAAATATGTCACATATGACGTTAAGCCTAGAGAGAAAATGAAAAAAATGATATTCAGTTAAAGTACAAGGTTAGTAATGAGTACTT
This sequence comes from Pinus tabuliformis, assembly GCA_031772625.1. Taxonomy (NCBI): domain Eukaryota; kingdom Viridiplantae; phylum Streptophyta; class Pinopsida; order Pinales; family Pinaceae; genus Pinus; species Pinus tabuliformis. The sequence goes on from CM062818.1 coordinate 775,250,193, forward strand.
AAATAGTATCTTTTTTTTTCAAATTATGGTTTGATGCTAGTATTTTAACATGCAATTTTTATTTCTAAGAATGTATTTGTATATGTTTTTATTGCAGAGAAATACACCCTTAAACGACAAAATGGAATTCAAAGCCAATATTATCACTTAGAGTATGTTAGAATTACAGTCCATATTACATATAGGCATGGGTCTGATACTGGAAAATACAGGTTTATGTTGAAGGAGTATCTCTTCTACATAATTGGTGTTAAGTGACATGATCTAACTTATGTACATCACTTCTTTCAATTGTTCTGCAATCACTTGACAAAGAATAATATGCAAATGGATCAAACTTTCATTTTTTCAAATTCTTGTGCCCACTAGTTCAAAAATGCATGTCTTTTTAATGGTTGTGTATGTTTCACGCAAAATATAGGGTGTTGCATATTTGGAACTATTTTGAGATCATGAAAAGAAAACAGGAGCGTGATGGAGTAGGTGTGTGCATTTAAACTACACTATACAAGTAAGAATGAAGTTCACTACTACTTCACTCATTTGAGATGGAAAGTCCATTATTAAGTGGCCCTTTTCAGTTATGGTGAGGGAGCAGGACCAATCAACCAAGAAATCATGTGTACATAGATTTTATTTGGGAGGTGGTCAATGTCCATACATCACATTTATAAGAATGTAAAACAAGAGTATACCATAGTAGTGAAAGGACTAGAAATTCATATTAATAAAGAAGAAATTAACAAAGTAAATAGTATCCCTCAAGGTCTCCCTTGTGCCTAAATAAGAAAGGAATAAGAAAACTCTTTCTGAAAAGAATGTTTTTCCTACCCAACAAAGATTTTGTAGAAGACAAAAATGAGATTAAGAGGGAGAGCCTATCACCCCCTTTGAATGAGGTGAAATCTTACCACCTAAAAATGTAAATTTCTTATGAGGGAATATTTAATATGGTATATGCCTACCAATTTAGGTTGTTATACCAACATAGACACCAGGGCCATTTGCAATCAAGGCTCAAACCCTAAGAATTCCCAACTTATTATCACAATCCTTGAATGAAATGAATGGAAAAATAAAAGGATATAAGAATGACTTCTATGGCCATCAAGGGCTAATCAAGATAATTTTTTCTAACGTATTGGATAGTCTGAAGCAACCTATCCCTTGGATAAGATTTAGTGACACAGATAGTAAGACTTTATTTGGAACCCAGGAAGCCTTCAAAGACTCGAGGCCTACCATTGTAGAAAAAGGAAAAGAGAAAACAACCTTTGTATATTGGTATTCTAAACAAAAGGAAAGAATAACCTAGTTTTAAATCATATTAAAATAAATTATAGTAATTCAGTAAAAATGGGGGCAACAACCAAACCTAGAAAAAAGAACCAATAGTTAAATTAGAGCTTCAAAAATTAAGGATACAAAGGCCTAGAGAAAAGGAAATATCTCAACAAAATAAATCCTCTCATATTGTGATTCATGTCAAGGAAACACCCAATCTAAAGGAACAACCTGAAAAAAATCTAAGGAACAAACATAACTATAGGAAAAAAGGGAAACACCCCATGTGGAGTGTAACAGCCCTCATGAAAATTCCATGTAACAAAAGCTAATAAAGGAAAAATAATAACCACATTTGATGGGACACTTATTCCAAGTTGAATGTTGGGCAGGGCATCCTAGTGTGGGTGTTGAGTTCATTTATTATGGCTAAGGAAACTGGAAAATGAAATGGCTAAGGCTTTGGAAAGGAAAAATGTCATTTATGGCATATTTATTTTTGAAAATAGTGGAAATTAGGAGAAAAGGAAGGTTAAAGGTCACAAGTTGCATGTGAGGAGTAGAATGATGGAAAAGAATGGAAAATGAAGAAAAATATAGGACTAATTGATAAAAAGGATTATGAGGATTAGTTGGTACCTTTTGTCAAGTCAGTTTTGGAGCTTTCTCATTATTCTCTCTCTCTTTCTCTCTCTTGGTCACAGATTTTTCTTGGACCACTTTGGCATTAGATCAAGGATGGAAAAGAAGGCCAGAGGAATAAAGGAGCAAGTAAGGAAGAGCATGATCAAGCATCTACAACAGGATTCTTCACAGGTATCTATTTGAATGTGTGTTTTCCTTCCTATATTTTCCATGGATGGTATTTCATGTGGTTCTTTTGCTATTATGGCATTGGTTTTTCCAGGTGTGATAGTGTTTTCATCCTAGCCTTTCCATTTATGGATAGTCATGATGTGATGGGGTTCTCATGTTTTGGTTGAACTGGATTGTCGAATGGATTCGAAGGTCAGTGAGGTGAATATCCAAATAATAGAACACATGGCGTAGTAATCCCTGAACTAGACTATCAATTGCAATAAATATAGATTTTATGTTTCCTTGGTGGGCCTAGGAATCCTTTTTGGTGAATGGTGGGATATACAGTAAAGCCAAGAGGTGTTTTTCCTTGATTAGTCCTAGGAATCCTTGATGGTGAATGGAGAGATATACGGTAAATCCTAAAGGTTGGTGTCTAATTTTAGGGCCCAGTGATCCTTGGATTGGACTGTGGATTGCAATAAAGCCTAAGAGACTAGGAGATAAGAAAATTCCTCACGGTGTAGGTGGAGAAATCTTGAGGCATCCATGCTTGTTTTGGCCTAGTGATCTGGCGAAGATCATGGTAAAGCCTGTTATTACATGTTTATTGTGTCGGCCTAGTGATTTGGGATGGATTACAGTAAAGCTTGGTTTCTATTGATGAGGGTGTTGTGGTTTAGCATCGGGATGCCTTGGTTGGTTATTTTGGTTTGAGTCCCAAATTCATGCTTGGAATATGGCACGGGGGTGAATGGCTGAAGAGATAATTAGCTCAACCATTCTATGGTCAGGTGGAATGTGGTAGTCCCATCCTGGGTTGGATTTTGCATTCATTAATAAGAGGTTCTCTCCTTTATATCTTATGTATAAATGTACTAGTTTATATGTGAATTTTATGGCTAATGTATCCTTGATATTTATGTTGTCATTATGATGGTTATAAGCATGTATTATGACAATGATGATGTATGGATTTCCTCATATCTTGATTTGTAAATGAATGAACAATGTAACTATGACCTAATAAATGATAATACAACTAATGATATGAGGGAACAATGCTTCTAAGAGATTCCCAGATAAGTATGAGACCTTGTTCTTAAATCTATTATTTACAACTATAGATTACATATTTGTGATATGTTTGATGAAATGCATTTCATGGCTAGTAAGGGTCTAGTCAAGCCCTTGTTCAAGTAATTGCATTTGTAACATCATTACCTTGTTATCTTTCTATTATGAAGGTGTCATTTAATTCTAGGCTATGAACTAGGCTTTGAGCCTAAAAAAGTGGCTCAAATCCTAGGGATGTTGGCACAACACTGAGAAATATAGTCTCTAAACATTGGCATGCCATGTTATGGGAGTGTCTAGAGCCCTTTGGGCATTGGCATTCCCATAGCATGTGAGAGTTCAAGAGTTAATTGGTCTAAAAACTCAGTAGGACCTAGGGGCTGGTTCTCAGAATTTTTGGGAAGGTTCTTGGGAGTCCTTTTGCTGATGTGGAAGGTTTGTATGTCATGTTTCCATCGATTCCACTTCCTTAAGGTCACATAGGAGGTTGAATCCTATAAGAGTATCCTCTCGTCACATGTTTACCCCAGTTGGCTGGTTACTGGGGTAGATATGGGAGGAGGGTGTTACAGAGTGGTATTAGAGCATGTTTCACCCCTTGGGCTAGATGGGCGGTCTATATTGATCATGCATTCATGTAAATTGCACGTATGTTAATCATCCTTTTGGTTTATATGCTTGATGCACATGCATGGTGTTGGTCGTGATTGTAGTGATGTCGCCATGTGAAATAGGATGTTGTTGTTGTAAAGTGTGTCATCATGAGTGTATGATTGGTTACATGTTGTTTATGTTTGTGTATTGTCATTCTTCATTGGTATGGTTGTTTTTGTCATGCATGAGTTCATGGTATGTGTAGTTGAGATGATCATGCATTGATGACTGGACTCTACCTACACTGATGGTTACATGGTTATATGATTATGTATTATATGTATATATGTTGTCATGATTATGTTATACATGTATTATGCTAATTGGTTGATCTTCCATATGTGATATCCTCCCTGAATTATGATAAGCTACATTGGTTTAATGTGATTTGGTTTAGCTGACATAGTACACCTTGCAGGAAAGAGATCAAATGACTAGCAAGATGGTAGAATACAAAGATTTTCCCTATGAATCAGATAAGAAGCATGGTGTTGGGAACTCTTCTGACTTAACAAACACATTGAGAAATGTGAAGGAAGAAATAAGGATTTTTAAGCCGGACAATAACAAAATCATGCAAGCATAAGAGAAACAAGTCAAGGTTAATGCAATACTCCAAAGTTTGTCATAATTGAAGCAACAAGGACCACTTTGGGTTAGCCATGGACGGGAGGAAAGAACTAATGGGGCATATGGCAATAGGTCTCATGGTGGTCACAGGTCAGATAGAGATGGAATAGTGAGAGATGGAAGGTTATTGGATACTCCAGATAGGAGAGGTGATGGATACATGTATTATTCTAGTTATGGTTCTGACAAGAATCATGATCGTCATGAGTACACAGAAAACATGAAGGTCAGAATTGCTACCTTCAGCTTGAAAGGTAAAGCTGACATATGGTGGGAAGATGTTAAGCGGGATAGAGACATCAGGATGGAGGACTTGAGTTGTCATAAGTAAAAGAGGATTTTCGGGAAGGAGTAGTTGTTAGAAAGGTACTACAACAGTAAGGTCAAATAATCCTATGAGTTAAAGATGGGATCAATGACAGATGAATAGTACACGACCAAGTTCCTAGAGCTATTGTGGTATATGCCATATCTTAAAGATGGTAAGGCTAAAGTTTAGTTATTTGTTAGTGGTTTTCCATTAGAATTTACATATCAGATTGAGTATGATTAGCCTCAGTCACTTGAGGAAGTTATTGAGAAATTTAAGCACTGCTATGAACAGTCAAAGTGTAAGAATGAATCTCAACAAGGATGGAAAGGGAAGGATAAGTATAAGGGTAAGGGTAAATGATAGATGAAAAGAACAAGGCCTCAAAATGTAGAAAAGAAAGAAAAGGCAACACCACAAAATCAATTCAACGTAGCTAGAAAGGGACATGGGTCACAACAACAACATAAAGGTGAGGGTATTGGATGGTTGGAGTGTTGGACATGTGGTAAGGAACAACTTAAGAGAGATTGTCCACAAAATCAGGGTGGTAGGCCCTAGATATATAGTGCACAGGAAGTGCAGACTGTTGGGGATGTTTGTTAGAGAGTTCCTTGTATCTATGCATCACTAGATAATATATAGGTAGACCATTAGGCATCTATAATTGAGATCGATGGTAAGCTTTGTGATCAAGTTGTTTCTATTTTGATTGATCCTGGATCTAATTATAGTTATGTTAGTCCTGACTCCTTACTTGGTGGATAAGTGTGGTTTTAATAAAGAAGTGCATGCGGAATCTTGGTTAGCGCAGTTGGCTATAGGTAAAAAGAAGTGAGTTCATATGTGGGTAAGATCTTGTGAATTAGAGTTGAATGGCATGTATACCACAAAACATTGAATTTAGTACCGTTGGGATCATATAGTATGTTTTTGGGCATGGATTGGTTGTACCTTTGCAGGACCAAGGTGGATTGTTATGACAAATCCATTGATTGTGTGGATGATAAAGGGGAACAAAGAGTCTTACTGTGGAAGAAGAAATCCACATCACTTAGGATCATGACATCTATGCAGGAAAAAAACAGTTGCAGAAAAGAGTGTGTGATATTTGTAGTGCATATCTTTAGTGACAAAGGTAAGGAGGTTGAGATGCAGGTGTCTTGAGTAGGTACCCAATTCTACAATAGTTTCAGAATGTATTTCCTGGGGAAATTTCAAAGTTTCCACCTCACAGGGAGATATAATTTTATATTTAGTTAGTGCTAGAGGTAGCTTTAGTGTCAAAAGAACTTTACGATATGAGTACACAAGAGTTGGTAGAGTTTAATTTGCAGTTGAAGGAAATGTTGGAAAATGGATACATTAGGCCAAGTGTATCACCTTAGGGTGCACCAATATTGTTTGTGAAGAAGAAGGATGGTACTCTCAAATTATGCATTGACTACATGTAGTTGAATAAAGTGACCATCAAGAATAGGTACCCATTACCGAGGATTGATGACTTGTGTTAGCACTCAGAATGAACCTCAAGGATGAGAAGAGGCAATTCGGAGGTAACCACAAACCAAGCTTTTGATATGTCATCTAACCTTGCCAGACCAGAGAGGGCTCTCTCTTTTCCAACAAAATGTGGCTACGATAACTAAATCTTAGGCTAGCTATGAAGTACAGGGATTTGATTGAATGTTGTGGGTCGAAAACAGCAAAAGAAGGAATCATTGGGCTATGGAATTGAGGCTAGTTTCTGTCGGTAAACTTGGGGCAAACTAAGTGCATTGTTTAGCCAGATAAAAGATGTAAATGAGTGAAGGAAAGAGGAGAAAGCCTGCTGCCCTACAGGCATGAATCAAGGGATGGATCTACAGTGGCAACATTAGAAGAAAAAGAAACACAGGGTTACTCAACAAAGCATCAAATAGAGGATGGATTCTGCAAAGATAACCACTACATTTAAAAACGAAATCATTACGAAAGGAGAATCATGCATGGATGGATTCCTAACACTTCCCTTAGATAATGTTGTAACAAGAATTAGAAGAAAACACAAAGTATGTGTTAGTGTCGGTATCTTCATCCCTCTATCAGTGATCAAAATTCTCTTGTTGCATTCCATTTTAGGTGTCTCATTCGATCAGTTGCATTCCATTAGGATCATGGATCATCTGATGGCAGTGGAATTTTATCATTTTTCCCTCATGGTCTTTACCTACTGGCCTATTTTCACATGTTCAAGTCATTTACAGTCATTTTTTGTCTTTACATCTGCAAAAGCTATTTTTAGGGTTTTAGGTCTCATCAGGTCTAGGGTTTGTCATTAAAGTCTTGTAAAAGCTCAATAATGGTCAGCAGCCACATGAGGAGGTCAAACAAGGTTTCAAAATCAAAATTTTCAATAATCACATGCTCAGTGATTGATCTTTCCTCAAATCCTGTTTTGAGGAAAAACATAGTTTTATGATTGTATGTATATAAATTTCATGTAATTTCATATTTCCTATATGTAATAAGTCCTGAATGCAGCCCTGGTCACCTTGCCAAGCTCCTTCACTCCAGCTCCTACAAAAGAATCTGAAATTCAAAGCATTAGTCCATCAAAAGGCAAAAAGCAAGTCAAACTGCCAAAACAGAGTTTATAAAGACAAAGTGAAAAACAAACATTAGAAAGTGGGTTATTTTTAAGTGAAAAATTAAAGTCATGGGTATATAAAGTCTTTTCATGTTGAAGAATTAATTTGTTCCTAAAGAAGTGAAAGAAATCAAAGAAAATCGCGATTTGAAGCCGAGGGAGAGAAATCGCATCAAAATTGTGCCAAGCTTCCTGGCACGGTGCACTTGGGTTGAGGCGCGACACACCTAGTCAGCGTGGCGCACAGATCACAGAATTAACATTGGAGAGTGAACTGGTGTGGCGCACCTGAGTTTCGCGGTGCACCTGTGTCTGGGCGTGGTGCACTGGTCCTCTAAACCCAAACTTCACTCAAATCAACTTGCTAAGCTTCAAAATCTTTCCATCTCTATTCCACAAGTAAGTGAAACATTCCTAAGTTCCATTGCAAGGGTTTTAGTCCTCATTCATGGTGTTTCAATAGGTGAAAGATAAAACCCTAGTTTGTTACATAGTCTATTGAAAAAACTGCCTAGGGTTTGCAAAATTGTCATTTTTGCTGTTTGTTCCCCTGCATCATTTACACCATCCCTCTTCAGTACATTTCACTCATTTCATTTCCCTTACCCCTCTCCCATTCACACTCATTCTACCCCCTTATCCTCAAAACCCTAAAACCTTAACACAAATTCCCACTATTCCCAAACCCTAATTGGCATTCCAAAACCCTGCCATTCCCAAAAAACCCTACAGTCAGCACAAATCCCTCATTCATAGTCCCACTGATCAATCCCTTTCATTAAATAGCAAACAACCATTCTTCATTGAAAATCTCTTCATTCTCATCATTGAAAACACTATACAATGGCAAACATGGAAACAGATTCACCTTATGAAAGGGATGAGGAAACAGTGAGTGACTCCTCCCAAGAAATCCATGCATCAAGAAAACCTCACAAGGGAGGAAAACACGTCCAGGAGGAGCCCACTACACTTACAGAGCTATTGGCTTGTCCTCTTGCTATAGCATGTTTAAAACATCAGTCTTGCTACCAGTTTTGTGAGATGGTGGAAAGAGTCAAATACCACCATGAGCTTGCTAGATTGTTTGTCCTCCATCTTCACAATGGCCAGGTCAATTTGATAGGTGTTACATTCACTTTGACACCTGAAAATATAGCTGAGGCAACAGGTATTACGAATGTGGGAGAACAGTGGAACAAGGGACAACTAGTGGACAAAGAGCATTATGAGCCTTATGTCAAGGATGCCTATCAGAAGCAAATCAGTAGGGTTTTCCCTTTCAGATACCTATAAGACACATATGCTCCACTCATGAAGCTCATAATCAAATATTTCAGTTGTGAAGGCATATTTTCTCGCTTATACACCTATCATGTCAAATTATTGATGCATTTCACTAGGGTGAGGATGATGAATCTCCCCTATTTCATGTGCCGAAATATTGAGAAAATGACCACATTTGTGCAAAGGAAGCCTCCTCATCAACATTACAACAACATTTATCACTTTGCATTGATCAAGATTGTGGTTTTTCATTAGCTGAGCTTGCTGAATGTTTCATGGGATGATTTCATTTCACATGAGGTTTTCACAAGTCCTCAAGTGACCCCATCAGTTTTTCATGAGGTAGGAGGGCCTTCACATCAACAAGATGTGCATGAGATTCAAACCACCAGTGTGCCAGTATATGTCACTTACCAAAAGGGCACAAGGAGGCTATTTGCAGCAGCCAAACGAGTACTATCTCCACCCGGGGTGGAAGGGGTCTCATTTCCTTCAATAGAAAAGTAGGTACAAGACAAAGGTAAACAACCAGTGCATGATGAAGGGCCTTTAGAAGGTCAAGAGAGAGATTTCATTCTCATTCAGGATGAGGACACTGATTTGGGCCCCCAAAGCTCAAAACTCAAAGAGATCATCCAGGAACAAGAAGCTGACATTCATGCCTTAGCTCTTAACCTTGAAAGGGCTAAGTGGATTATAAACTACCTTGAGCAAAGGAACAAGCAGTTGGAGGATCAACAGACTATCATGGAGCTGCAAACTATAAGAGAAAACCAGCAAGCAGCCAAGAGGAGGAAAATCAAATTGACACCACTGGAGCAAGAGATTGAAGCTGATTGTGAATCTTGGCTAGAAAGGACAAACATGCACTTTGAGATGCTGCTGGAGAAGGCAAACAAAGAGAAAAAGATGTTGAGGCACATGGCCTATCACTATTTGGCAAGAAACAAGATTTGAAAAGCAAGAATAAGGAGCTTAAAGGGCAAGTTGAGGAAAACTTTGAGGAAGAAGAAAGACCAAGATACCCTCAAAATCTTGGCTAAGGCTTCCTTTGCCCAACATAGTACTTGATGCAGGTCACTCAGCCAAATTTCAAGAAATTTGGCACACTTTTTGTCAATTTTGAATTTTTAAAGGGAAAAACAGGATTTTCTGCTTCGTGTGTAGCGCCACTCAGCGCTCGCTTTTGCTAGGGACCTCCTCTTGAGGAAAAATATAAATTTTTGGATTCCTCATGTAAAATTATGAATTCCTAGAAATTACTGGAAAGTTTCGTCAAGTTTTGAGCTTCCAAAAGGGTCAAAAACACCTCAAAAATGCCCTTTCTGCCCCTTTTTGGCCACATAGGAAGTAGTGTTGGGAGAACTCACTTTTGGAGGGGAAAATGGACACCAAATTTAGAAATTTCATTTGTTCTGGAAAGTAAACAGACAAATATTTCCAACAAGCCCACTTGGAGCAAATTTGGTTCACGGGAAGGTCTCCAAAATCAGCTGCAAAAAGGTGCTATGCACAGGGACAGTGGCCCGACGCACAGGATGAAAAATTGCTATTTTTGCCAAGAAACTCTGTTTTTCGCCTAGTTTTTTCTCAGTTTGACTTTTTTCTCTCTCATGCTAAAAATCATGATGTAAATTGATGTAAATGTATGGAATTGTATGTAAAAATGTTGAAAATTCACTCATGGAGATAGATACATCATGAAAAGGTAGTTTTGAATTGAATGAATCAGTTTCCTAGATTTTAGAGGCAAGTTGTTCCACTGCCTACCTTTCAGTTCTTAGTTTAGATCTTATTGAAATAGATCCTAAACTCATGAATTCAACCCCTAAAGCCTAGCATGAGTTTTTTGTTGCCTATATCTAGTACGTTTTCAGTCATTTGTAAAGGTTGGACTCTTGTGAAGCATTATTGTACATTCATCTCTGCAATTTGGCAAGGAAATAGACTAGGGTTTGTAGCATTTTGTGGGATTCTTGTGGCAAGGTGATTTAGTATTGTTTTTCCTTCTGTGATTCAAGTTATCATGTGTTTATGTGTGCCATTATCTCTCTCTTTTTAGCTTAACTAAATGAATCAAGTATAAAGGTAGAATTCGTTGATGTTGCAGTGTTCTACCTTAGGATTTGTTTAGTCTTATATGTTTTCTACTATATGAAGAGGATCCCTGAAACTTTCATGCCCTCTTCAGCTCCTCACTGGTCTTAAATCTCTCCATTTCACTTAATTCAAGATACTAAAGCATTTTCCTACCTCGCCCCATAGAAAACTCTGCAATACTGAGTCCATTCCCCAGACCCAAAATTGTGTTTCACTTTTGATCCAAAAAACCAGCATAAAACTCAATCAAATTCATATGAGCATATAAATAGCCTAAAATTAGTCTTTACATCAGTCATCTCAAGCCTCATTTGTTATATTTTCCTAAGATTGACAAGGAGAGAGCCCTCTCCCAAACTGGTATGGCTAGCTACCAGGTTAAGCGTGGTTTGATGTTACCCTAGATCTGCCTTTCTCATCCTGAGGAAAATTTAGGCCCTAACAGTATGTAAGTGATTTTACAAGCAACACATGTTGCACATTAAACACCGTGATGGATCCTAAATCCAAAAGGGTAGAAATTGCTCCATCAAAAATAATATTTAGAAAAAGCTTTACATAGTCCAAAGCAGCTTTCCTCTACTGAAAAATTTGAACCTTTTACACTCTAAAATTCATAAAATATATACCATTAGCTCATCCCTGTACTAAGGGAGTTGAGCTCAATCATCTCCCTCAAGATAGAATCAGTTACATTAAATTTGGACTGAATTTATAAAAATAGGTGTCAAAGATGAACTCGTATCTCTTGAACCATAACACTTGTTACAAAACCGCAAGAATTTTCTGTAGATATGGTCATGTTAGAGAAAAACCTCTCTCAAATTTTGGAAATTCGTTTCCAGTTGCTCAGAATCTGTGCCACAAAATAATTTCTAAAACAGGAAATCATTAAATATTTAAATTTGTAAAAATAGGTTGTAAAGATCTAGTCAAATATTCCAATTCATGGCACCTATGAATAAACTGAAAGAGGCTTTTGTTATGTGGCTCGTGGTTGAAAAAAACCGCCTTGGGTTTCTTAAAATTACTTTCCATATGTTTTAAAATGGCGTTGTACCATAATGACTAAAACAGTAAAACAAATGCAAAATTTGTTTGTTTTAATGTAGGCTTCAAATATCACTGAATATCTCCCACATAGTAACACATATGCATAAATTGAAGGAGGTTTTGGTTATTTGATATGTGATTGACAAAAACCTCTTTCAATTTTCTAACATTCATGTCCATTACTTCATAAACGGATTTTGTAGTAAACTTGTCCTTGTGCGCAACAAATGACCTCAAAACATGCATAACCAAGAATCAATCATTCATTTCAATCATATCTTCTGATCCAGAAACTGGTTATGGGAATGTGATATACCGTTGGAAACATTTTTTTGAGATGCTTATGATGGATATACTTAGGATATGATTTGCATTGAAACTCATGTGTAAAACATCTCTGGATACCAGACATAGTAAGATCCCATTTCGATTCCTGGTGACAGGCTGCGAAGACTGGAACTAACATTGGCCTTATTGGGGATGGTAGCTCCTTGGAGGTGTCAAGAACACCATCGAACAAGTGCCTCATCCAATGGGCAGTACGGTCACAAATAAATGTAAACCCAGTTGGACACCTAATCCTCTATGGGTTAGTGTGGAAGCGAAATAAACTAAGGAAGTCCAAAAGACCTTGGGATGTGGAACCCAACAGTCAAACCATGTAATATAAATGTATATGTTTTGTTAATAAAAAAATGTACTCTCATGTTTTATCTTTCATACTCCTTCTGCCATGTGTGTGTTTAACATGGTATCAGAGCAGGCGTATTCCTGCCCTCCATAATTACTTTGAGCCATTTGTTTTATGGCCTTTCTGTGCAGGTCATTTCTGCCACTAATTCTACATTTCATGAATATTTTCTCAGCTAAATTCTAGCTGCAACCTCTGTCACTTTTCCAGTGCCATTTTTCACTTCCCTCTATTTTGTAACTCCCTATTCTACCTATGCTCTGAATCCTTTGCAGACTGGCTAGCATGGCAGCTCTGACGCTTCCAATGGCCTGAACACACTATTCACTATTATTCACCTGCATACAAAATGTTTCTCTCTGCATATAATATTCTTCTCTATGTATGTTATTCACCTACATATAAAAGCACTGCTCCTCCTGGTTTTGATAGTATAAGAGTGCTCCTCTCTAGGGTAACAGTATTCACTGCTATGCCAAAGGTGGTATGATGTGGTTGCTTCTTGGTATTGAAGTGTTAAAACAAAATTTGTGTTGAATTTTCTGAGGACTGGACACTACTAGTGAATGCTGGTCTAAACTCCAATAATCAGGTTGTGATATTCGTGGCCTGAATTTCTTCAAAGCATAGCTATTCAAAGCTTGAAGCCATAGAAACCTACATCAATTTTTGGAAGCCATGTTGACATTGTTTCATTATGTATCGAGTTGTTTAATGGTTGTTCATTGAATAGTGGTATGTGTTGGTCATATTTCTTGGTGCGGGAATGTGGATATATCTCTTAGTGTGGTTATTTATATACGATATGTATAATTTTCATTGGGATAAAAAAAAATATGAATTGAATATGCTAGTTGATTGGTTGCTATTGTGCATTGTTTGAGGACTTGGCATTGTTTCCATACGCTATACGTGGTCATGGGTTCATGCTTGCTGTGGTGAACACTGTATGACATTGATATAGTGAATTGGTTTGATCACTAAATGTTGCCTAATCGAGATTGCCCTAAACCGTGAAGGTTAGGCATATCAGAAGCCTGTCATTCCTCTCTTCTCGTTCTACTTTAGGATTTTGAATGTTGTGCCCACTGCTGCTGCTCATGCCTTCCCCAAAATTTTGTGGTTTGTGGCTTTTGTTGTTGTAAGCATGCTCCATTTTTTGGATGGTTTTAATACACTATGGTGCTGCTCCAATTGATACACTGTGGGTAAGTTAAAATCTCTCCACAAACATTGCCTCTGAATATATGTGGGATATAACATTGTGTGGCCACCATCGCTCAGACCATCATTTTACTGACCTATCGGTAAAAGTATTATCATTGATCCAACCACAGAGGAGGAAAATTATCAAGATGGGGGATTGATGGTGGCATGCATGCCCTCTCGGAATGAAATCACTCAGCTAATTATTACTGGAGAGTGGTCTAGCACAAGGGTATCTGAGGCTTTGGAACTTTGTCTCGACACATGTTCAAAGCTTGCAACCATCATGAGAGCTTGTTTGAAAGAAGTAACTAGTGGCCAATAATGACTTGGATTCATTTTATGGACAACTAGAAAAGGGTAATGCATAGTCATGGAATTTCATGGCGTACCTTTATTTTCAAGGGAATGATCTTTAGTCGATTTCTTGATTCGTCATTTTCAATAAGTGATGGGATATTTTTAATTCTACCATTGTTGGCTACTTAGATATATACGAGGGTTGTTTAGTCCTCCACTGTAGATAATTTCATGTTTTGTGCAGGAATGTTCCATCATTTCACCAGTATGCCGTCAAGTTTAAGGCGGCTACAAAAAACCTCATAGCCGATCTAAATTCGAAAAATAAAAGAAAATTGATTGTTCATACATCATCAAAAACTACTTCTTTCGGATGAGGTCCTAGTACTGTGTTATTTGTGGGCACTGTTTGTCATCGAAATCTATTATTACTTTTGAAATATTGTGAAAATGCAGTTGAAATAACTATCCTTGGACAAAAGATCAATAGTTTCATTTCGTGGAGAAAAGATGATTATTTCCTATAAGGGCTAACAAAGACACCACAAGAACCACTTATCAGTGATGGCCTACTGAATGTGCTAAGTTTTTGTATTTAGGATGCATGCTTTTTGAGTGCTGCCATTCACTACAGTCTTACTTATTTTTATGAAGAAATAGATGATATTATAAGCACTTGTTTTGGAAAAACTTGTAACAAGGTTTCTCCCCAGGGTTTCGAGGGTGAGCACTTCATCATCTACTGTTTAAAAATTGGCAAATGTAAGGCGCTCCTTATGTGCTTTCAGCTTTACATTTTATGAGATTATGTACAGGTTTGTAAGCCACATTTTATGTGAAAAATTGGGCTAGACTGGGAAAGGACTGGTACAACCAATATCTTGTGTAGTGAAATTATCATTTTTGGAAATCATGTCTAGTTTAGCTAAAGAGTTATAGCATGTGGGGTTTTCGATATTTGAACTAATTTGGAGAGTGGAGACTATTGACAACATCTTTGTATTAGCATTGTATTAAAGTTTGGAGTGCGTTGAGATCCTCATTTTTTAGTATTTTTTGAAGTTAAAAATGGCTCCAATTGGTGCAACATTAGAGTCATAGACAATCTAATACTATCTACTATGGATAATACAATCAAAATCTTCAAGGATTTTCTCACCGATATTCACATCTGTTTACAAGATGTACAAGAAAAATTTCATTTCTTGTAGCTTGAATCGCAACTACAACAATAAGAGCTACATCAAAACAGACATCATTTTGAACCTGTTTTTGTTCAGAACATTGAGACAACCACCCATCAGCAGCAAGTCGATAATGTTACAGTTCATTTAGATTTAGTACCCAATAAAGCAGTAAAATTACATGCAGATGCAGAAGTTCAATTCGCACTTCCCAAGCCCATCATAAGACCTTGGGAAGAGCTTGTCCACAACAAGCATAGAACTGGTCTTGGATATGACAAGGATGTGTCCTTTCATATTCCAGATTACTCAAAGCCCATCCAGTTTCAGAGTGTTGGATTCCTTCATGGCAGTTCACCTTCAGCCATTCCAGACTCTACCCCTCTTCCATATCAACAGATTGTGAAATTCCAACACTATGACCAAGTTGGCCATATCAAAGATCATTGTTTTGATCTTCATCCATGTAAGCATTGTCATAAAACCAGTCATTCCTGAAACAGATGCTTCAGAAACAAGCCTACTGCAAAAGCAAAGATTCATCTTGGTTGGATCACTTCTTGGCAATGGGCATCAACATCCAAGAAGATATTTCAGTCATATGTCCGAACTTGTTCCAGAGTATTGAACAGTCTTGCAGTTGAGTTTTCTCCATCATCTCACCTTATATCTAACAGGGGGGGAAATGATGGTCATCTACAAGATTCAAAGTCACATCAAGCGAGCCTAAGCCATAACTTGCCACACTAGTTTCAGAGTTGTTGCCAGAGTCAAAGATGCCCTTGAGAATGCCTTCAGTTGGTAATCTGGGACACTTCCTCTAGGAAAAGACTTCAGTTTCTTGCCAGTTTCAGAAGAATTCCAGGAATAGAGTTGGGGACACTTCCTCTAGAAGAAGACTTCAGCTTCTTGCTAGTTTTGGAATTATTCCAGGAATAGAGTTGGGGACACTTCCTCTAGCATAAGACTTCATCTTCTTACTAGACTTGGAAGAGTTCCAAAATTGCATTAAGCATTCTAGAGTTGTTGGTCATCCTTAAACCATTACAGGTTGAGACTTCCCTTTTTAGGTTGAAGTTCTCCCTTTTATGTAGGGTGAGACCTCCCTTTCATGGTTGAAGGTTTCCCTCTTCAAAACATTAGGAACACTTCCTCTGGAAGAAGAATTGAGCTTCATGCCAGAATTGGAAGAATTCTGGGAACTGCACTAAGCATTCCAGTGTTGGTGGTCATCCTTAAACCATTGCCCATTATACCAACATTTCAGCAAGCAAATTTAGCCTAGTGCTGCCATGCATTTTTTGCACATTTTGTATTATAGCTCTCTTCTTGGACTCATACATAACCCTTCAGATTAAGGGGGGAATGTTGAACACCTAATCCTCTATGGGTTAGTGTGGAAGCAGAATAGACTAAGGAAGTCCAAGAGACCTTGGGATGTGGAACCCAATGGTCAAACCATGTACTATAAATGTATATGTTTTGTTAATAAAAAATGTACTCTCATGTTTTATCTTTCATACTCCTACGATGTGTGTGTTTAACAAACCCAAAAAACTCATACTAATCCAAAAACATATACGTACTGGAATATGTACATAAACAAATATCGGAAACTGAAATGTTTCCTTGGGAAGCTTATTTATTTACAAATCGACCCTACTCTGATGCAAAATTGATAGATCAAGTAATGTTGTAATGCCAGAACAACCAATCAAGTAGCTGTGGCAACAATGATGCTAGGGAGTGCTTGAACCAGGACACAATTGGAAATGTTGACAACTATTGCACAAAATGAGTCTGGTTGTGTAAAAGACAATATGGTTTGTCATTCAAACTAAGAAGATACTCCATATATGCAACAACAGGATCATAGAAACTAGACCATGTCTGCTGCCCTAACTCCTCAACATATGCTTCCAGCTACAAGTTGTCAATGCAAACATCCACTAGTAGCCCTATTGTTTCTTGTTTTGAAGGAGGGAGAGTTTCCAAGAACTTTTTGGGATCTCGGAATTCATATGACTTAATTTGAACATCTATATACTCAATCTCCTTCTCAAAATTTTCAATCACTAACTCAAAGAAACCGGTTTTACCGTTAAGATGAAACTTCGGAGATCTCAAACATTGAAGCATAGTAATGAAAAATACCTCATCTATTTGAATATCCACTAACTGATCTATAACTTCTTTTAAAACTTCACAAAACATAGGGTTTGCCTCATACCCTACCATCATCTTATTTTAGTAAATGAACGGATCAGTGAGCACTGGAATATTTAGATTGAGTTGGAGTCACTAGGTGAATGTTTCAGCCTTCATATGTGTCTGATCATTGCCTACCATTAGCAACTAGATCTGAAACTTGAATGATATTTCCTGGAGAAGATCTGTCACCTTGTTCCTCGGCAATGACGCCAATATGTTAGCACTCAGAATGAACCTCAAGGCTGAGAAGAGGTAATTCCGAGGTAACCACATACCAAGCTTTTGATCTAGCATCTAGCCCTACCAGAATAGAGAGGGCTCTCTCTTTGCCAACAAAACATGGTTGCGATAACTAAATCTTAGGCTAGCTATGAAGTACAGGGATTTGGTTGAAAGTTGTGGGTCGAAAACAACAAGAGAAGGGATCATTGGGCTATGGAATCAAGGCTAGTTTTTGCCAACAAACTTGGGGCAAAGTAAGTGCAATGTTCAGCCAGATAAAAGATGTAAATGAGAGAAGGAAAGAGGAGAAAGCCCACTACCCTACAGGCATCAATCAAGGGATGGATCTACAGTGGCAGCATTAGAAGAAAAAGAAACACAGGGTTACTCAACAAAGCATCAAACAGAGGATGGATTCTTCAAAGATAACCACTACATTTAACAACAAAATCATTGCGAAAAGAGAAACATGCGTGGATGTATTCCTAACACTTCCCTTAAATAATGTTGTAACAAGAATTAGCAGAAAAATCAAAGTATGTAAGTGATTTTACAAGGAACACATGCTACACATTAAACACCGTGATGGATCCCAAATCAAAAGGGTAGAAACTGCTCCATCAAAAATAATATTCAGAAAAAGCTTTACACAGTCCAAAGCAACTTTCCTCTGCTAAAAAATTTGAACCTTTTACACTCTGAAATTCATAAAATATATACAATTAGCTCATCCCTGTACTAAGGGAGTTGAGCTCAACCATCTCCCTCAAGATAGAATTAGTTACATTAAATTTGGACCGAATTTTTGAAAATAGGTGTCAAAGATGAACTCGTATCTCTTGAACCATAACACATGTTACAAAACTGAAAGAGGTTTTTGTAGACAAGGTCATGGTTGAGAAAAGCCTCTCTCAAATTTTGGAAAATTCATGTCCATTACTTCATAAACTGATGTTGTAGTAAACTTGTCCATGTGTGCAGCAAATGACCTCAAAACACGCATAACCAAGAATCAATCATTCATTTCGATCATATCTTGTGATCTAGAAACCAGTTACGATAGAGTGATATACCATTGGAAATATATTTCCGAGCTGCTTCTGATGGACATACTTAGGATATGATTTGCACTAAAACTCATGTGCAAAACATCACTAAGAATCAAACATAGTAAGAGCCCATTTTGATCCCTAGTGATAGGCTATGAAGACTGGAACTAACATTTTCCTTATTGGGGATGGAAGTTCCTTAAAGATGTCAAGAACACCGTAGACCAAGTGCCTCATCCATTGGGCAATATGGTCACAAACAGCTGTAAACCCAAAAAAACAGTGCTAATCCAAAAACATATACATACTGCAATATTGGTGACCACAGTGGGGAACGAAAGATTAATCACCTCAGTAGTATCATTCATTTGAATTCTTAAGCTTATGGATGATGAGTTTTAGAATTTACTAGGCTGAATTGGAAAGTTGTAAAGCAATATATAAACTTTGAAATTTGAGCACACTGGCTTCGAGAAAGTACACTAGGGCCAAATCCATATCCAAATCTTGCCCCAGTAGTGGATAATCCTAATTTGATTTCAAGAAGACTCAAAAAACAAGAAAGTTCAGTTAGTCCCACACCTTAAATAAAAGTAGATTCTTGCCCAGATGAGTGGTTGTTTTTAGAAGAACTCCCATTTCATTTGTCATTTGACCTTTCCCTATTTAGAACCAGGTCTGAAAGTGCACTTGATGACATAGTTCTAGATCAAGAGTTTATTGCAGATCTCGAAGTCCAAAAGGAAAACTGGTCAATTGATGAGTATATCCTAAATTTCCCTCAATTATCCCTCACTACTGCTAAGATCCCTGAGTTTTCTAAACCGGTGTCCACTACCCTTAGTTCATCATTATTCCATTCAACCTTTGAAATTCATTCCCCACCTCAATTTATAACTGCACTTCCCCATCAACCTATCATTCTGCATCAATCACCTATTACTCCCAGTTCTCCATCAACTACTCCATCAACTCCTAGTAGCCCAATCCTTGCTTTAAATCCACCTCGAGTTATGGATTCCTAGTATGAACCCCTTGTTTTACCTCAGAATCTTGGTGCCATACTTGCTGATTATCAAACCAACATACCTTTCTTTGATGCCATTCAAACCATTACAACTCAACAACATGTTGATAAAATGAATGATTTCTTTGACCTCCATGAAGTAGAAATTGAAGACATGATGATGAGATTGTTTGTACAAAGCTTTGGAGGTGAAGTTTGAAAATGGTTCAGAGCTTTACAAACAGATTCTATCACCACTTTACCAATCCTCCATAGGCAATTCTTGGACCGGTGGGAGGTGAAGAAGAATCCACTTCAGATTTTGTCCGAGTATGAGAACATCAAAAGAAATGTCAGTGAAAGTGTGAAAGACTATTGTGTGAGGTTTAATGTAGTATACAATGTTATTCCTGCCAACATTAAACTACCAGAGAGATTTGCTTTGCTCAAGTTTCCAGACGGTTTCGATGCTAATATGGCATATCAGTTGCGGAAACGTGATTCTACCACACTAGAAGACATGAAAAAGAATGCATTGAGTGTAGAAGCAAACTTGCTGGCCAAAAGAGAAAGAATGAGATATGAGAAAAGAGTGACCATAAAAGAAGAAGCATCTACTTCAGATGTAAAGATGTGTACATTGATTCAAATAGTGGAGAGGATGGTTGACTAGTTAACCATCACAGATAGACCTAAACCACCAATCCAAAATCCAAATTTTAGAGGCAACAACAACCCCAATTCTGAATCAAGTAGAGAGAACAAAAGGCACCAGAGCAACCAGTGCAACAACACCAGATCAGAACTCCCTTACAACATAATTATGTTCAATGAATGGAATAAGAAGATGAAAAAGATCCGGTAATTGAAACTAATAATTTTTTTCACTGCTGATGGTATGCCTATATTTTTGGCCGAAGATGAAGAATACACAGAAATTCTAGAAATTCAAAGGGATGAAGAGTACATCTTAGCAAATGATGTGTTTTTAGAGGTTGAATCTGATGATTATCAGTGTGGTTATATGAATGCTTTGTCTACATAGCAGAGGCGGTACTCTTTAAGGAGCAGAGATGTACCGGTCAATCCCATTTAGAAAAGAAAAGATGTGCAATCCAAGAATGATTCCTCAAACATTTAGAAGAAAGGGAAAGAGCTTGCTGATCTGAGTCCTAGCAAGGTGCCATCAACAAGAATCACTACAAATGAGAAGAAAAAGCAGAAAAACTATAGTGCAGTGAAAGATCAAGCAGATAAGAAGGACATTGGTGTCAAAGAGGTAGAAAAAGTTTCATCCTTTAATTTAGAAAGTGAAATTGCTAAATTAAAATTGTCCATTCCTATGAATTAGCTGGTTAAGAATAGCAATTATAAACACCATGTATCTAGAATATTGCAAATTGATCCTTTGTCAGACAGGGTGAATGTCGAGGATGATCATCTGGAACTCATTTTTGGTCCAGCCATAGAAGGTCAACCTTAAGATAGTGAAGTTCCTCCCTTTTATCTAATTCTTAGACTGCATGAGTACATTCTGCAAAATGCCATTCTAGATTCCAAAGCTTCCCACAATTTGGTTCCTAAAGCCATTATGGAAAAATTGGGCCTAGATATCACTTGGAAATATCATGATTTGTACTCCTTTGACTCTGGTAGAGTTCATTGCATTGATCTCATCAAAGATTTGGTGGTTTCTTTAGATCAAATCCCAGCCAAAAATGTCTTGATGGATGTGGTAGTTGTTGATATACCCCCTCGCTTTGGCATGTTCTTATCTATATCATGGGGTGCTAAACTTAAAGGCACTTTACGACTTGACTTCTCTTATGCTACCATCCCTGTTTTCGGTCAATTGAAGAAGTTGTACTGGGAAAAGAAAATGAAGTACATGATCACTAGTAAAGAGAAGCCTGTGAATCATCCAATAAATGTTGTACATACTAATTTAGATTCCTTTGTTTTGTACTCTAATAGTAGATTGAATGATGGAGATATTCAGCTTGTAGAAGTAGATGATGTACCAGAAATTTCCAAGAATTTTAGAGCAGTTCTTAATCAAGAAAAAGGAAAAATAGCAAGTTCTTCTAAGTAGCCTACACAATAGCAAAAGGTTAGTGAAGAGTAGAAAAATGAAGTAATTAGCCAAGGTAAGGTAGAGAAAGAAAGAGAATTTCAGATCTAAAAGATGAAGCCGACCTTTGGAGCATGGACTTCGATGGCGCTATGGGTAAGGACGATGCTGGTATTGGAATTTGGATTCGAAGCCCTGCTTTCTAGCCTACCAAAATCCCAAGTAATGTCAGAGTATGTTCCTACAAGTTAGATTTTGATTGCTCTAATAATGAAGCAGAGTATGAGGCTTTGATTACAAGTCTTAAAATTTTGAAGAAACTACATGCGAAAAGGATTTCTATTTATGGTGATTCAGAGCTGGTGATTAAACAAGTAAAAGGAGAAGATCAAGCAAAGCATCCATGGATGAGGGCCTACAGAAATGCAGTTCTAGATATTTTGAGGATGTTTCCTAAATATACCTTAATAGCAGTACCGCAGACTCAAAACATCATTGCAGATTCACTCGCCACTGTGGCTAGAAATTTAAAGATTCTAATGAATTCTAGCAACAAATTTGAAATTCATGTCAAACATAGGCCTGCTGATCCCGACAATTTGAGGTATTGGCAAGTGTTTTGGGATGATAATGAAATTAATGCCTTTTTGTAGAATGAATGAAAGTTTAAGAATTCTTCCATTGATGATGTTTGTGATTCCAATGAACAAGAGATTGAGGTAAATCAAATGGAGGTTTTACAGCTGAAGGATAATATTATTCCTAGCAATCTCATACCTTTAGAAGAGCTTTTTGATCAGGATGATGTGGCAAGAAAACCAACATTGATTTCTATTGACAAAGGAGTTGAAGATGTAAATCTTGGAACAACTGACAAACCCAAGCTTGTAAAGTTGTCAAAAGCATTGTCTCCTGAAGTAACGGCTAAGTCCGTTAGATTACTTTCTAAATTTTATGATGTTTTTGCATGGGATTATTCAGATTTGAAGGTTTATAACAAGGATATCATTCATCATACTATTCCTATCAAGCCAAATCAAAAGCCTTTTAGACAGAAGTTGAGAAGAATCAATCCAAAGTTGTTGCAATCCATCGAGAAAGAGTTAAATAGATTATTTAAAGCTAGCATCATTGTTCCAATTAGATTTTCTGATTGGATTTCAAATCTGGTCTCGGTATGAAAGAAGATCGGAGAAATAAGGTTGTGTATAGATTTTCGGAACCTCAACAAGGTGTCCTTAAAGGATAATTACCCACTTCCTAAGATGGACCATATTCTACAAAGAGTAGTTGGAGCATCACGGATGTCGCTACTAGATGGTTACTCAGGTTATAATTAGATCTTGGTGCATGAAAAAGAATTAGACAAAACTGTCTTCACAACACCTTGGGGAACTTTTCAGTATGCCAAAATGCCATTTGGATTGAAAAATACCGGAGCCACTTTTCAACGGGCAATGGACATAGCTTTTGCCAATGAGAAGGATGTTTTCTTGGTAGTTTATTTAGATGATTGGATGGTATTTTCTGATTTAGAGGATGAGCATTTGCACCACTTGAGAATTGTCTTTCAAAAATGTGGGAAGTTTGGGATTTCTCTCAACTGAAAAATATTATTTTTTCCATGGACGAGGGTAAACTCCTTGGAAATATAATTTCTAAAGATGGTATTTGCATTGATCCTTCAAGGGTGGAGGCAATTTAGCATATAGACTTTCCGCGCAACAGAAAGGAGATTCAGGCTTTCAATGGTAAGATGAATTTCTTAAGAAAATTTATACCAAATTTGGCTGATCATTTACATGAAATAACTAACAGGTTGAAGAAGGACAACACTGCGAAATGGACCGATGATGCCATGAAATCATTCAATTTGATAAAGTTTTCTTTGACTACAGCCCTAGTCTTGATTAGTCCTGATTATAATCATGATTTTATCATCTTTTCATTTTCATCCAAGCACACCATGGACGCGATGTTGATGCAAAAGAGGGATCAGGTGGAGCAACTTATTTCTTTTTTCAGCAGGACTATTCGAGATGCTACCTTGTGGTACAATATCATTGAAAAACAAGTGCTATCTCTTATAAAAGCATTGAAGGATTTCAGAGTATACATTCTGCATTCACATACTATAGCATATGTTCCTAATGCAACAGTCAAGGATGTTCTCATGAAAACTAATTCGGATGGAAGAAGAGGTAAGTGGACAGCAGCAGTGTTGGAGTATGATCTTGAGATTAAGCCTAACAAACAGATTAAAGGATAAGGTTTGACAAAACTGATGGCTAAATCAAATCTGCATGCTCTAGACATAAAACTTATTGCAACAATGTCAGAGGATGAAAATGGTGGCTCACTCATTCAAGTATCATAAATGTTTCTCAAATCACCTTGGTAATCTGATATAGTTTATGTTCTTCAGCATATTTCGCCTCCTCCTGGAATGTCGAGAAGTAAAGGTGGATCACTTAAACTAAATTCTGCAAAATTCTGCATTTTAAATAGTGCTCTCTATTGGAAAGACCCAAGAAGAGTTCTTCTTAATTATTTGGTTGAGGATGAAGCTCAGCAAGTAATGAATGATTTTCATAGAGGTGATTGTGGCAGTAATTTGTTTTGGAAAACAATAGCTAACAAAGTGTTGAGATTAGGATATTATTGGCCAACTTTGTTTTCAGATTTGTAAAAAATAGTGATGGGCTACCATGAATGTCAGGTTTTTCAAGTAAAAAGGATGTTGCTTCCTTTTCCTTTGAAGCCTGTTGAAGTAAATGCACCTTTCCAGTAGCGGGGACATGATTTCATAGGGGAAATCCATCCCACATCATCAACACAACATAAATGGATTTTGACAGCTACAGATTACTTCACCAAGTGGATTGAGGCCATTCTAACAAGGCAAGACATGGATACAGTAATTATCCAATTTTTAGAATATAATATATTGTCTCGTTTTGGGTGCCCTCACAAGATTATAATAGATATTGCAGCAGCATTTAAGTCTAAGAAGATGGTGGATTTTCGCAACAAGTACAAATTACATTGGGTCATTCCATGACATACTATCCGCAGGGCAATGGATTGGACAAGTCATCAAATAAGTCCTTAGTGAGCATTAACAAGAAAATGTTGGAGGCAAACAAGAAGCATTGGCATTGAAAGCTTGTTAATGCTTTGTTGGCCAACAGAGTGATCAATAAGAAATCCATAGGTATGTCACCTTTTGAGTTGGTTTATGGTACTGATACAACATTTCCTACATCACTTGTAGTCCCAGTCATGAGGTTGTTATAGGAAGTTGATAGCGAAGAGGATGATATTCAACACATAATTAATCAAATGATCCACCTTTAGCAAACAAGGGAAGAAGTTTCCCAAAACACTTTCTGGTTGCAAGAGAAGATAAATAAGATTTATGACCACAAAAACAAAGCATAAAAGTTTCAGCTGGAAGATGTAGTGCTGCAGTGGGATGCACAGAATGAGGAAAAGGGAAAGCATGGTAAGTTTGATCATTTATGGAAAGGACTATAAAATCTTAGCTTATCAGGGACAGAATGCATTTTTGTTAAAGGAAATGGATGGTCAGGAATATTCAGGAGCGCCAGTGAATGGTAGGCTCATGAAGCACTAATACATTTGAGGTTGTTCCCTTAAGTTACTTCACCTTCATTGTATATACCAGTTTGATTTTCCTTGCAAGTTTTAAAGTATACTGTCATCTGAGCTTGGGGCCCAAAGTGAAGGCTATAAAGTTTGAATGATTAGTGTCAAGTTTGGTTGATCTGGTTTATAGTCAAGTTTAGAGTCGGTTTGGTTGTGAGTCAGTTTTCAGATTGTATTGAGTCATTTTTCACTTTTTTGTTTTGACCGTATTGTCTAATGGATGAGGCACTTGGCGTACGGTGTTCTTGACACCTCCAAGGAGTTTCCATCCCCAATAAGGTCAATGTTAGTGTCAGTATCTGCATACTTCCATCAAGGATCAAATTTGCTCTTTGAATTTTCATTTTAGGGGTCCCATACTGAAAATTTTGCATCATTTCATTAGGTGATGCCAAACTGATCCACTGATTGTTGTCTTCTCTTTTGGAAGTCAAATTTCTCCCTCATAGAGTATAATTGCTGACCCTTCTTTAGGTTGTCTTCAGTTATGGCTTCATGATCAAGTTGTAATCATGCTTTCATTAGGTCATAGGGCATGTTTTCATTAGGTCTTAGGGTTTCATCACCAAGGTCAAGAGCCTGATTTTAAAGTATAAATAAAGGTCAGCAAGGGTATGAGGATGATGAATAAGTCAAGCATGATGGTTTGTAGGTCATAGCCACTGAATAATTATATTTTAACCTAATGTAATTTTCACATCAAAAACATGTTTTTGAGGTGAAAACATAGTATTTCTAGTTTATTTGTATTTCTTATGTAATTTTAAGTCACTATATGTAATAAATGATTCCAGCTGCACCAGAGCATCTCTCCTTGCTGCAAGACAAAGAAAACTACAAAAATCAGTTCAAGTTAAGAATTTATCCACCTACAAAGACACAAAGAAGAAAAGGCATTAAAAACAGAGTTTTCAAGAAGGACAAGAAACATTAGAAAGTGGGTTTTTCAAGGGAAAAATCAAAATCTACTCATATTTAAGCTCTCACATTTCATTTTCAAGTTCATTATTCTAATTTGGCAAGCAAGCAGTCAAAAAGTGAGAAAAAGAGGCAATATTGAGCGAGTTTTGGGTGAAGAAAAGTTGGCACTGCACTTCTGAAGACTGGCGTTAAGCTTCTGGAGCAATGGTGGAGTGGTGTTGTGCGTTGGCAGAGTGGCACTGCATGTCTGAGGCAAGCAAGGTTGGCGCTGCATGTTCAGAACTTGGCGTTGTGCATTGAGACTGGTGCCACGCTTCTGGCAAAATTTTTGCAGTGTTATTTTACACTGGCACTGCGGGTATGTGCATCGGCGCTGCGCGTTGTGCTGGAGGGCTATAAAAGCCTCAAATCTTCATACAAACCTCAAATTTTCCCTGTCTCGCCTGCATACAAGTAAGTTGACCTCCTTTGCTACAATTTTGGTTTGCATGTCAACATCATAAGCATCATTCTCCATGACAAATATAAAACCCTAAAAATCTCCCTAGTGATGCCTAAAACCCTAAACCCTCATTGTTCATCCTATCACTTATCCCTTCAGCTCTAAAGTCTATCCCCTCATCCTTTTATCCCTCTTCCCCAAGGGAAATTTCTCAAGCAAAACAAGCCCTCCCTCTCATTTCCTACTCCCTCATTCATTTTTAGCCCATAAAATAATTTCGCATCCCCTCACTCCTAAAACACTCTCACTCATTCCCTTCATACAACCTCCAACCTTGCAAACATGGACACAGAGGACCGAGACTATGAGGAGGAGGTAACACATGCAATGACACCTCAGAAGATAGAGCTAGGTAGTAGAGAAAACCACACAAGGGAGGCTAGATTATCAGAGAAGAGCCATCAAAACTTAGGGAATTGCAGGCCTCTCAGTTGGCTGTCACATGTTTCAGATATCTTGGCTGCTATGAGTTTTGTGACCAAGTAGAGAGAGTTCAACACCACTCTGAGCTCACTAGACTTTTTGTAGCCCATCTTTAGGACAACAGGGTGACTCTTGCTGGGGAAACATTCATAGTTTCACATTTCATCATTTCAGATGCCACGAGGATTCCAAATGTAGGGGAGAAGTGATACAAGGCCTAGGACCTAGATGAACACTAATATGATCCTTATATGAAACCCCGGTACAGAAATGAGGTGAAGAGACTTTTTCCTTTTAGATTTCTTGAAGATAAGTATGTCCCCATGATGAAAATCATCATGAAGTATTTCACTTGTGAGGGCAAATTCTCTAGGTTGTACACCTATCATATCAGGCTCCTCATGCATTTTACCAGGGTGAGGATGTTAAACCTCCCTTACTTCTTGTTCAAGAATATTGAGAAGATGGCTCATTTTGTCCAGAAGAAGCCATACCCTCAGCAGATGAGCAATCTCTATCACTATTTCCTGATCAAGATGATTGTGCTTCATCATCTCATTCTCCTCAACATCTCTTGGGAGACATTTATTTCTCATGACATCTTCAGGGGTCCTCAAATTCCTCCACTAGTGTCTCAAGAAGCAAGGGGACCTTCTAGCAGTGCTCAGGTGAAAACAGATTAGGAAGCCAAGGAGACTAGAACTATTGAGGTGCCCATTTACATGACATATCAAAGGGGCACAAGGAGATTGTTTGCAACTGATAAGAAAGTGTTTTCTCCATGGGATGTGGAATGGACCTTGCCTTCTTCATCAACTCAAAGGCAAATGCTAGCTCCACAGGATGTGGAAAGGGCTTTTCCTTCTTCATCGACACAGGAGGTACAGGTCTAGAAACTGCACAAAGGGAAGGAAAAGATGTCGAAGGAGAGTTTTGATGATGAGGAGGAAAGTTTGACTTGTTTGACCATGATGAGCCGGAGTAGCGTTATACTTATCATGGAGTGGAAATCATTGAATTAGAGGCTCAGGATGAAGAAACCATAAAGGACCACATTATACAAGAAAAGGAGGCTCAAGTACAAGCTTTGGCAGACAATTTGGAGAGTTCCAAGTATGTCATCACATATTTGGAATAGGAGAACAAGCAGTTGAGTGACAAACAAGTCCTCATGGAGTTGGAAATGCTCAAGGTAAAATGACAAAGTGGCAAAGAGGCACAAGTCACTTTGACTCTTATTGAGAGAGATTGAAGATGATAGAGAGACTTGGCTTGACAGAGTCAACTTGCACCTTGAGAAGCTACTACAGAAGGCCAATAGAGACAATTATATGATCAGACACATGGCCTATCATTACAAGACCCAAAACAATATTTGCAATATGAAAGTCAAGAAAATGAAACCTAGGCTAAGGCAGGCTTTGAAAGGAAAAAAAGGAGGATAGGCTTAGGATGCTTGCTGAAGCCTCCTTGGCTCATCAGGGAAATTGATGATGGTGCTTCTCACCAATTTTGGGCAAGTTTAAAAGAAATTTTGTAATTTCCAAATTTTGAAATTCTATGCACAAGAAAACTGCCTAAATGCATAGCGCCACCGGCGCTACGCTTTTCCTAGAGGAACCTAATGAAGAAATGGTTTGCATTTTTTGATTCAGAGCGATGAGGGCATGCACCCTAGATATTTTCAAAGTTTTTGGGGCAGAACTAGTCCACCAAAAGGTCAAAAAACATCCTAAAAATGACCTTTCTGCCACTTTTTGGACACACAAAACCAGTCTTGGGAGAATCAAGTTTTGAGGGTCAAATGAGCTTCAAATGCATAAATTACAAGTGTTTTCGAAAATTATACTTGATTACCTTTCCAATGAGCTATCATGAGCTCAATTTGGATGCCATGAAGGCCTCCAAAAGGGACCTGAAAGTGGCACTGCACGTTGGGCCAGTGGCACTGCGCGTAGGGCAGTTTTTGCTCAGGATGGCTATTTTTCCAGTTTTTGACTGTGTTCTTGGATTATCTCTCATGGAGGTTGTTTCACCTTTGTAAATGATGACTTGGCATGTAACTATGATAGATAAATAGTAATAGAGGGTAGATTCATTACCTTAGAAGTTAGTTTGAGCTCAAATGAATCAGTTTTTCACTTTTAGAGGCAAGTTGTTGAGATGCCTATATTCTTGTTTCTTGTTCAGTATTAGTTAGATTAGCTCCTCATCTTAGGGATTCGACCCATAAGGATGGGAAGAGGTTGAATTCATGTCTATATCTTATTCTTCTTTCTCATTGTAAATGGTTGGACTCAATTGGATGCTCAGACCTTGATTGTACAACTTTTGTAAGCAGTTTAGCAGGAGATTAATAAGAATTGCAGCTATTTTTATGGGATCCATGTGGTAAGGAGTTTTGGTACAGTTTCTTCTTTTGTGATTATATGTTAATGTGTTTTATGTATTTCGTTAATCATTTCATTGCTTCTAGTTGAATGTTTTCAAGTTGATAGGCAGAATTCATTACATCAGTGCTCTGCCTTGGGAAACCATTCACCATTTCATGTTTTTTGCAATCTAGGAAGGATCAATGGTTTTCACATGCTCTTCTTAGCTTCTCACCAATCTTAAACATCTCACCCCATCAAACCCTAGAGTACTAAAGCCTATGCCTACCTTGCCCCATTGAACACCCTGCAATTCTTACCTAGTTCCATAGACCTAAACTGTTCAACTCCTCCTGATGCTGAAAAACCCCTTCAAAATCCAATCCAAACTTCGTGCTACTATACCTAGCCTAATATCCTTTACCTGATCTAGTCATCTTGGCTGAGATCCTTATGCAGAGAGCCCTCTCTCGGCCTAGTAGGGCTAGCTACTTAGCTAAGTGTGGTTTGTGGTTACCCTGACATTGCCTTCCTTCAGCCTGAGGTTCAATCTAGGTGATAACAACTTGATCGATCACTTTGAAGGGAGAAACGATGTTCTCAAAGATTCATCTGAGATTCATATACCATTAGGTATGCATCAAAGAGGAGGACATGTACAAGACAACATTCTAGACCATGTATGGGCATTATGAGTTTGTTGTAGTTCCATTTGGTTTGACTAATGTGCCAGCTGCATTTATGTTTGGAGTAGCATGATACGGATTATCCATAGTATTGTGTTCATTCTGTCAACGTTTCAAACCCCAAAGGGGGTCCATCATCATGAATAAATTTGATAGAATATGAATGATAGTTCTTGATGAATAGTGTGCTGCATCTGTATTTGGATAAGTTTTTTAGTGTGTTCATTGATGACATATTGGTATTTTCTAAAAATGAGGAAGAGCATGTTGAGCATTTGGCAACAATGTTGAGGTTCTTAAGAGAGCACCAGTTGTATGCTTATCTCAACAAGCACATTTTCTTTCAGACTGCAGTATATTACTTGGGGCATGTTGTCTCTAAGGAGGGCATAGTAATAGATCAAAGAAGATAAGAGTTATCATGGAGTGCGTAGCCCACAAGAATGTGGATGAGGTGAGATCTTTCATGGGGTTAACATGTTATTATAGGAGGTTCATCAAGAAATTCTCATATATTTCTTATCCTATTACAACATCACAGAGGAGGGGTAAGAAGTTTGATTGAACATAGGAGTGTGAGGCATGATTTGAGTAGCTTAAGAAGTTGTTGAAACATCTACCAAAGTTAAAGATTGCAGATCTGGACAAAACATTTCTGGTATGTATAGATGCTTGCAAGAGAGGGATTGGTGGAGTCCTTATGCATGATCTTGAGCTATCAATGATCACACATCCATTGAAGATGTGGAGACACTATCTTCTAGTCAGGAGGTTTGTATTGATGAGTGATCATTATGGATTGAGATATCTATTTGAAAAAATTAATCTGAACGGAAGGCATGCTGGGTGGTTGGACATGATTAGTGAGTTTTCTTTTGAGATAAGGTGAATCAAAGGAAAGAAGAACAGGGCCACAGATGCTCTTAGCAGGTGGATATAGGTAAATCATATAGTAGCTAAGAGTTCTTATGGGATAGATCTATAGGATAGTATCTTGCAGGTAGGTCAATAGGATGTCAGGTATATGAAGATTATGCACAAGTTGCAGTAGAGTATAGGTATAGGAATAGGCTATGGTATAGGTACATGTGTAGGTGCACAGGATGTGCACTATTGTCTCACAACATATGGATTGGTTAGATTTAAGGATAGGATATATATGCCAGATAGTATCAAGCTCAAGAAGGTGATCCTAAGGAAGTTTCATTTGAAACCATATTCAAATCACCTAGGCTATTAGAAGACATTGGCCGCAGTGAAGAAATTTTTTTTTTGGCTGAATCTAAAGAAAAGTGTAGTAGAGTTTGTGGCTAGGTGGTGAAGTAAGAGTATTATAACCCAGGTGGACTACTACAACGGATTGCAACTCCATAGTGGAAATGGGAGGCCATTTCCATGGACTTTATCATGGATTTTTTGATGATAGTGAGACAACATGATTCCATCATGTTTGTGGTGGACAGGTTGACAAAGGTTGATCACTTCATTCCAATGAAGTCTACATTCTTATCTAACGATGTAGCACTGGTATTCATTAGAGATGTGGTTAGATTACATGGCGTTACAAAGAAGACTGTGTTAGACAGGGATACAAAGTTCACTTCCAAGTTTTGCAAGGATTTGTTTACACGTTTGTTCACAAAGTTTGCCTTCAGTACATCTTATCATCTACAGATAGATGGACAGACGGAGAGGATCAACAAGATATTGGAGGACATGTTGAGGATGTATGTGATACATTAGTAGCGGAAGTGGGAAGAGTACCTTCCATGGGTATATTTTTCTTGCAACAATGGGTATCAAGAATCGTTAAGGATGAGTCTATTTGAGGCATTGTATTGGCAGAGTTGTAATACTCCCATTAGTTGGAGCGATCTCGTGAATAGGGTGTTAATTGGACCAGACATGATGGCAAACATGGAGTAGGAAATGTAGGTAATAAAGAAGAATTTTAAAGTAGCACAGGATAGGTAGAAGAGCTATGCGGATCAAAATAAGTTGTTCAAGAAGTTCCAAGTTAGGGAATAGTTGCACTTGTGCATCATACCAAAGAGGAGCTCCTTACATATCGGATAATGTACCAAGATGACGCCCTGGTTTTGTGGACCTTTCAGTATTATTGAGAGGATCATATTAGTAGCCTATCAACTTGTACTACCTCCGTTAGTGAAAGTCCATGATGTTTTCCATGTATCACTTCTTAAGAAGTATGTTAAATATGTCGATCATGTGATTGATTGGTCTGTATTGTAAGTGGAACCTCATGGAGAATTCCAACCAGAGCTTCAGTGTATATTGCAAAAAATGGTGCTCATGCTCCAGAACCAAGAAATCAAGCAAGTTAAAGTGCAATGGAAGCACTTTGGTCCTGATAAAGCTACATGGGAGACAACGGATCAGATGCGGGCTATGTATCCTTCACTATTTTCTGATTGAGACAAAGCTGTTTTGGTATGGTGTTTTGGTATATGTCTTGGTATGTGCTTTTGGTACATATTTTGGTGATGTTTAGTATATGTACATATGTATATGGATGTAAATAATACCATGAGATGTGTTATAAACATCAAATAAAGAGTATGGGTGTTATCTCATTATGTTGTCATGTTTTTATGTTCTCATGTTGGTTTTCTTCTCAACAGGGTGATCATTGTAAATACTGCATCGAGCTATGTTATAAATTTCCATGGGCAGTATGTTTACTTTTCAACAGTTTTGCTGAGTTATAGGTGTGGCTGAACACCAATGATGGTGTCTCCTAAGGGGGAGGGTTTTGTAACAACCGTGGTGAAAATTCCATGTGATAAAATATAATAAAGGAAAAA
Source organism: Pinus tabuliformis (assembly GCA_031772625.1). NCBI lineage: Eukaryota > Viridiplantae > Streptophyta > Pinopsida > Pinales > Pinaceae > Pinus > Pinus tabuliformis. The sequence goes on from CM062818.1 coordinate 775,283,353, forward strand.
TAAGAACCATGGTTGATGGGACACGTATTCCAAGCTCAATGTTGGGCAAGACGTACTAGTGTGGGTGTTCAGTTGGTTTATTAATGCTAAGGAATTTAGCGAAGGAAATGGCTAAGAAAATTGGCAAAGGCTTTGGCTAAGGCTTTGGAAATGATAAAAGTAACATTTTGGCACATTTATTTATGAAAATAATGAAAATTAGGATAAAAGGAAGGTGAAAGGTCACATGTTGCATGTGAGGAGGAAAATGAAGGAAAATAATGGAAAATGAAGAAAATAGAGGCCTATTTGATAAAAAGGGCTTATGAGGGTCAATTGTTACCCTTTTTCAGTTCAATTTTGGAGCGCTCTCATTATTCTCTCTCTCTCTCTCTCACTCTTGGACACTTATAGTTTTCTTGGATCACTTTGGCATTGGATCAAGGAAGGAAAAGAAGACAAGATGAAGGAAGGAGAAAACAATGAAGAGTAGGATGAAGCAGCTACAAGAGGATTCCTTACAGGTATTGATTTGCATTTGTGTTTTCCTTGCTAGATTTTGCATGTATTGCATGTGGTTCTTTTGTTGTTATGGCATGGGTTTTGCCAGGTATGATAGTGTTTTTTAGCCTAGCCTTGCCATTTCTAGATAGTTTTATTGTGATGGGGTTCTCATGTTTTGGTTGAGCTAGATTGCTGGATGGATTTAGAGATGAGTGAGGTGGATCTTTGAATGATAGAACACATGGCCTAATAATCATTGAACCGGACTGTGGGTTGTGGTAAAGCCAGATTTTGTTTTGCCACAATGGGCCTAGAAATCCTTTTCGGTGGATGACAAGATATACGGTAAAGTAAGAGGTGATTTCCCTTGATTAGGGCTAGGAATCATTTTCTGTGAATTACGAGATATATGGTAAAGCCTAGAGGGTGGTGTCTCGATTTAGGGCCTAATGATCCTTGGATTAGACTATGGATTGCGGCAAATCCTGAGAGACCAGGAGACAGGAAAATTCCTCACGGTGTAGGTGGAGAAATCCAGTGGCATCCATGCTTGTTTTTTCCTAGTGATCTAGTGGAGATCATGGTAAAGCATGTTGTTACATGTTTATTATGTTGGCCTAGTGATCCGTGATGGATTATGGCAAAGCCTAGTTTCTATTGACGAGGGTGAGGTGGTTTATCCTTGGGATGGCCTGGTTGGTTCTTTTGGTTTGAGTCCCACATTCATGCTTGGTATATGGCATGGGGGTGAATGGTTGAAGAGAGAATGGGCTTAGTCATTCTATGGTCGAGTGGAACATGGTACTCCCATCCTGGGTTGGACTTTGCATTCATTAATAAGAGGTTCTCCCCTTGATATCTTATGCATAAATGTATTGGTTTATATGTGGATTGTATGGCTGATGTATCCTTGATATATCTGTTCTTATTATGTTGGTTATAAGAATGTATTATGACAGTGATAATGTAGGGATTTCCTCATGTTTTTATTTGTAAATGAATGAAAAAATTATCTATGACCTAATAGATGATAATGCAGCTAATGATATAAGGGAACAATTATTCTTAGCGATTATGAGATAAGTATGAGACCCCTATGCTTAAATCTATTGTTTACACTTGTAGATTACATATTTGTGATATGTTTGATGAAATTCTTGTCATGGCTAGTAGGGGTCTAGTCAAGCCCTTGTTTAAGTAATTGCATTTGTATCATCATTACCTTGTTATCTTTCTATTCTGAAGGTGTCATTAAATTCTAGGTAGTGAACTAGGCTCTCGGCCTAAAAAAGTGGCTCAAATCCTAGGGATGATGGCATAGCACTGAGAAAAATAGTCCCTAGACATTGGCATGCCATGTTGTGGGAGCGTTGAGAGCCCTATGGATACTGGCATGCCTGTAGCATGGGAGAGTCTAGGGTTAATTGGTCTAAAAACTCAGTGGGACCTAGGGGCTAGTTGCTAGAAAGGTTGGGATGGTTCTTGGGAGTCCTTTTGCTAATGTGGAAGGTTTTTATGTTGTGTTTCCGTTGATTCCAATTCCTTAAAGTCACATAGGAGGTTGAATCCCATCATAGCAGCCTCTTGTCACATTTTTATCCCGATTGGTCAGTTACTTCGGTAGATGTGGGAGGAGGGTGTTACATGGAGTAACAAAAAGTCCATATCGATTCTCCAAAGATTATTGGGCCATCTACTGCAAGGAGAATATTTCTTGCACTTATCCTACTCCATATGATGTTAGAAGTGGAAAAGGCCAAAATTGAGGCCCACAAATGGAAAAAAATTGAAATAGAAAAGGGTATTAGAGAAGTAGCCAAATTGGAATACTAGCTTCAAAAACTAGAGGAAGAAATGATGATTTTGAGAATCTAAGTAGAGGATAAGGGAGAATATTTAGAAAATGGGAACAAATAATACAAAAAATTTGGAGCATACTAACTAAATAATGATATCCAAATACAATCAAATTGGAGAGATGAAAACTTTCTTAGGGATCATGACATAGAACTTATTCCTAAATGAGAAGTGGTGTATGTTATAGGTATCCCATTTAGCACAACAAGGGGGGTTCCACATTCAAACTCTTAAGGTATCCATTAAAATATGTGAATAATATAGTATAGAGGAGAGAGAAAAGCTGTGTGAATTTTATTTACACAATATTACATCATTAGAATCAACATCTTGGAACCCAAACCCCTATATAGGGGATGTGTAAAATGTATCCTGGAACTTTTGGATGAGGCATGAGAAATAATGGTCATGAGGTAAACAAGGCATCAGAGGAAGAGTTGACTACCCCATTTTAGATTGGGGAAAAATCCATAGTCCTCAAACTATCTTTACAACACACAACATCCTAATAGAGGATTAGTAGGTAGCACCCATTTATACGTAGATATTGGGAGAGGATATCATCCACTTTGCATGTATGCTAAGAGTCCTATGAGAGTTGGTTCTATAGGACTTCTAGAGGAGATGGTAAGTCCTGGCTTATAATTTAAGAGTGAGATAACTTCATTCCCCCCTCAACTGAATAATTTTATATCAAGAACACCTTTTTACAAGAGGATCTATAAAGGATAGCAACATGTTAGATTGTACTAATGTTCAATGATCAAATATTGTTGAGACTGATAGAGCATACCATCGAAGAGAAAGAAACTAAGGTCTGGAAAGAGATAGAGGACACAATTTTGTTTAATCAACATGGGGAGCTACTAAGGTACCTTGCATGGGATTCCAAAACAATTGTTAAAGTGTTGCAGGATAGAGACCAAGAAGAATCAAGGAAAGAAGAGTTGTCAAAGAGTATGCAACACTTCAAGCTTGGGGGTATGATGGGCCTTGTTGTAGCTACTACAACAAGACCCAAATTGTTGGGTACATATAAAAATTTCAGGTCCCATTCTATTTGCCTAAGGCCTTAAAGGTGATTATCATGTTGAGAATCGACCAAATTCCCAATACCCTAATTATCATCAAAACCTATTGTTGTTTGTGCCCACATATCATATTACTCACATCATTTTCACTTTAACATTTTATTTAATGTATTAGGGTTTGATCACCATCCCCTTTAATTCATATCATTTTGGCATTTACAAGTCCCATTCTCCATAGAATGCAAAGATTGGCAAGTGTTTTTATGTTAATAATCATGCCACACCTTGTCTTGCGAGCACATTAGGGTTTGAGTAATTGTTATTTCACTTAAACATCATCAAACCCCTAGGCTGTCATTATAATCATTAAAGGGCTAAATATTTTTGGTTTGATCCTAATCTCTAGATTTGTGTTATGTTTCTTGCACCTCATCAACTTTTAATCTTATTTTTAGTTGCACTGGTCACATTGTCATTCCTTTATGTTATGAAACCATCTCAAGAAAAAGATAGAAAAGATAGATCAATGCCTTAGAATTCAACCTCTTCGAGGGGGCAACCTCTTTTACATTACATAAATGAACAATTCTTGGATGATTCAAATGACAAAACCCCCTTTCTATATATAGGATTCTAAGGAGTCACAATATAACCTAGCCGACCTAACAATAATAATATAAAGCCACAAAAATAACAATAGAGGGATTTTATGGGGCACAGTAATAACAATATCAGGACAATAGGGGCACAACAATATTAATAAGGGATACAAATACAATAGTAATGGGGTAATCACTAGTATTATAGGGATCCAACATGCCCCTCTCCTCCAAAAAAGTGTTGTCCTTAACGCTTGAGTAGTTCTGGATGCTTTTATATAAAATTCTCATCCTCCCATGTGGAATCTTCAGCGGATAAGTTCTTCCACTTGATAAGATACTTCGAAATTGATCGATTTTGTAGCTGTTGAGTTCTTGTTTCTGTGACTGCTTCTGATTCCAGTATAATTTTTCCTTCCTCGTCAAGTTCTAGCAATATTGTTTGAACTGGGATCTTGTTGCCTATAACCTTATTCAAACATGAAACGTGGAAAACTGGGTGCAATCGAGAAGTTGTAGGAAGCTCCAATTTGTATGCCATAGTACCAATATTTTGCAACACCTTGTATGGACCATAATACTTTGGTGTAATTTATTATCCTTCTTAGCTTGCTTGAGGGACATTTTCTTATATGGTTTTAGTCATAGGAATACCCAATCACCTCCATCAAAACTTTTTTTGCTGCGATGTTGATATGCCTGTTGTTTCATTCTATTCTGTGCCAACATGAGGTTATCCTTTAAGAGTTGGAGGACTTGTTGATGTTCGATGTGATGTTCCACCGCTTGAACCTTAGAACTTTCTCTTAAATATGATGTGATGGATGGTGGCTGATATCCATAAAGTGCCATAAATGGGGTCATTTTTGTTGATGTATGGAAGGAAGTGTTATACCACCATTCAGCCATAGGCAACCATTTGACCCATTGTGTCTATTTATCAGATACAAAGCAATGAAGATATCCTTCCAAAAATTTGTTTATTATCTCAGTTTGCTCATCAGGTTGAGGATGATAAGATGAGCTATGAGCTAACTGAGTACCAAGACAAGAAAATAACTTTGTCCAAAAATTTCTAGTGAAAATGGGATTCTGTCACTTACAATAATCTTTGGGTTTCCATGTAGCTTTTGAATTGTTTCCATAAACATAGTAGAAACTCTACTGGCTTTAAATGGATGTGATAATACACAAAAGTTTGCATACTTGGTAAGTCTGTCAACTACCACCATGATGACACTCTTTCCCTCAGACTTGGGTAAACATATGATAAAATCCATTAAAACCTCCTCCATACGTTGGCTTGGAATGGATAAAGGTTGTAAGATACCCAATGTCTTAATTGTTTCAACTCTATTTTGTTTGCAAACCAAACATTCCGCCACAAACTTTTGAATATCCAATTTAAGGCCATCCCAAAAAAATTCCTTCTTAACCCCATGGTAAGTTTTTAAAAATCTTGAGTGCCCTCCTAAGGGAGAAGTGTGCAATTCCATAAGAATCTATTGTTTTAGCTGGGAATTATTATAGAGGTATAAGTGATCTTTGTACCATAACGAATCATTTTGCCAAGTAAATGAATCAGACGTACTAGAATCTTGTTGTAACTTTCGAATAAGTGCCCACACTTCTTCGTCATTCTTTCATTCCTCCCTTGCTTCGTTTATCCAATCTGGTTGGATAATAGAAATGGCACACAACAATGCTTCCACATCCTCATCCTTTCTTGAAAGTGCATCTACCACCACATTTTGCTTCCCTTTTTTGTAGATGATTTCAAAGTCATAACCCAACATCTTTGTGACCCACTTTTGTTGCTCTTCAAAGGATAATCTTTGTTCTAAAAAGTATTTAAGGCTATCATGATCCGTTTTTACCTTGAAGTGTCCTCCCATTAGGTAGGGTCGCCATTTCTTAAGTGCATGGAGTATTGCCAACATTTTATTCTCATAAATAGCTTTGTGTAAAAACTTTCCCTTGATTGGATGACTTTCAATAGCAATGGGTCTTTCATCTTGCACTAAAACAACACCAATTCCATTTCCTAAAGCATCACATTCCATAATAAATGTTTTTGTGAAGTCCAGTGTAGCTAAGACTGGTGCTTGGCATATTGCCCCTTTAAGATGTTCGAAGGCCTTTGTTGCTTCTGGAGTCCATGAAAATGCATCTTTCTTCAATAATGTTGTTAGAGGTGCTGCTATTCTTCCATAATTCATAACAAACATGTGATAACACCCTGTCAACCCAAGAAATCCTCACAGATGCTTTATGGATGTGGGGATTTTCCATTCCTTAATGGCTTTAATTTTGCTAGGGTCTACCTTAACTCCTTCATGAGATACAATATGACCTAGATATTCCACCTCTTGTACTCCAAAGAAACATTTGGATCTTTTTGCATATAATTGTTTCTCCTCCAATAGTTGTAGTACCCTATCAACATGTTCAACATGATCCTTCCAAGACTTGCTGTAGATTAGTATATCATCAAAAACTACTAACACAAATTTTCTAAGGAATGATTTGAAAATGGAATTCATCAAACCTTGAAATGTTGAAGGTGCATTGGTAAGGCCAAAATGCATGACCAAAAATTTATAATGACCCTCATGAGTTCTAAATGCTATTTTCGGAATGTCTTCAGTCTTCATTTTGATTTGATGATATCCTGAACGAAGATCCAACTTGGTGAAGTAAATTGATCCATGCAATTCATCCAGTAATTCATCAATGACAGGAATGGGAAACTTATCTTTAACAGTGAGCTTGTTGTGCTCCCTATAATCGTGACACATGCGCCATGATCCATCCTTCTTGTGCACCAATACTACTGGAGCAGAGAAAGAAATTTGACTTGGTTGAATTATGCCAGCCTCTTGCACTTCTGCAACCATATGTTCAATTTCACTCTTTTGGGCATAGGGATATCTGTGCGGCCTGATGTTTGGAGGAACACTTCCTGGAATTAGATGAATAGCATGATCATGATCACGAATAGGTAGGAGACCTTTGGGAGTCTCAAATACCTTGGAATGATTTTCCAAGACTTTTTGGAGATCTGGAGAAATAGATGATTCCAATGTGGAAACATCTAGCGAACATAGTTGTGCAATTACACCTCTTTGTTCCTTTTTTAGAAGCTTTGTCATACTGTTAGAGATGATTGTAATTTGTCTTTCACGGTTTCCCTGTAATACCCCTTAATTCAACTTCCTTTCCTTCCACAAAAAATTTCATAAAAAGTTCTTGAAAATTAAAAGCTATTGTACCCAAGGATTGTAGCCTTTGGACTCCTAGTACAACATCAACACCTCCCATTGGAATGGAAAGCATTGGGCTAGTCAATACATATTCTCCCATAGATAGCTTGATATTATGACACTTTCCAGAGCAATTTATTGTTCCTCCATTTGCAACCATCACTTGACACTCTGGTGCTGGATATAAGAAGCAGTTCAATTCTTTTTCTACCTTACAATGAATAAAATTGTGGGTACTTCCTGAATCAATCAACACTATTACCTTTTTCTTCTTGATTTGTCCTTCTATCTTAATTGTTTGAGGAGTGGTAATTCCCACCAATGCATTACAAGATATGGTTGGATTCATTTCTTCTTTATCTAGGCTTTGTTCCTAGAGTATATACTCTCCTTTTGACATTTCTTGCTCCTTTTCTTCTTCCTCTTCACAATCTATGTAGAATAATTTCTTCTCAGTACACTTATGACCTTTAGTGTATTTGCTATCACAACTGTAACAAAGCCCTTTTGCTCTTTTTTCTACCAATTTTTGTGCTGTCAACATTATAGGTTGTGGAAGACTAGGGGCAACAACACTTCCATCTTTATAGTTGTGAGTGGTATGCTTCCCGGTTGCCATAATTTGCTTTCCATTTTTCTTGCTAACCTAAATGCCTTCTCTAATGAATCAGGTTCCCAAAGGCGAACATCATGTTGGATATTATCCTTTAAAGTACCTATGAACACATCAATTCTATGCTCCTCTGGAATATTTTTTTACTCTTATGTTCAATTTTTGGAACTCCTCAATGTGCTCCATTATTGAACCCTTTTGTTTGAAACTTATCAATTGGCTAAAAAAGTGTTTCTTTTTGTATCCTCATAATGTGCTGTCAATTCTTCCGTAAAAATTTCCCAAGTGATAATTTATTTACAAGAGCAAAGCCATTGATACCATACAAAATTTTTTTGTTCCAAATATAAAGTTGCAAATACGTACCTTTTTTGTGTTTTGCACATTATTGAGATCGAAAAATTGCTCCATCTGTAATATCCATGTTGCAGGATCCTTGCCATCAAACTTCCTCATATCGATTTTTGGAATATGGTGGGTCTTCGATCCCACATTAGAGTCTATGAAATCATGATTAACATTTCTTTTGTTCGCATCATGAGTTTCCTTTACTACCTTTTCACCATTAGTAAGTATTTCTTGTAGAAAATTTGTCAAATCTGTCTTCAAATCTGCCATGTCTGTCTTCAAATTTGTCTTCAAAGCTGCCATGTGTCTCTTCAAATTTATCTTCAAATATATCTTCAAATCGTCCATATTAGCTTCCACGCCCTTTATCTTAGATTCCACACCATTTATCTTGGCTTCTGTTAGCTTTTGTACAAGTGAAGCTTGTTGCACTTGGTCTTGTAATTTTGATATATCATGTAGCATTTCTTCCTCTTCTTCATGAGTCATGCTAGAGCTTTCAGGTTGCTTACTAGGTGTTTGCATTTTCTTTCCTCGGGGCATCGGTTACTGATAATAATTCTACACTATACCCTTTGAATTCCTTCAAAATAAATTTTCAAACCAAGCTTAAGCAAAAATTTAAAAAAATCTACACACCTTTTTTCACTTTGTAGGAGCTTGATATTGTCTGTAATGTATCTCTGTACTTTTAGATCATCCAGTTCTAAAATTGTGACTTGCAGTAGCCCTCTGTGTCCTCTTTCCAATGCCACCAGTTTGATCCAAATTGGATTCTCCAAGGAAGAGTTATGCAAAATCTCCCATAGTGACCTGATTATAGATTAGTTCAGTAGAGCAAACTTGTATGACGTCCCACAAGTCACTGTTTAGACCTTTGTCTCTAAAAAATATACAAAAGAAACTATAGTCTGTCCTATTTCTGCACCTTTTGACGAAATTTCAATTTGATGCTCAGAGAGAAAGTTATGAAAATTTTCCCCAGGTCACCTGTTTGGAATGTAATTCAGGAGTCTAAAAAAAGACCAATTTCCTCAGATGATATCTCCGAAAATGTAGTGTAAAAAGCTTTGAAATTCGGACCCAAGGTTCAAGACGATCTCTTCTCAAATGGGTTTTTTTTTTAGCTTCTGAAAGGTCGCAAAAGAAAAGTTATAGCGAAAATTCAACGATGACCTATTTGGAGCAGCGAAACCCTAGAATCCAAAGCTCTGATACCAAATGTTATGAAACTAGTTCAAGAAAAAGATAGAAAAGATATATCAAAGCCTTAGAATTCAGCCTCATCAAGTGGGAAACCTCCTTTACATTACATAAATGAACAATTCTTGGATGATTCAAATGACAAAACCTCCTTTCTATATATAGGAGTCTAACGAGTCACAATATAACCTAGTCGACCTAACAATAATAATATAAAGCCACAAAAATAACAATAGAGGGATTTTATGGGGCACATTAATAACAATATGGGAACAATAGGGGCACAACAATATTAATAAGGGATACAACTACAATAGTAATGGGGTAATCACTAGTATTATAGGGACCCAACACTTTAAAGTATTAAATTTTTCAAGGAGAATTCCTTGCATGAAAGACTAGGTTGTTAAAGCCTTACATTACGTTTGGCATGTTATTCTTCCAAGAAATATTTCTAATATTTGAACCAGTGTTGTTTGCAAAGTGATTTAAAGGCCTCTTTTGAAATCATTAGAATATCTAATTTAGTTGAGGCTAGTCAAATAATGTTTTCCAAGGCTATTATTTTTTATATGTTTAAGGCATGCTATTTCAATTGTAAATAGTAAAAGAATTAGATCCTAATGTCTTAAAGTCACCAAAGACTCATTAATTTTAATAGTATGACAATTACCTTATAGTTCTCACCATTTTGTAATGTGACATTGGAGGTCCCTTTTGATCCCCATGCGTTTGGGCTTTGAAGGAGCGAATGATGAGATGAGAGGGAAGTGCCACAGTAGCAAGGGTAACATGGATTAAGCTCACTGAGGAGGAATGTATATTTGTTGTTACATACATTTATGGCTCTATGTGAAGTGGCATATTATCGAATGGGCAAGAATACAAGGAGAGCATGATGCAAAACTATATAAAAGGCACGGGGCTTCATTGTGGGAGCAATATCATACCACATGCATTCATACTGGGGGATATGTATTGAGGAAAGAATGAAATAATATATTGGGGGATATATAGGGGGTGAATGGTTTTTATATTGGCAGGTATAAAAAATGGACCTCAAAGTTTAAAAAAATATAAAGGGGTATAAAAAATCTTAATGAAGAAATAGATATTTGCAATATCTAATGAAAGTGGTGGTTTTTTAATTGGGAAGGTGTATTGGGTTTGTATTGGTAGGGGGTTAAATAATGTCATTTTTAGAGGTGCTTTACAATATGTAGTCAAATTATGGGTTTTGTTTAATATGCCAAGAATGCACATGATATGCCATAGGTTCATTTATTGAAGCACCCACGGGTATTCTACACATTTGGGTGTTAATGGAATGCAGACAGTCATTCCATGAAGAAACTAGGTAATGGAGGGACACATGGTGCATTCGAATATCAAGAAATATTGCATTATAAGGGCACACTATTCAATGCAAGCACTTGATAAAGGAATTTTAAGTAGTTAATGTTCGCTAAGATTCTATTGAAACCCTAGTGAACTATGGAAGGTAATTTCAAGAGAGGTGCACATTTTAAGAACAATAATCAAATATAGAGTGTGTTAGCAATAGTTCATACGAGACACACTAGAGGGATATCAAGGTCATATTCAAGGGTAACTAGAAGAATTTTTTAAAAGTTATGTTTAAATGGTATGCTGAATTTTATTTGTGGAAATCCAAATGTAGCACCTAAATGCTTTCAATAAGAATACAACCTTTACTACATGAAACCTCTTATATGGATCCAACTAGTAGAGTGTTGTATTTCAGACAATGGAAAGGGACTCTTAGAAACCTTTGAATTAGATTGATATGTTCGGGAGGATCAATCGAGAGTACAAGTCATTGGTAATTGAAAGTGACACATATTATTGTGATATCCTATATGCATAATAGGAAGGAACATTGATGCATTTAAGGAACTTCTCCAGGTAGCGGCCAAAGCTTGTGATGAAGAATGAGCAATGAAAATGCACAAAAGAATCAACAACACCATGTGTGGGCGATAAGAGATATTTTGAAAGAATGCAATGTTGTCCAATATTTAGGAGTTCGATGAATGATCGTAACAACAAATGAATGCAAGTTATCTTCAAGCACATTGTCATTTGTAAGGTGAAGACAACATGAAGGATACAAAAACAATCGAGCCATTCACATGGAAGGAAGTATGGTGTGCCCTCGGCATGAATCTAAACACGATAATTAGAAGCATGTCGATTATTTTCGTAAGCCAATACTGAAAGAAAATTCATTGAAACAAATGAAATAAAATATTTGGAGGCTCATACACTCTATGTGATGATGCCATTGAGGTTAGGCCAGTTATAATAATATGACCGCTGAGCATTTTCCATAGGCTTCCTAGACTATGTGCATATGGAATTTATGTCATGTTCAATGGGAGGAATAGTTGAAGATGGAGGAACATGAGGAAGTTCACTGCTCGCATGTAGATTGAACTATTTTCCTCACAAGAATAATGGGATCTAGGGTTTCCAACATATGCAACATAAGTAGGGTTTTGTTAAACAAGCTATCTGGATTCATATAGCAGCCTAAGGCACTGTGTAAATGTTAATAGAAGATGCACAAACAAGTTGAATAGATAATCAATATAGGATATGAACACCAAAATATTGTTCAAAAGTTCATGCAAATCTATATGGATTCATAGAAGCATTGACTGCAAGGATTCTAGGGTTTCAAACTACAGTCTTATGTCTCCTATGCTATTATAATGTAAATATTTCTCATCAAAATGCCAGTAGCCATGCTTAGATGAATTAGGCATGTAAAAATCATTGAACATAAGAGAATAGAGAGGAAGCGCAAGAGTCATGAGGGTAGATGAAAGGCCACTGGAGGAGGTGAAATGAGTTTAGTGACTTGGATCATAGTTATCTTTATGAATTACTTTTCATCAATGTTAGTTTAATTTAATGTGCATGGATTAGATCTTGTAAATCCTCGAATGACTTGTGTCCTGAGTGTAACATATATCTAGACACTTCATTGATTATGATCTCTGTGATTTGATTCTAAAAACTCAGATTCTTGAGAATGTCATCATTATGAAAATTAAGCTAATATATGTGTTGTGTTAGTTTTTGTCATCCTATCTTAATTTAGTTATTTTTTTATTTATTTGATTCATAAAAAATGATTAGAAAATTATTTAGCAAAAATTGATATAGTCATTCTTCTCCTTTCATATTATGTCTGGACTGAGAATCACTTATAATATATATGTTTTTCTTTATTCTTGATGTGTATTATTAAAACCAATAATATTTTATCATTGTTAGTTTGAGAGAGTTGAAGCTTACTTTTACGTAGTTTCATATATTTAAGTCACATTAAGGATTACTTTATTTTAGTTTAATTTTGTTGTGAGCTTGGTGCATATGGAGGTTGTGTTTAGTGAGAACCTATTGGGCTTGTGCAACTCTCCTCCATACTACTACAATATCCATGTCTCCTATAACACCAGTATGGACCGAGAGCTCATGAGCAAGAAGAGTACCAAAGGAGAAGACAAGGAGGCTTACTGGTGCATCAATAATTTTTGGTTAACCACACAAATAATTCCAATTAATGATGAGGCCTTGATCAATTTATAGAGAGGAAGTGGGAATAGATTTCCAATCTCAATCTTGGTGAATGGTGCCCTTGAAATGATAAATTGTAATTGGTTAATTGTAAAGTTGTATTTGATTTATTTAATAGTATTCCTTATGTAATGTGTATGATCCTTCAAAGAAAAATATTTTACATTGAATTTGTTAAATGAACCAAAAAAGGGGCAAACCCATTAATATGTTATCCCTCGATTTATTATGAATTGATTTATATATAGCTATAATTATGCCAAATGACAATTGTTCTAAGTTCTCTTTTTATTTTAGTTACATGCAGTCGAATTGAATGGGTATGTTGGAATTTTCTCATGTCATATTTGAATTGTCATATTTGAATGGGTATATTTGAATGAAACTAAGATAAAAAGAGAACATGGAACAATTGTCATTTGGTATAATGATAGTTTCACACACATCAATAAAATGAATTGCAATGAACCATTTTAAATAATAAAAAAATGACAAGAGTTATGTGTTGATATTAATTGTTATTGAATCATGGTTAAGGTGTCTACATATTGAATTAATATTACCATATGGTTTAGCATGTTGACCTACAATATAGCTAAACAAATGATCTTGTTGTGGTACTGAAGAGGAAAATATTTTAATGGTCAAAATATGAAATTTTTTCCAATAATAGTAGTTGATTATTCACATTAAAGAAATTTCTTGATAGTATGCAGTAGTCTTTCTAATTGAAAGTATGAAAGGATTTTATACCCTCAACTATGAAATTTTATTTAAATATACATTATGTTGTTAGAAATAGGGTTCACTGAGAAATTCCTATTGTGGTAGAGTAAATCTATGGCCATGGTTGAGTAGTTTGTTGATAATACAAACAAAAATATTTGTCCAGTAATACTTGAAATGAACCTAATGTTGTTCATGTAACATAATTCTCATAACCCAAATGTAACTCTACATTGTACAAATGAATTTTTAATTAGCACATAATTGCCTTGCATCTCAGAATGAGATGAGACTATCCTTTTCACACATCAATATGTGTAATAATTAAACCATATTGTTTGAAGTGGGATGGGAGGCCTGTTAAAAACAATATTAAAAAAAATAAGTAATAACTCCAACTACTTCAAAGTATGGCAAGTGAACCAATGTGAAATTAAGAAAGAAAATGAAAGATCACTTTGTATAAAATCTTGGCACAATAATAGGTAAGGATAAAAATCATAGAGTTTTTGCACTATTCATGGTAAATTCAATGCTGATTACAAAATATGGGAAAATAAAATCCACTGTTAGATAGAAACTGTAGATATTTATAGTTCTAAGTACTTGTGTTCATTTATTTGCTAACAAATCAAGATAATTACCGTGATTATATAACACTCCAACATCCATATAGATATGTTGGATGTATGTACTATAAGATACTAAGAAAATTGAAAACAAAACTCTAAGTGGTTGTGTTATTCAATGCTCATTACAAAATATGGGAAAAGAAAATCCATGGATAGAAACCATAAATAATTATAGTTTTAACAACTTGCGTTCATTTCTCTATTATAAAAAATAAGGTAAGTATCATGATGCTATAACACTCCAATGTCATTCAATATATGTTAAATGAATGTACTACAAGAGACTAAGAGAATTGAAAACACACCTTTGTGTTCTTATTTAACATAAATGCAAATTAACCATATCAATTTCCATATTTTGAACAACGACATCTTAATATCAGATAAATATATATTGTATTTATCCTCGCGATGCAATGCTTACAGAATGGATCTTTTTGGAGTACAACTAATGGAAATAAGGGTTAATCTTTCTTGATATAGATCATACCACTTGGGTACCAAAGCTTGTGTTTTCTCATTGCACCAAAGATGTAAAATTTTTGCAAACCTTGTATGTTTAAACAAACAAACAAACTTATAAATTACAAGACACAAGTAACTTACTCTAATGCCCCACATATAAGTGATTCTAAAATTTTAAGGAGCATGGATTCCCTATAGAACTTGATCTCACAACAAAAAACTCATGGTAAAAGTTCTTATAATGGCCTGTGTAGTATTGTTGATTTATCTCTTATGATATGGAAGTGATGTGAAATACAACATTAAACAATGGGTAGAGGCAATTTAACCCTTGAGAAGCTTAGTTGACCAGTACTTTCTTTATAAATACAAATGGAAGTGATGTGAAATACAACATTAAACAATGGGTAGAGACAATGTAACCCTTGAGAAGTTTAGTTGACCAGTACTTTCTTTATAAATACAAAACTGATCTACAACTGAAAATGAATTCAACTGTATAGCGAGCATGCATAACATGCAAATAAGGATGCAAGCAAGGAGAATAATTTCCTTTAACGAAAACACTCTTCTAATGAGTAATTTTCTATATTTTCCTCTAACAAATACATTATATTAACAATGAATTTCCTATCTCATTCTAAGATAAGTTTCCTAGTAAGCTTTTAGCCCCCAGATATTGTACCAAAAAATCAACAAAATATGAGAAAACATATAGAATGGAAAGACAATGAAAATTCCTTTCGGACTTAAAACCATACAAATTTAGGTAAATTTTATTTCTAAAAAAAGACTCATGCTAAAGATTTTAAACAAACCAATCAAAAAACCATGGTAAAGCTTGTTATGTCACTTGACATGTAAATAAAATATTCTCTATTAAAAAGAAATATTACCTATGATAAATAAAACAAAATAAAAAATATATGTTTGGTTCGTTTTAAGCAAAACCATTATTAAACATCAATGATCTACATGTATCACTCTGGTTGCTTAAACTGTTGTCTATATGGCAATCCAGAGACGTGGTTCACTCTCAACCATAAATAAAATATTTCCATGTATATGTCAAATAATATAATTTTATATGGGAGAGAAATAAAATAATTAAATCTATATAAAACAATTGAAAAAAATAAATTATTATGGTTAAAACATTTTTAGTGGTCTTAGTATTGTATGTTTTTGGTCTATTTTTCAAAGTGGTTAAATCCATTTATACAATCGAAAATTTTATATATATATATATATATATATATATATATATATATATATGTATATATATAGATATAGATATATATAAAATCTCTTAGGGTGGTCTTTAAAATATGTTTGAAGTTAAGAAATTTGATTTTTCTAGATGTTTATTAGATATTTTGTTAAAATAAATATATATTAAATAATAATAAAAATAAACACAAAAATAGTTTTACTTCAAATTTATTTTTAAATATAATATAAAATTAAACATCAAACCTAAAATTAATTAAAAATAAGAAATCTTAAATGCCTAAATTGTATATAAGCAACAACAGTAGCTTCATTTAAATACAATGCATAAATTAAATTACGAATATAAAAATTATATTAATTTGTATAAACATTTAAATACAATGCATAAGTTAAATTGCCAATATAAAAATTATATTAAATTACCAATATAAAAATTACATGTATCGCATTTACAAAATAAAATTAGTAATTAAATTTAACCTCATCTTGAGATATAATTGCAAATCATATTAAAATAACATTAAAAATGATGTAAACACTTAACTTGGTATCAAAAATAAATATGTAAGAATTTGTGCTTCTCAAACCAAAAATATCTATCAACTTGAAAGTTATAATCTATTCCTACTGAAATATAAAAAAAAACACGCTAAAAGTATTTAATACACTAAGATAAAAAAATAAAAAAAAAATATGAGAATTTGTGCTTCTCAGACCAGGAATATCTGTCAAATTTAAAAAGTTTTGTTCTATTCATATTGAAAAGCAAAAAAAGTATTGAATACATTAGGATAAAAAATCAAACGAGCTCTCTACACACGCTTAATGCCTCCAAGTAACATTGTTACATCAATGGTTGACAGCAGAAAGCACAGGACGAGAAGGTGCCTGCGCCAAGATCACATAAAATAATTATTAGCGACTAAGAAAGATTGCACCTTCATTTCAAGATTTAAGAAAACCCAACTGCTTTCCATTGACGCGTGGATAGATGACCTGGACACGGAGAGAATTTCTTGAAAGGCATCTCGGGCTTTTTTTTCCTTAAATGGTAAATTGCGAAAAGGTCCACTCAGGCTTTATTCCTTAACGGGTAAATTGTGATCTCAGGCTTTTTTTCCTTAACGGGTAAATTGTGATCCAGGCCTTTTTCTAATTGTGGTCCGCTCCTTTAATGGTCGATCAAACTTTTTTGTTATATATATGGGTTGCCTTTCTACGTCAATATTTGTGTACCTGTGACTCTGTGTTTGGTGCCTGTCTCTGTTTCTGTCTATATTTTCTTTGCTTTTGAAACTCGAATTTGAGTTGTTTCATTGTAAGGAATTTTTTTTCCTGTCTATATGTCTATATTATTTATATCTGACTTTGTGTTTCTGTCTATATTTTCTTTGCTTTTGAAACTTGAATTTGATTTGTTGGATATGGATCAAGAGCCGAGTTGTTTCTTTTTCTCTGCTTTTGAAACTTGAACCAATTGTGATCCGCTCCTTTAACGGTTGGATATGGATCAAGACCCGAGTTTCTGGCTGTGACTCTGGCTGTGACTGTGATTCTATCCCTGACTTTCTGTTTTGTCTATATGTCCGTACCTTGTAGCTTTTGATAGAGAAGATTGCATATTATTTAAATCTGAATTTGATGAAGAGGATCAGCGAGAATGCAGGAATGCATGGACGAATGAGAGACATTGTTGTTCAATGTTATCAATGGAGGAGGTATTTACAGCGAGATATTTGTTGCATCCATGACGGGTATGTTTTTTATTTATATTCATATTCATATTCTTTGGTTTTGGTTCAGCAATTTTCTTGTTCTTCCTTATCGAAGCCCATAAGCCATTTTCTTGTTCTTCCTTATCGAAGCACATAAGTCATTTTATCAATCTGTCATTCCTACAATTGAGCTGATTTTCCTCCCCTATTTCAGTTTCTGTCTATATTTTCTCTACTTCTGATGAGACTTTTAGAGTTTATATCTGAAGGTGCAAATATATACTGTAGTTTCTACTCTATTTCTACTAGGTATCCTCCTTCATTACCTGCCTGGCCTAATGCTCTGTTATTGGTCCTTTGATTCTTCTTAGTCTGAAATCCCATTAATTACTTGCTTATAATGTTTTTAGAATTTTTTTCTTTAGTCTTAGAACTCAATTCTATTAATCCCTTGGAATTCTTCTGCTCAGTTGGAATCTATAGCGTTATCACTCCTCCACTATAAAAGGCGTCCATCCAGCTATGTAACAGACGGAAGAGTGAAGTTACTTTACTTTCTTTTAATAAAAACAGAGTAAAACAAGAATGTCGCCCTATATTCTCTCTTCTCTGTATAAAATGAGCCAATGAATGAAGTTACCTTACTTTCTTTAACAAACAAATAGTAAAACAAGAAAGCCGCCCTATATTCTCTCTCCTTGGTATAAAAAGAGCAAGTTAAGTTTTCTTCGTCTTCTTTTAATTATTTCTTTTAATAATATAGTGGAGTCAAGTCTATACAATCTTAGGGTTATTCTAGAAAATCCATATCTCAAAATAATAGAGTCGCATCTCTACAAAACCTTTAAAGTATGATTTACTATCTTTATGTATTTACACGTTTGTGTGTGATACACTTTCTCTATGTCTGGGAATGTGCAGTTCAGCCATCATTATGCTGTCTCTCATTTCGGATTTAAATTTATTTGTAAATGTATGGGGATGTGCAGTTCAGCCATCATTATGTTTGTCACGATCCCGTTTAACTTATACCAAAAAAAAATTTATGTACCTACACCTAGGGGTCACCATGGTATATGATATACTCTGTTTATACGCGCAGATAACTTGTTAAACATGGTGATATAAGGTTTATGGTTTTAATCCCTTACTCGTTACTTGTTATGCGTTGGAATTACATTTTACCCACCCACACCATGCTTTGTGACAGTCTTAATGTTTGATTGATGGTTCATTAACTCACGGTGCCACATGGTGAGCGGAGGTTAATCCAACTCACCGTTCCGTGGCCAGGTGGCTACGAGCCATGTGAAGCCATGTGAACACGCGGAGGGTTGTACATTTGGTTTGTGTGCCCACACTCCCGCTCAAACGGACGATGGCGATCACTCCTTCAGATCGGATGGCGCTGATTGCTTTAAGGGTTTGGTTGACATTATATGGTCTGCCGGGTTCTTCGGTCTCGGTTCATTTGCGCCCAATGCATCTGCAGCTCCTCCGACAGCTTCCTCCACCACACAGTTCTGTCACTCGCACAGGTATAAACCCCTTCGACCATGGCAAGTTTTCAAGGTTTACAGTCGGCTCTTGACGGCTTATTATCAGTTCTTATTGTGCTCGTTTTACCATTTGTACAGTTGATAACAATGGTGGTTCTGTGCAGGAGGGTTTGGACTCTACGTTCTCTGCTATCCGAAGGAGATTCTGGTCGATCCGCATACCATCCGGGTAAGTCATCGATGCTGTATGCATTACCATATAGGGTTAACTGTTATGAAGGGTTGGCGGTCTTCAATGGCCAGAACGAGACTCATGTATGGTATTCATGTGCCTCAGGTCTATTGCCCCCTTGTTCAATTCCTGGTGTGGTTTACAGGCGGCATTCTCAAACCGATTCTGTAATTGCATGGAACCCTGAGGGTTAGATGATTTCTGTTTACGGCCACAGGCCAAACGAGGGTTTTGATTGTTTGATTATGATAATACACAGTCGACTATGTAATAGGTTCTGTTAAGTATTCTACTGTACAATACCATATTCTCTTTTTACATGCAGTTAATATGATTCGGGGTTTACCAAACAGTAACGCCCCGCTCAGACTGTGTTACAGTTTATCATTATTAAACTTATGGCTTTTACCTTACGGCTTATTACAGTAATGATTGTATTTTGTTCGGTTCTTGACATTTTTGTCAACTCATGAATATATCTTGTTCTGTTCTTGACATTTTGTCGACTCCCTTGAGCGAAGCTAATATATGTATGCGTGCTTTCTCCAGTCTTATGATACTATATTCAATTTGTTTCAATACTCATGGATATTATACAAAATATGTTGCTTGCTGCGGTCTCAGGGTTACGGCTCGCTTCTGGAATAATGGAAGCAAGTCCAGCCCTTCTCGCATACATGAATATGGATTTGCATGACGGTTTTTATCCAAGTTTGATAATAGTAAATGCATCTTATTCAGTTTCTCAAGTCTAACAATGTTATTTATGTTTATTGGCCTGCGAATAGCGTTATCGCTTCATTCGCTCGGGCATATGATGTCCTTTACAGTTTAACGATAGAATAGGGTTTATCTGTGAGTAAAACCCTCACTGCTACTCCTAAGGTGATCTTTATCACTCCAGCTACACGGCTTCATTGTTTTATTAGCGACCTGGCTCTTCAATACTGTGTTCTTTACAATCTTTTCGTATTACTTGTTAAGTCTCGGTGCTGAGCACGATATCACGTCTGCAGGTTAATAAGAGTTTGTACTTATGGATACTGGTTAATATTCTTTGGATATAATTCGTATCTTTATGGTTTTGTAAACGCACTCTATATTTTTAATTCTTGTTGTATCATACGGTTATTAATCACTTCATATTTAACTCTGTTTTTGACTTGTCTTTCCATATCTGAATCTGTACTTAGTAGTTTATTCACCCGACAGGGTTGAGAGTTTAATCTGATAGCAACTATGATTGTTTATTCGTTTTCTGCCTAAGGAATGTTTGCTTATTTAACTATATCTTTTGTTATCTCAGTAAAAGAATCACAGTTAAAATATATAACTGTGGCTATCATTCTCTCATTAAGGGATAACACAGACAGCTGTTTATATACTGTATTTCTGCAACTCAGAGAGACACAGACCACTACATATATGTATATCTGTATTTCCTTAATTTAATACAAGAAGCACAGACATCTGTATTTGTATAAACTGTATTTCCTTACTTTAATAAAAGAAGCACAGACCACTGCATCAGTCTGTATGCTACCATTACCTGTTTCTCAATTAAAACTATTTAAGGATGCATACCTGGTAGTCTGCTACTGTCGCTCTTATTCCAAAGTTCACCTGCAACAATCTTGCTCTTAACCTCCCAACCTTGAGATCCACTGCACTGGATCTCCCCCCGAGCCGTCTTGCAGGCCTGCAGCCCTCCACAAGACTCATGCACCACTGTGCTGGGTTATCTGATCACAACCAGACTTAACCCACTTTTCCACTCTGCTCTCTCTCTCTGGAATCTTTCCTCTGCCTGTTCCTCAACAGCCCAGAGGTTTTCCTCCCAGGACTTTTCCTTGGGTGAGAGGCAGTTGTTTTTCAGTTTCATAACTGATTTATTTTCTTTTAATAGAAAATCCTCCTTTTGGAGGCTGCCAGCATTTCATCAATACACATGTGCAAAATAGTCCATTATATTCACTTTTCAAAAAAAAATAACAATGTCTTTTAATAATAACAAGTTATCACTCATATTGTTTTTACCACAGTAATTATCTAGAATTACAAGTTACCGGGAACATTACATCTTCCCCCCCTGGGATTGGACATCGTCCCGATGTCCATTCTCGTTAAATAAATTCGGGTAGGCCTTTCTGAAAGGTTCCTCGTCTTCCCACGTAGCCTCCTCAGGACCATAGTGCTGCCACAGCACCTTAATTTGGGTAATAACCCGTTTCCGCAGCCGCACTTCTCTCCGGTCGAGAATGCTCTGTGGTTCGACCAGGACCTCGCCTTCCGGTTCGACCTGCAGACAACCAGCACATAATCAATTTCCTATTGAATATAGCTGCATAATCGAAACAACTGGATCAATTCTTACCCGCACATCTTGCCATTGAATAACATGTTTAGGGTCATACACATATTTCTTTAGGACAGAAACATGGAACACATTGTGAATCTTAATATGACTGGGCAAAGCAAGTTGGTAGGCCACAGGCCCCACTCTAGCTAAAATCTGAAACGGTCCAAAGTATCGAGGAGCCAGCTTGGCGCACCCACTCCACTGCAGTGTGCTCCTTCGGGTTTGAATCCTTACAAACACATGGTCACCAACATTGTACTCTGCGAATCTTCTTTTCCTGTCTGCGAAACTTTTCTGTCTGTCTTGTGCAGCCTTTAAATTTGCTCGCACTCTCTTCACCATATCTTCCATGTCTTTTAACATTTCCGGACCCAAACTCAGCTTATCCTCCAGTCCACTCCAACTTGAGGGTGTGCGGCACTTTCGCCCATACAGGACCTCAAAGGGACTTAGCTGGGTTGAAGTATGATACCCATTATTGTAGGCGAATTCGACCAAATGCAAATATTCTTCCCATTGACCAGGCTTTAGCATTACATTCGCTCTCAACATGTCTTCCAATACCTGATTGACTCGCTCAGTTTGGCCATCGGTCTGTGGGTGATAAGCCGTGCTAAAATTCAACCGAGTGCCCAACTCGGCAAACAAAGTCCTCCAAAAGGTGGAAGTGAATTTCACATCACGGTCTGATATGATTACCTTCGGCATTCCATGCAAACGGAACACATTTTGCATAAAGAGATGCGCGATTTGTACCGCCTTGTAAGTAGACTGCACCGGTATGAAGTGCGCTGCTTTACTCAATTTATCAACTACGACCATAATAGAATCATTGCCCTTCTTTGTTCGTGGTAACCCGGTTACAAAATCCATGGAAATGGTTTCCCATTTCCATTCCGGAATAGGCAAAGGCTGCAACAGTCCCGCTGGGTGTTGATGTTCAGCCTTAATTTGCTGGCATTCCAAACACCTTGCCAAGTATTCCACTATCTGCTTCTTCATCCCTGACTAGTAATACTCTTTCTTGAGTGCCGTGACCATCTTTTGGTACCCTGGGTGGCCAGTGTAGTGGCTGATGTGGAACTCATCTAAAATCAGCTTCTTAAGGTCATTTGAATCAGGCACATACATTTTTTTATTAAAATACAGCAATCCAGCATTATCCAATGTGTACCCTTGCTGTAACTTTCCATTATCAGATTGCTGTACCTGCTGTTTTAAATGCTGATATTCAGAGCCGTCACTGGCTGCTATTTTTATTTGTTCAACCAGCGAACTCCGCCACCTGCTGGCTGAAAGTTCACATAAGCAATGAACCTTTCGACTTAAGGCATCTGCCACCCGATTTTCTTTGCCCTTTAAATGCTTTATTTCAAAGTCAAACCCACTTAGAAAATCTGCCCAACGGCCTTGCCTCGCATTCAAGGTAGGTTGGCTGAAATAATGCGTCAAACTGTGATGATCCGTTAACAACAGAAATTTCTTTCCAAGAAGGTAATGTCGCCACATCTTTAGTGCGTGAATCACAGCGGTTAACTCTAAATCGTAAGCAGAGTATCTTTGCTCATGCTCTTTTAGTTTCCTTGATTCATATGCTATTACTTTTCCTTCCTGCATTAGTACTCCTCCCACGCCCTCCTTGCTTGCATCGGTGCACACCACATAATCCTTATTAGGATCAGCGATCCTCAGGATGGGTGCAGTGGTGAGGAGGTGCTTCAAGCGGTCAAAACTCTGTTGACACTCTGCTGTCCATCTGAATATCTTTCCTTTCTTTTGCAATGAGGTGATAGGATAGGCTATCCTAGAAAAGCCTTCCACAAACCTCCGGTAATAGCCAGCTAACCCCATAAAGGATCTGATATCAGCAACGTCTTTGGGTATAGGCCATTCCATAATAGATTTTATCTTTTCGGGGTCAACTGCAATTCCTTCTTTCGTAATCACGTGGCCCAAATACTGAATTTCCTCTTTGAAGAAATCGCATTTGCTAAACTTAGCATATAGCTGATGCTCCCGAAGTGTTTGTAACACCAATCTAAGGTGCTCCTCATGTTCCTGTTGGGAACGAGAATATATCAATATGTCGTCAATGAATATCAGTACAAACTTGTCCAAAAATCTGTGAAACACGCTATTCATCATGCACATAAAAGTAGCAGGTGCATTGGTCAACCCAAAAGGTAGCACTACAAATTCGTAGTGCCCATAGCGTGTCCGGAAAGCAGTTTTGGCAATGTCCTCATCCTTAATCCTGATCTGATGATAACCAGATCGCAGATCAATTTTGGAAAACACTTTTGCCCCTTTCACTTGATCAAAGAGTTCATCTATTCTGGGTAGAGGGTACTTGTTTTTGACCGTGAGCTTATTCAGCTGTCGGTAATCTATGCACATGCGAAGGGTCCCATCCTTCTTCTTCACGAACAATACTGGAGCTCCCCAGGGTGACACACTGGGTCGAATGTACTGTTTCTCCAACAGCTCTTGGAGCTGCATTTTCAACTCCGTTAACTCTGGTATGCTCATCCGGTACGGTGCCCGCGATACTGGTGCTGCCCCCGGTATTAACTCTATAGTGAAGTCTATGTCCCTTCTTGGAGGCAAACCTGGTACCTCTTCAGGAAAGACATCTGTAAATTCTTGTACCACTAGAATATCGTCTAATGCAGACATCTTACCCTTCTGATTCGCATAGCCAACTTGTATGGCATAGATCTGACATTTCTTTCTAATACATTTAGCTAACTGAGTTGCAGTGATAGGTCGAATCTGAACAGGATGTTTAATTCCCTGCAATTCCTGCTGCTGCCCCAAATCATCTTTGTAGTATATGGTCTTGGTTTTGCAATTCACCAATGACCAGTGCTTTTCCAGCCAATCCATACCAATAAGAATGTCATAGGAGCCTAACGGAAGTACATTCAGGTCTGCTGTTATGGGCTGTCCAGCTATACTGAAAGAACAGTTATTAACTTTAGCTAAAACCCGCCTTTTGGCTCCCGTAGCTAACTGAACCAACCATGGGTTTTTGAACTTTTCTGGTGGTAGCTTACAATGTTCCACTACTTTTGGACTAACATAACTTAAAGTAGCTCCTGGATCAATAAGTACAGCTACAGAAAGGTTTGAAATCTTACCTTCGAATTCCACCATGGAAGGTTGGTATTCCGCCTGCCGGTCTTCTAATGCTGCATTGATCCTTGGTACGCTGCGCGCCACATCCCCAACAGTTGAAGCTTCATGGACTTGAGATATTTGATCAGTTCTTTTACGCTGTGGACAATTTCTAGCGTAGTGCGGTCCTTCACACACCCAGCACTGAACTGGAGGTCTGGTCCCCTCACCCTCCGATTTAGCAGGGGTTTCACTGATCCTGCTCTCGCTTAGCTTAGGCCGGAAGGTACCCTTGTTTGTGCTTCTGTTAAACTGCCCCTTTCCAGCTCCTTTACCACCATTTTCGCGGCTACCTTTGTTGTTTCCAGCAATTCTGCTACCTTTTCTTTCATTCCATTTCCTGTTTGGAATTTCTCCCTTTTGTTTGTTCTGCTGGTAGCAAATTCTAGCCTTCCGAATTGCCTCATCCATAGTTCGGAGATTGTCAAACTCAATCCGTTCCCTTATATAAGCCGGTAAGCTACTCACAAACCTCTGCACCTTGGCCTTCTCCTCTTTTATATATGGCACATAACGAAGCAGAGAAGTGAAGCGATTTATGAATTCGTCCATGGACTGCTGTCCTAGCCGTAAGTCATGGAATTCTCGCGCCTTCTCATCATAAAAGCGCTCAGTTAAATACCTCTCCTTAAAATATTTCTGAAATTTCTCCCAGGTTATGCTTTGCTCACTTACTCCCTTCACAATTTTAATCTCTTCCCACCACAAGGTGGCTTTGCCTTGCAACTGAAAAATAGCCAGCCGCGCCTTCAGATTTTGGTCATATTCATAAAGTTGAAAATATTTATTAATATTAATCAACCAGGCTTCTGCTGCTTCTTCCTGCTCTCCATCGAAAAGTGGAGGTTTGATTTTTCGAAATTCCCCTTGTAATTCCACTTTCTGCCGCTTGAAGGTTTGTTGCTCTTGTACATTATCAGAATGGTCTTCCTGTTCTTCAGAAAGCTCAGGTGCGTAATCCCGTTCCTCAGTGCCCCTTTGCTGTTCTGCACTAGGGCTGGCTAAGGGTGGGTTTTGTTTATCTGACAAGCTTTTCAGTATTCTTTCTTGTTCCATTGTTAATCGCGCATTGTCCTCTCGTAGACGCGCCATCTCACCTTTCAGCTCCTGAACAGTTTGCAGTATTGCCTGATTGGTACTGCGTGTCTCAGCACCAAGCTGTACCCACAGCCCTGCATTTTCTTGAGGGATACCGCCAGCTCCCGGCATTTCCTCCATCTTCTATTAACTGTTAGCAGGTAGCTGTCTCTGTATGGTTCTCCTGATGGTACACAAGAAAGGCAATTAGTTGCATTGTTACTATATATACATTTAAGATAATCTTTGCTGTTCCAGAGGCCACAGTTTTGAAACCTCTGCTCTGATACCACATTGTCACGATCCCATCTTAACTTATACCAAAAAAAATTTTATGTTACCTAACACCTAGGGGTCACCATGGTATATGCTATACTCTGTTTATACGCGCAGATAACTTGTTAAAACATGGTGATATATGGTTTATGGTTTTAACCCCTTACACGTTACTTGCTATGCGTTGGAATTACATTTTACCTACCCGCACAATACTTTGTGACAGTCTTAATGTTTGATTGATGGTTCATTAACTCACGGTGCCACATGGTGAGCGGAGGTTAATCCAACTCACCGTTCCGTGGCCAGGTGGCTACGAGCCATGTGAAGCCATGTGAACACGCGGAGGGTTGTACATTTGGTTTGTGTGCCCACACTCCCGCTCAAACGGACGATGGCGATCACTCCTTCAGATCGGATGGCGCTGATTGCTTTAAGGGTTTGGTTGACATTATATGGTCTGCCGGGTTCTTCGGTCTCGATTCATTTGCGCCCAATGCATCTGCAGCTCCTCCGACAGTTTCCTCCACCATACAATTCTGTCACTCGCACAGGTAAAAACCTCTTCGACCATGGTAAGTTTTCAAGGTTTACAGTCGGCTCTTGATGGCTTATTATCAGTTCTTATTGTGCTCGTTTTACCATTTGTACAGTTGATAACAATGGTGGTTCTGTGCAGGAGGGTTTGGACTCTACGTTCTCTGCTATCCGAAGGAGATTCTGGTCGATCCGCATACCATCCGGGTAAGTCATCGATGCTGTATGCATTACCATATAGGGTTAACTGTTATGAAGGGTTGGCGGTCTTCAATGGCCAGAACGAGACTCATGTATGGTATTCATGTGCCTCAGGTCTGTTGCCCCCTTGTTCAATTCCTGGTGTGGTTTACAGGCGGCATTCTCAAACCGATTCTGTATTCCATGGAACCCTGAGGGTTAGATGATTTCTTGTTTACGGCCACAGGCCAATCGAGGGTTTTGATTGTTTGGTTATGATAATACACAGTCGACTATGTAAACAAGTCCTGTTAAGTATACTACTGTGCAATGTTATATTCTCTTTTTGTATGCAGTTATTATGATTCGGGGTTTACCCAAACAGTAACACCCCGCTCAGACTGTACTACAGTTTATCATTATTAATCTTATGGCTTTTACCTTACGGCTTATTACAGTAATGATTATATTTTGTTCTGTCCTTGACATTTTGTCGACTCATGAATACGTCTTGTTCTGTTCTTGACATTTTGTCGACTCCCTTGAGCGAAGCTAATATATATATGCGTGTTTTCTCCAGTCTTATGATACGTCTTATGATACTATATTCAATTGTTTCAATACTCATGGATATTATACAATATATATTGCTTGCTGCGGTCTTAGGGTTACGGCTCGCTTCTGGAATAATGGAAGCAAGTCCAGCCCTTCCCGCATACATGAATATGGATTTGCATGACAGTTTTTATCCAAGTTTGATAATAGTAAATGCATCTTATTCAGTTTCTCAAATCTATCAATGTTATTTATGTTTATTGGCCTGCGAATAGCGTTATCGCTTCATTCGCTCGGGCATATGATGTCCTTTACAGTTTAACGATAGAATAGGGTTTATCTGTGAGTAAAACCCTCACTGCTACTCCTAAGGTGATCTTTATCACTCCAGCTACACGGCTTCATTGTTTTATTAGCGACCTGGCTCTTCAATACTGTGTTCTTTACAATCTTTTCGTATTACTTGTTAAGTCTCGGTGCTGAGCACGATATCACGTCTGCAGGTTAATAAGAGTTGTACTTATTGATACTGGTTAATTTTCTTTGGATATAATTCGTATCTTATGGTTCTGTAAACGCACTACTATATTTTTAATTCTTGTTGTATCATACGGTTATTATTCACTTCAGATTTAACTCTGTTTTTGACTTGTCCTTCTATATCTGAGTCTGTACTTAGTAATTTATTCACCCGACAGGGTTGAGAGTTTAATCTGATAGCAACTATGATTGTTTATTCGTTTTCTGCCTAAGGAATGTTTGCTTATTTAACTGTATCTTTTGTTATCTCAGTAAAAGAATCACAGTCAAAATATATAACTGTGGCTATCATTCTCTCATTAAAGAATAACACAGACAGCTGTTTATATACTGTATTTCTGTAACTCAGAGAGACACAGACCACTGCATATATGTATATCTGTATTTCCTTAATTTAATACAAGAAGCATAGACATCTGCATTTGCATAAACTGTATTTTCTTACTTTAATAAAAAAAGCTCAGACCACTGCAGTCTGTATGCTACCATTACCTGTTTCTCAATTAAAACTATCTAATGATGCATACCTGGTAGTTTGCTACTGTCGCTCTTACTCCAAAGTTCACCTGCAACAATCTTGCTCTTAACCTCCCAACCTTGAGATCCACTGCACTGGATCTCCCCCCGAGCCGTCTTGTAGGCCTGCAGCCCTCCACAAGACTCATGCACCACTGTGTTGGGTTATCTGATCACAACCAGACTTAACCCACTTTTCCACTCTGCTCTCTCTCTCTGGAATCTTTCCTCTGCCTGTTCATTAACAGCCCAGAGGTTTCCTCCCAGGACTTTTCCTTGGGTGAGAGGCAGTTGTTTTTCAGTTTCATAACTGATTTATTTTCTTTTAATAGAAAACCCTCCTTTTGGAGGCTGCCAGCATTTCATCAATACACATGTGCAAAATAGTCCATTATATTCACTTTTCAAAAAAAAATAACAATGTCTTTTAATAATAACAAGTTATCACTCATATTGTTTTTACCACAGTAATTATCTAGAATTACAAGTTACTGGGAACATTACAATGTTGTCTCTCGTTTGGGATTTAAATTTATTTGTAAATGTAGTAAGTCTATGTTTCTATTTGGGATTTAAATTTATTTGTAAATGTAGTAAGTAGAGAAATTTATTTACTTTTACTTTTTATTATTTTTGATAAATTTTATATAATCCCATGACAAGGATTAATTTACATATTTCTCACAAGTTCACTCATCATCGTCCTAATCTTTAATTTCTTTTTTTGGGTCTATTTGTACTTTTGGGTCCAAGTGTGTGGACATGCACTCAAGTTATCATGGTACAGTTTTACATTTTCCAATGATTCTCTATTTTGTGTTTACTTTAATTTTTAATTTTCTTTTGCAATTTTTAATATATATTTTTAATCTTTTGCATAGAAAATAGATAATACTAAAATATAAATAAATATATTTACTAGAAGTTACTTCTCAGCACTAGTTATGTTTTCCTCAACAAGTAATCAATTAATTTATCCACTTCACGTCTAGATTTATTAGTTCCTCCTAAGACATGCTTATATGATTCTATTTTCCTAGTAACCACCATTTATTTAGCTAACATTGATCAATGTAACTAGGAAATGTGAAGGCAATTTTTTTAGTGATTTATTATATTTATATTGTTTAGTTATTTTAGAAAATCCATATCTCAAAATAACAGAGTCGCATATCTATAGAACCTTTAAACTATGATTCACTATCTTTATGTATTTGCACGTTTGTGTGCGATACACTTTCTCTATGTCTGGGAATGTGCAGTTTAGCCATCACTATGTTGTCTCTCATTTCAGATTTAAATTTATTTGTAAATGTCTGGGAATGCGCAGGTCAACCATCATTATGTGCAGTTCAACCATCATTATGCTATCTCTCATTTGGGATTTAAATTTATTTGTAAATGTAGTAAGTCTCTGTTTCTATTTGGGATTTAAATTTATTTGTAAATGTAGTAAGTAGAGAATTTTATTTACTTTTACTTTTTATTATTTTTGATAAATTTTATATAATCCCATGGCAAGGATTAATTTACATATTTCTCACAAGTTCACTCATCATTGTCCTAATCTTTAATTTCTTTTTTTGGGTCTATTTATACTTTTGGGTCCAAATGTGTGGACATGCACTCAAGTTATCATGCTACAGTTTTACATTTTCCAATGATTCTCTATTTTGTGTTTACTTTAATTTTTTATTTTCTTTTGCAACTTTTAATATATATTTTTAATCTTTTGCATGGAAAATAGATAATACTAAAATATAAATAAATATATTTACTAGAAGTTACTTCTCAGCACTATTTATGTTTTCCTCAACAACTAATCAATTAATTTATCCACTTCACATCTAGATTTATTAGTTCCTCCTAAGACATGCTTATAAGATTCTATTTGCCTAGTAACCACCATTTATTTAGCTAACATTGATCAATGTAACTAGGAAATGTGAAGGCAATTTTTTTAGTGATTTATTATATTTATATTGTTTAGTTATATCCGTGCTCATGTAATTGTTTATTGATCTGAAATTATATAATATGAAATGAATATTTTTTAAAATTGAAATTTTCGTTTTATACATGGTTGTTTATAATGTAAATTGATATCTATTCTTTAATTACATATTTTTTATTTTTTCTTTTTAAATGGTAAAATGTAAAACAAATTTATTCGTGAATATAATTGTTTTATTTATTTAAAATATATGAAATAAATGTATTTGTTTACTTACATATAAAAAGGAGAGAAAGAAGGAGAGGTAGGGAGGGACAAAGGGAGGAAGAAAGAGAGTGAGAGGGAGGGAAGGAGAGGGAGGGAGGCAAAAAAGAGAGAGAGAGAGAGAGAGAGAGAGAGAGAGAGAGAGAGAGAGAGAGAGAGAGGGGGAGAGAGAGGGAGGGAGAGCAGGAGGGAGGGAGAGGAGGTGGGGAAAGTGAGAGAGGCAGAGAGATGGGAGAGGAGGGAGAGAGGGGGAGAGAGAGTGGGAGGGAGGTAGGAAGAGAGAGAGAGAGAGAGGTGGAGAGAGAGGGAGGGAGAGCGAGATGGTAGGAGAGAGGGAGGTAGGGATAGAAGGAAGGAGGGAGAGGGAGAGGGGGGGGGGGGGGGGAGAGAGGGGGAGGGAGATAGGGATAGAAGGAGGGAGGGAGGGAGAGGCAGGGGGAGAGAGGGGCAGAGCGGGAGGGACGGGGAGAGACAGGGGGAGGGAGAGGGGAACAAGGGGAGAGGGACGGAGAGAGAGATAGAGGGGGGGAAGGGGGTTGGACAGAGAGGGAGAGATAGAGGGAGGGAGGAAAGGAGTGCAAGAGAGGGGGAGATATATATATATATATATATATATATATATATATATAGAGAGAGAGAGAGAGAGAGAGAGAGGGAGAGAGGTAGGGAGAGTAGGAGGGAGGGAGAGAGAGAGGGAAAGTGAGAGGGAAAGTGAGAGAGGGAGAGAGATGGGTGGGAGAGGGAGCGAGGGAGAGAGAGAGGTGGAGAGAGAGGGAGGTAGAGTGAGAGGGAGGGAGGGTAGGAGAGACGGAGGGAGGGAGAGAGGGAGGTAGGGTAGGAGAGAGGAACGAAGAGAGGGAGAGAGAGAGAGAGAGAGGGAGGGAGAGAGAGTGGGAGGGAGAGAGGGATGGAGACATGGAGGGATAGAGGGAGGGTTGGAAAGAGGTAGGGAGGGAGAGAGAGAGTGGGGGAGAGAGAGAAAGAGGGGGAGAGAGGGGGATTATAGTGGGAGGGAGAGAGAGAGTGATGTGGAGAGGGAGGAGGGAGGCATGGGGAGAGGGAGGGAGAGGGAGATAGATAGGTGGAGAGAGAGAGAGAGAGAGAGAGAGAGGGATGGTAGGGGAGAGAGAGAGAGAGAGAGAGAGAGAGAGAGAGAGAGCAAGGGGGAGAAGGGGCAGAGAGTCACAGTGAGAGAGGGCGAGCCAGAGAAAGATAGGGAGAGAGAGGGAGGGAGGGAGAGAGAGAGATAGAGGGAGGGAGGGGGAGATAGAGGAAAGGAGAGAGAGAGAGATAGAGGGAAGGAGAGAGAGAGGGAGAGAGGGGGGAGGGAGAGAGAGAAATGAAGATAGAGGGAGAGAGAGGGGGGGAGAGGGAGAGAGAGAGAGGGAGAGAGAGAGAGGGTGGGGATGGGAGAGAGAGAGAGAGAGAGGGTGGGGATGGGAGAGGGAGAGAGAGAGAGGGAGGGGGAGTGAGAGGGTGGGGATGGGAGAGGAGGGGAGAGAGAGGAGGATGGTAGAGGGTGGGATAGAGAGGGATAGGGAGAGGGAGAGGAAGAGAGAGAGAGAGAGAGAGAGAGAGAGAGAGAGAGAGAGAGAGAGAGAGAGAGAGAGAGGGAGAGATAGAGAGGGGAGAGGGAGAGGAAGAGTGAGGGGGGGAGGTGGAGAGGGAGGGGGTAGAGAGAGAAATGAAGATAGAGGGAGAGAGATGGGGGGAGAGGGAGAGAGAGAGAGGGAGGGGGAGAGAGAGGGTGGGGATGGGAGAGGAAGGGAGAGAGGGGAGGATGGTAGAGGTTGGGATAGAGAAGGAGAGGGAGAGGGAGAGAGAGAGAGAGAGAGAGAGAGAGAGAGAGAGAGAGAGAGAGAGAGAGAGAGAGAGAGAGGGAGGGGAGAGGGGGAGAGGTAGAGAGGGAGAGTGAGGGGACAGAGCGAGAGAGGGAGGGAGAGAGAGAGGGAGGGGGAGAGGGGGGGATGGGAGAGGGTTGGTTCGGGGGCAGAGGGAGGGTGAGGGGGAGTGCGGGAGATGGAGGGTGAGTGAGGGAGGGGATTGGGAGAGGGAGGGAGGGGGAGCGAGAGGGAGAGGGAGGGAGGGGGTGCAAGAGGGAGAGAGAGAGAGAGTGTGTGTCAGGGAGGGAGAGAGAGATAGAGAGGTGGAGAGAGAGGGAGAGCGAGAGGGATAGAGATATGGGAGAGCGGAGAGAGAGAGAGAGAGAGAGATGTAGAGGGAGGGAGAGAGAGATATAGTGAGAGGGAGGGATGGAGAGCAAGAGAGGGAGAGAGGGAGAGGGAGGGAGGAAGAGTGAGAGAGGGAGAGGGAGAGAGAGGGGGAGAGAGAACAATAAAGAGAGAGAGAGAGAGGGAGAGTGAGAGTGAGAGCAAGATAGGGAGAGAGAGGGGGAGAGAGAGAGAGAGAGAGGGAGGCAGGGAGAGAGATAGAGGGAGGAAGGGGAGGTAAAGTGAAGGAGAGTGGGAGAGGGATAGGGGTAGGGAAGGGAAGAGAGGGGGTGGACGGGAGAGGGAGGG
>CM062818.1:775321811-775344311 GCA_031772625.1 Pinus tabuliformis
TATTTATATGATAATATGTGATTTACAGTTCTATTCAATGTTATATAGGTTAATTTTAAATGTTAGGAGACACAAATTCATTTTTTATAAACTTTCATACTTCCTTTATAATACATATTCGTTAAAAACTAACATAGATACATCATAAATCCCGATTTATGAAGCGGAGAGGATCAAATATTTGTTGAAAACCTTTCTTCAAGTTTTTCACTGACAAAAAAGGTTTGGGCCTCGAAATATTTGATCCCTCTTGTGGCTTGATAGATATGGATTAAGATAGATATAGGTTGGTTGAAAATCACAGTAAATTACCTTGTATGGTCTCTAAATTTTTGGTGGAAACATTTATTTAAATTAAATGTAAACAATGAACTTGTTCAAAAATAATCAATATTATTGAAAAATATTCTTATTATATTCACTTTAAAATATTTCAATAAATATAATTAAAAAAGGCCTAAATATGTTTCCCAAATATCTTTGAGGGTGAAATAAATAACAAGAAAAATAATCCTCACCATATTCCTCCATAGACTGAGAAGTGCTCAGCGAGATAAATTTAAAGAAAGTTAACAAAATGATACCCTAATTTAAAATAAACAAATTTATAAGAAAAGCCACACACTGTAGGCATTTCATGGTGTATAGGTATATCAATGACCTAGAGAGTCATTAACTAAGTCACGTCATTCCTCTAACAAATACCTAGACTTATTCAACTACATAAATTTACATTAAGTAGATCAAATTACATTGAATAAAATTATAAAATGAAATTAAAATAAATATATATATCCACCAAGAGGATCATATTTCTCAAATGAAGTGAAAGTGAAAACAACATTATTTATAAACAAATAAATTAATTAAAACACCATTTCTCCTTTTCTATTTAGAAATTATTAATGATCTATTTAAACAAATTAAAAAAAAATATTTAATATAGGTGTATTTCCTATTAGACACATACATGCTATGAAAATAAAATCACTCGTGATGAAAAAAAGCCACACGATTTCCATTTAAAGACTAATGAATCAAATCTAACCACATATTTTTTTCTTCTCATCTAAAATGTTTAATAATGGATCCAAAAAAAATACAACTCCCTTGTCCTGTTCTTTTTTTATGAAAATTCTAAGTGAAAATCAACTAAAATTTTTAAGCGTAAACGAATACAAACTTTAACATTAAGTTGGAAAGATATGAGCATTAATTCATGGTTCTCTTAATGGAATTCAAGCAATAAATATTCATTGGCAAAAATGACAGATGCTAGCTCAAGAAATACATTTTTTGATAAACACAAATGAGAATATTAATAAAAATAAAAAATGAATGAAATGCTTGTATGAATATATTGATAAGGAAAATTGATGTCAATTAATCCCTTCCTAATTCTGTCCCTTCATCCCTCTCTCTCTCTCTTACTCTTTATAAATCTTGCTCTCTCTCTCTCTCTCTGTTGTTGAATTCCCCTTTCCTTCCATCTCCCTCCCCAACTCTATCATAATCTCTCTTACCCTCCCTATCTCCCTACATACCTTTTTATCACTCTCTCATATTTTATCCCTCCCTCCCTCTCCCTCTTTCTCTTTCTCTTTCTATCTCTTTCTCTCATTGTCTCACAATATTTCTCTCTCTCACTCTCTCTTTGACATTGTATCCTTCTCACTCCCTCTCTGTAAACATCTTACCCTCTCACTCTTCCTCTTCCTTTCTGTCTCTCCCTCTCTCTTTCTCACTCCCTCTCTCCTTTCCTCTCCCTTCCTCCCTCTCCCCTCCACTCTCTTACCCTACCACTCTCCATTTATCTCTTTGTCTCTCTTTCTCTATTTATTTCTCATTCTCTACCTCTCTCTCTCACCTTATCTCACCATTTATCTCTCTCTCTCTCTAGTCTCACTCTCACTGCCTCTCTCTATCTATCACTCTCTCTCACTCTTTCAATCTCTCTCTTACTAAATTTATCCCTTCTCACTTGTTCTCTCTCTCTCTCTCTCTCTCTCTCTCTCTCTCTCTCTCTCTCTCTCTCTCTCTCTCTCTCTCTCTCTCTCTGTTACACCACTCTTTCTCCCTCCCTCCGTCCTACTCTCTCTATACATGTTCTCTCTCTAACTCCAACTCTTACTCTCTCCCTCACTCTCCCTCTCCCTCTCTCTTTTTCTCTTTCTTAGTCTCTCACTCTCTTTGTGTTCGTCTCTCTCTCTCTCTCTCTCTCTCTCTCTCTCTCTCTCTCTCTCTCTCTCTCTCTATATATATATATATATATATATATATATATATATATATATATATATATATAGATATATGGCTGTCCCTCTCCCTCTATTTTTCACTCTTCTCCTTTCTCTCATTCGCCCTGCCCGGCGCCGCCCCCCCCTTCTCTCCAACATCTCTTTCAGTCTTTCATTTTATTACTAGATTTCTCCAACATCTTTTTCAATCTTTCATTTTATTACTAGCTTAATAATTTTGATCTTCTTGTTTTATAATTTTTCATTTCTAATTTCCTTTTACTTATTATATTCATTCAATTTTACATAGAATATAGTTATGAATTTATTTAATAATAAAATATGAAATAAATTTACTAATTTATGTAAAAATAAAGAGTACATAACCCCAATTTTGTTTTATTTTTATAAATAAAAGGGGAGCATGTTAAAGAAATCCTCATTTTTTTATTTTTCTAATTTTAAATTATTAATGATATATTGAAACAAAGTATAAATCCTATATAGTCTTCGGTATTTTGTCAAAATCACAAGAGGAAAAAAAAGTTAAGTGTTCCATAATTGTGAGCAAACTTTAATCTGACAATGGACTAGTCTAACTATAAATTCATGGTTTTCTCCATGGGAATCAATCCATAGAGAACTATGGGCAAAGTTGAGATATGCTAGCTCAAAAATCTTATTATGCAAGGCCCTAATATCCTGAAAGAACAATAGTACATGGTAATTTTCTAGACATAATATAATAAAAAAATGCAAGGTATCTACCAGCATAGAGCCATCTTTAAGCACACATCTAACATGAGTAGAGACAGATCAAATTTCATGTGCTAACTTTTTTATAGTGTAAAATACAATGTGATTGCTTAGTGTTTAAATTGTATTTTTGAATGATAAACAGAGTATACATATGGGAACAAATAAACATTTTTATATATACATCACATGTACATCTAGACATTTTGTCGAGCAAATTAAAGTAGTTTTTATTATTAAATATATTTTTAAGTATATGTCCATATTAATTCTCGTTAAAATATTTTATTGATAACCCACATTGAATATTTTAGAAAATATATTTCTATATATAATATATATTAAGTTCATATCCACATAATTTACTTGAGATAGATCTTCAAATAGTTTATTTAAATCTCTTGTTGAAATATTTTTGAAAAGTAAAAGATTTAAAAATGTTACTCATATATTTTTTTACTTCTATTCATTTATTTTTATGATACACTACATTATTTTTCTCTTTAAAACATAATTCTAAATTTTAAATCTTATTTTAAAAGAGACCAACAAACAAGCAAACATACAAATTCCCCTCATACAGGGCTTTAGAATAAGCCTCTCTACTAAACTAGCCTCTTAGCTTAATGACAATATTACTTCAGATTGTCAATAAAGAGGAGACTTGTCTAAATATATTGTGAAAAGAAACTAAAAGACACCTTGACATTCCAAGAAATTTAAGTTTCAAATCTTCATTTCTATCGATTTACAAATCCATCCCTTACCAAGTAAGCATAGTTGAAGAGGAGACTTGTCTAAATATATTGTGAGAAGAAACTAAAAGGCACCTCGACATTCCAAGAAATTTAAGTTTCAAATCTTCGTTTCTATCGATTTACAAATCCATCCCTTACCAAGTAAGCATAGTTGCAGAGAATGAAGGAATACTTAGACTTAAAGCTAGATTCTAGGCTTAACTAAAACTCAGAAGAATAGCTTCATCTAAATATAAATACATAAATGCATACTTGTTACAACCTTAAAAAATGTGTTAACCCACACACATAAGTTATTGTAGGGGTTGTATATGGTCTACTTAAAAGGTTTTTATAATCTTTTCTCTTTTTGCATTTTCTGAAGTTGGTTGATTATATTATAATAATTGGCCAATAGGTTTTAGTTCTTTCTTCATTTTCTCATATTGTTATTTATGGTTTTTTTTTAATAGCTTTATTATATTTTGATTTGTTTTTTAAATAAAATATATTCTTATTAAAATAAGTATTTACAACATAATAATTTTATTTGAGCATTTCGTATTTTCATTTTTATAATGTAGTGGCTTTTGTAATGAGTATAATAATATTTTAAATTTCAACTTCGTAAAAAAAATATATATATACTAAAATATATGTTTTAAATATTTAAAAAATTACAAACTAAGAATTCATATTATTACTAAATTAATATTTTTATTTTTTATTATTGGAAATGTTAACCTTTAATTTTAATTAACATAAAACATATTTTTGAATATCTTTAATAATAAAATAAAAATTAATTTTATCATTTCATTCAAAAATAAACCATACCTAAAAATAATTGTCAAATATCTACCTTACTCATAGAATATCAGTCAAAATAAAGATATTCAAATCATACACAGATTATAAGGAACAAAGAATTCATCAAGATCGAGGTGTATTAAATATATATTCACCGGAAAAAATAGGTAATGTGCGCGACCTTTGCACATATTGCATTCTTTATTTATGTTCTATTTAGACAAAATGTATATGATACTTGCGCGACCTTTGCCAGAACTTTGCATATGATACTTTCTTTATTTATGTTTTTATGTGGTTTATTGATTTTCTTTTGGATTGAAACAGACATCCATTCATCGCTGTCAAACTCTATAACGACAAAATTTCTTCGATGCAAACTATGGTATAATATGGAACAAAGCGGTGATATTAACACACAAAAGCTAATAGAGAGATTTTGAAGCAAAAGCTAAGCCGATATTTTTTAACTTCTGTTTTAGTATTAATAAGTATAACGCTTCCTTTAATTATATCTTTTGCTGCTTCAATATTATTACATACACTGCGTGCCAATCCAAATTTTATCATACTCTTGCGTGTCTATATTTCTGGGAGAAATTTTGGTACACAACATTTGATCTTGTTCACAAGCAACGCATCTCTACACCGGAAAATGAAATCGTAAGATAATTTTACTTTGCTACACAGAATTGTTACGATAAGTATTATATTGTATTATGGAACCGTTGAAACAAATTTAAACTCACATGCGCAAGTAGTAGTTGCCCTATGTGACAGGTAATGAGAGTAGTGGGCGCTTGGATAACATCAAAAGTTCAAACGAATTTATGCCAAGTAATGGGTGCGTGTAGTTTGTTATAATCTCTGACATATTCTATTACCGTAGATTTTGTTATAGGCATATTCGCACAAAAGCATATTCTCTGACAAAAGCAGCGTATTACAAGAAAGTAATTTATCGAACTCGAATAATTGCCATTTGCGTTTATATTAGGGAAACTATGAAAACTCCGAGTTGCACTCTGATAATGGCCACTTGCATTTATATAATGGAAACCTTGGAGTCGATGAAACTTTCAAAGGGCCTTGGAAGGGAATATAGCCGTTGAAGGAAGTGGGAGAGGAGTGCCTTATTTGCAAAGGGTGAAAACGACAGAGCTCTTTACATGGCCCAAGAGATGATGGATTTCATTATACAAAAGGGGAAACACATGTTAATACTAAAACGTCGTCATCATGATAGATTTCATTATACAAAAGGGGAAACACATGTTAATACTAAAACGCCGTCATCATGTGGGTTGCTGGGCAGGTTAATCCCGAGGCTCAAGGTAGCGGCTGCATCAATTTGCGGTGGATATTCAGAAGTAGCAATGTGCGACCATTAACATTGAGAGACACAGTGAACCCAATTCTAATACCCTGCAATGATTTATGCAGTGGTTCACCATTCTTGTTCGCAGAGGGAAGTGCAAAGCACATGCAGAATTACAGTTGCAGTATGTGGGAAGTCTGTCATGCGACCATGTGCTCTCCGGTATTTGAGATGCCTATTCCCATTAAGTCTGTGGACGGGCAAACAACAATTCTGGGAATAGATGGAGGGTGTGTGATGAAAAATCCCACAGCAGCAGCGGCCATTACTCATGTGTTGAATAATAAGGTTGACTTTGCCTCTGTTAATGGGGTGGATGATACCTTGGTGTTGTCCCTGGGAGCGGGAGAAATTGGTTGTCAATAAAAAAGTGGGGAATAGTGGAATGGGCAAGGCCGATTATGAATATTGTGAGTGAAGGAATTTCAGATATTGTGGATCATGCAATCAGCGTGGCTTTTGGCAGAGGTTGAGGAGGTTGAGGGGGAGAATAGGCCAAGGGGGAGGAGGCATAGGAGGAGGACGCAGAAGTGAGGGAGGAAGCTAAGGAGGAAGAGGCAAAGGAGGAGGCAGAGGAAGGGGAGGAGGAGTGGGAGGCAGCGAGAGAGGAGGGTGAAGAGGTGGAGGGGGAGGAGGAGGAGGAAAAGGGGGATGTGTAGGAGGGTGAAGAGGTGGAGGGGGAGGAGGAGGAGGAAAAGGGGGAGGTGGAGGAGGAAGGGGGAGAGGCAAAGGGAGAGGTGGGGGAGGAGGAAAAGTGAGGGAGAGGAGGTGGAAGGGCTGGAGGAAGAGGGAGGCGAAGGGAGAGGAGGTGGAGGAGGTAGAGTAAGAGGAGAAGCAGAGAGAGGAGGAGGGGGAAGAGGAGGAGGAGGAGAGGGAAGAGGCAGAAGATGCAGAGGGCGAAAAGGATAAGGTTTGGGGGAAGGGGGGGTAGAGGAGGATGGGGAGGCAGCAAGAGAGAAGGGGGGGAGGAATAAGGGGTGAGGGAGATGGAAAATAGAGAAGAGGGAGGGCAAGGAGTGAGGCAGGAGGAGAGGAGGAGGTGGGGGAGGAAGGGAGCAGGTGAAGGAGGAGGTGGGGGACAAGGGGAGGAGGAGAGGTGAAGTTGGAAGCGGGGCAAGAGGGGAGGAGGGGGGTGAGACGATGGGGAGGTAGCAGGAGAGAAGGGGGAAAAGCAAGAGGTGAATGACAGGGAGGAGGAAGAGGTTGAAGGGGAGGATTTGGAGAGGGAAGAGGGTGAGGGAGAGGGAGAGGAGGTGAAGGAGAAGTGGGCAGTAGGGGAGGGAAGAAGAGGACGGTGGGGGGAGAGGTAGAGGTGGAGGCGGGGGGAGACGTAGAGGTAGAGGCGGGGGAGGAAGGGAGGGTGAAGGGAGAGAGGAGAAGGCTGAGGGGGAGGATGTAGTTGAGGAGGAGGAGAAGGAGGAGGGGGAGGAGGGGGAATATGTAGAAGAGACGGAGGGGGAAGAGGCAGAGGAAGGGGTGGGGATGGATGGGGAACCAGAGGAGGAAATAAAGGAAGAGGACGAGGGGGATGGGGAGGTGGAGGAGGTAGGGATGGAGGGAAGGGGAGAGAGATAAAAGTGCGAGGGGGGGCAGAAGAGAGAAGGAGGGCGAGAGTGAGAAGGGGAGAGAGAATGTGAGTATAAGGTTGGGGGGGAGAGGGAAAGAGAGCAGTAGGAAAAGAGAGATAGGGAGAGGGAGTGCAAGCTAAATTTGGGGCAGAGAGAGAGAGAGAGGATAACGGGGGTTGCGAGTGAGAGAGAGGGAGGGATAAGGTGAGATTTAGATGGGAGAGAGATCAAAGAGTAGAGGGACAAAGAGAAATAGAGAGAGGGAGGGATATAGGGACGACGAGAGAGTGAGGGAGGGAAACAACGATGCAGAAAGAGAGGGCATGAGAGAGAGAGAGAGAGAGAGAGAGAGAAAGAGAGAGAGAGAGAGAGAGGTGGGGGTAGAATGACAGGGGGACAATGGGGCGGTTTGAGGGATAGCGCAAGGGGTGGGGGTGGAGAGAGAGAGGGAGCATGGCAGTGAAGAGAAAGAAAGGGAGCATGAGAGAGAGAGGGAGGGGAGAGAGGGATTAGGGAATATCATGAGAGTGTGTGAGACAAGATGTACATGGAAAAGGGGGAGAGCTACAAAGAGAGAGGGAGTGATGGGAAAATAGTGGTGGCTTGAGGGGGAGCGAGGGAAAATATGGATGATTTGAGAAAGAGAGAGAGATATATGGGGAAAATAGGGATGGTTTGAGAGATAGGGCATGGGAGATAGAGAGAGAGAATAAGAGGGG
Organism: Pinus tabuliformis; assembly: GCA_031772625.1. Lineage (NCBI taxonomy): Eukaryota > Viridiplantae > Streptophyta > Pinopsida > Pinales > Pinaceae > Pinus > Pinus tabuliformis. The sequence continues at coordinate 775,330,017 of CM062818.1, forward strand.
GATACTAAGAGAATGTGTGGGTAGAGAAAGATATCGAGACCATGTAGAAGAGAGGGGGGAGAGAGGGATGGAAGGATTGAGAGAAAAGGATAGAGTGAGGGAGGGAGGAGAGAGAGGGAGAGGCGGGGGGATAAAGAGAGAAGGAGAGGGAGGAGATGGGTAGATAAATTCAAGGGGAAGGATGATGAGATAGAGATGAATTGGGAGAGAGTGGGGAGTGAAGTTGAGAGAGAGATCATGCAAGAGATAGAGAAAGAGAGCTGGATGGTAAAATCATATTTGTAACAATCCATAGTAAGAATCAGAAAAAATATTTCATATGCATCTCATGTTGCTAAAGTAAAAAATAATAAAAACTAAAGAAATTATCATTAATTTAATTATTATTATTATTTACAAAAATACTTTAATATATATGTTAAACATACATACATTTAAAAAAACATGGAATAAGATTCTTAATAATGGAGACTTACCATTGGAGAATCTTAATCTATAAATAGACTTTGTTAGAAACCGATTGGACAATACCATGCCTTATCAATACTACGTGTGCCAAAAATAACAACTCACTTCATATGACATTTTTTTAATTAATCAATTTAATTAAAATGGTTAAAAGAGCATAACTACTTTTGAGATAAATCTCAACCATTGATTTGTGTTAACTACTATGAATATTCTAGAATATTCCATGGAAGTTAATTGAGCTTGCTAACAAAAACAAATTAATACATGGTATTTAAATGACGGGTAAAAATAAAAATGAAAAGCCATGTGAAAGACTCTTTTAAAAGGAAACCCATGATCAAGGATTTACTTGACAGGGGGTAGTTCCCATCAAATTTACACCCAGTATAACACCCTAGTAATTGATGCATTCAAAAACATATTTCAAATAACAAAAAATTACCAAAAATTGTTTGCTCAAATTCAATCGAAAAAATCCAAAACATAAAATAACTAATCAATGCTGAAAAAAGATACAAAAATAAAATAAAATATAATATATAGATAGAAATATATTAATAAAATATAATATATAGATAAAAATATATTAATAAAATATATGAATCGAAGTATATTACATTGAAAATTGAAATAATCATAAATATTTTTAAAATTGCACTAGTAAGTCTCAATCTTCCATGGAATAAGATTTTAATATTATGATTTATTTATATAAATATTACATTTGAGAAAAAAAGAAGCTATTATAACAAAATTTACACATAAAATATATTAAAATTTTACCACTCAATTATTTTTTTCATATAAAATATTTGTATTTTAAATGATAAATTAAAAAGTTAAAATAAAATAAAATAAATGTTTTAAATAAATAATTTTTAGTTATTATAAATGTTGTAATTTTTAATGGATAAATAAACTAAGAAAAAACTTGGTTCATTGACTTGAGTTAACATGCTTTGAGAATATTAATATAGATTTTGAAATAAAAATTAACCAAATAAATTATTTTTGTAAACTAAAAATTAACCAAATAGATGTTGCAAAAAAACTGTGATGTCAAATAAATAAGTAATAACTCATAATTTGAAAACAAATATTTTTGGAATAAAATGTGACAAATAATTAATAGTTATTAAAATAAAATTTAAACATCAATTCAACCAAGTATAAATCTTACTACAAAATACATTATTTCACAGAGATAAATTAGGTACTTCAAGCATTGTGGAAATAAACCAGGGTTGACAACAACAAAATGATATTTATTTGAACAAAAAAACTAGGAATACGAATAATATAAACATTATTCCTTAGGATGAATGTAAATGCCCATAATACAAAGGTTATGAACATCAAATCAATGATGAAGACAAAGAGAATGTAGCACAATCAAACAACATAATGATATGTATTTGAACAAAAAAATTATTAATAAGAGGACTATAAACATTATTGATAATGCAAGGGTTATGAACATCAAATTAATGGTGAAGACAAACAGAATGTAGCACAATCAAGAAATTGTGGAGGAGTTGGCAGCAAGGTGGATGATAAAATAGGATTACTCATAATAATTAGCATAGTTATATAAATTAAATGGGTGATAAAATTGTCACCAGTGATTAAAATAATAATGTTCTATTTAATTTATGTAATACTGAACCTTTGTAATGGGAAAATGGAGTAAAAGGCCTAAATACAACTAACAAAAATTGTGTATAAACATAGTGATTGTGAGTAAAGCACTTTATGCACCACAAAACCCTAGATACATTAGACTAGAGTACACCCATGAATACATAGAAAAGAGCTATATATAGATGAAAATAGCAGATGCATAAATAATTCTCACTTATCAACTTTGAATCGATCTGGAGTGGAATATATATATATATATATATATATATATATATATATATATATATCCAATGTTATTAATTATTTTATTCCATTATAAAAAAATTAAAGATTTATTTGATTTGTTTTTGGAATACGGTTTTCTTTTTTATATTATAATTTACTATTATTATAATTTAATATGTATTTGATGTTGTAAGTTTTTTATTATTATGAGAGAAGGAGAGGGAGAAGATGGGGAGATAAATTCAAGGGGAAAGATCATGAGAAAGAGATGATTTGGGAGAGAGTGGGGAGAGAAGGTGAGACTGAGATCATGCTGGAGAGAGGGTGGAAGGAAGAGAGAGAGAGAGAGAGATGGTGAAAGCATATTTTCAACAATCCATAAGAAGAATCAGAACAATTACTTCATATACATCTCATATTGCTAGAAGTAAAACATAATAAAACCTAAACAAATTATAATTATTTTAAATATTATTATTATTTATAAAAATAATTAATATATATGTTAAACATATATAAATTTTAAAAAACATGGAATAAGCTTCTTAATCATGGAGATTTACCTCAACTTTACATTGGAGAACCTTAGTCTATAAATATGCTTTGTTACAATCCCATTGGACAATACATGCCTTATAGATGCCACATGTCCCAAAAATCCCAACTCACTTCATATGACATTATTTTAATTAATCAATTTAATTAAAATGTTTAAAAGAGCATAACTACTTTTGAGATAAATCTCAACCATTGATTTGTATATATTTCTATGAATGTTTTAGAATATCCCATGGAAGTTAATTCCCTAATATTGAGTTTAATAAAAGAACGAATAACACATAATATTTAAATGATGTGTAAAAATAAAAGTCAAAAGCCATGTGGAGGACACTTTTAAAAGGAAACATATGATCAAGAATTTACTTGAGAGTTGGGAGTGCCCATCAAATTTACACCATAGTAATTGATGCATTCAAAAACTTGGTTTTAATTCTTTTGTAATCAGAAAGAATATTTTTGTCCACTTGTGTTATTAGGAATCCATTTTTTGCCTTATTGTGTAACTAGGAGACAACTATTTTGTAGCTAGAAGGAAATTTCCACAATTCAAATACAAATATTATATTTTTAAGTAATTGGAGGATAATTTTTTTCCTTTTTTGTAATATTTGGAGACAATCTATATCTTCTTGTCTAATTAGAAGACAATTTATATCTTTTTTTTTTTGTGAGTGGAAGACAATTGTTGTTTCCTTGTAACTGTAATCCATTTAAACATAGTGAACCACTGTATGAAAAAAACATAGTCATAAGGGAACGTAAGTAAACTAAAAGGCCATGGTAGGTATGGAAAAAATGTAGAGTTTTAGAAAAGGAGAATCCATCTTTTAGAAAAATAGAGAAAACTCCAATGAATATTTCATCACAACAATTTGTTGTTGATGGTTAGATGATCATGGATTTTCTTGGAGTTGATTATAGAATGGATGAAATCAAAGAGTCAACTAGCACACAACCTCCTAATGAAGAAGTTTTTATAGTGAAAACTTTGTTTCAATATTTTGACATTCTAGAAATTTCCCCTAAGAATGCACAATATCCTTCCAATAATTTAACTATAAACATATAGGTCAAGAATGCCAAGATATACTCCAGAAAATAAAAATGCCAAATATAGGCCCATCACTCATACCTATATTGTACACTACATGATGGAGAACTCCAAAACACCTTAAGGTTGATAAAAATGAGTTATCATTGCTAGATAATTGAACTATTCATTATCAATCCTATAAAATTATAAAATAAAATTTAGAACAAAAGTCTAATGCAGTTAAATGTCAATTATTTTAATATAGGATCCTGACTATTTTTAAAAGAATTATAGGCATTAAAATGGTGAAAAATATAAGAAGTAAGAAGTAATACTATTTTTAGAATCCTCATGGATGCTTTTAAAAAAATGGTAAGATAAATTGATCCCAAGACCATAATGCAACCCATTGTGTCTTGTCTCTATCAATTGTTAACAAGATAATATGAATTTAATTGAAGTAGTTAAGGAACTAGTGAAAACATTAGAGCATGAGAACATTAAACCTTCCTCTTGCCAAAAATATGTAATAAAATTAAGGAGTTCTATGAATCGTGAACCCCACATTAAACACCTTATTAACATGACATAAATAGAATTATATAGGAGATTAAGGAATGCATACGTTAGAAACAATGGAAACTAGGACACTGCTGAGAGTGTTGGGGTGAACTAGGTGTAGAACCATAAGCACCGAACTAAGTGTTGAACCGTAAGCACCAAACTGGGTGAGAACCATGATGATATTGTTCTTTCTATATAATTGCATATGTTACTGAATAACCTTGCGATGTTGTGGGGTGAATTCAATATGAAAATGATGAAATGCAATTATCTAAAGTGAAGAATCATTAAGCCCTAAGAAAGATTAACACCCTATTGTTTGGCTTCTAATAACAAACTATGCAATATGGGATACTTGAATCTATTTTAAAGCGAGGGAGATAAAATTTGGGATTTCAACATTATTTCTTCTTATTCTGATCATGTCTACAAATTGATTATGGTTTCAAAGAGAGAAAACACCCAAAATTCATCTTAAAATACATTAACATGATTCTTGGGCTAATTTTTATGAGTAAACTATGTGGAAGTTTTTTTTTGCAATAAATTGAACTCGTCTAATGAAGTCTTAATGCCTTTGTATTAAATTTACGTGGCCTAACATTACAATATGAGAAATTTTCATATATTTTATAGCCAAAGAAGTGAAAATTAGGATTGAGTACTTGTTCTTGTTATTTTGATCATATTTGCACATGATTATGGTCATTGTACTGATTATGATATGTGGCAATAGCATTTCTTCAAACTAGCTAAGTTGCATTATCTCTTATTACACACAAAATATGATAAAATAAAATTGAAATGAGCTACAATTGATTACATCAAATGAATTGAGGGGATAGGTTACTACAAATAAGATAAGTTATGGTTGTCAATTGCATTGAAAGTATTAAGGAGATAACACTCATTATATTTGTTGGAGAGAACTTTGTTACACATTTTCCACATAGGGTGTAATATAAATTCAAGATATGTCATAAAGTAAAGAAGCGAAGCCCTAAATGGTCACATTTTCCACTTTTATTACCAAAAATAATTTGGCAAAAGTTCTTATAATGGCATGTGTAGTATTGATCATTTAGCTCCTGTGATATGGAAGTGATGTGAAATACAACATTAAACAATGGGTAGAAGCAATTTAACCCTTGAGAATTTTAGTTGACCAGTACTTTCTTTAAAAATTGAAATGGACATGACGTAAAATACAACATTAAACAATGGGTAGAGACAATGTAACCCTTGAGAAGTTTAGTTGACCAATACTTTCTTTATAAATACAAAAGTGATCTACAACTCACAATGAATTCAACTCTATTGTGGGCATGCATAAAATGAAAATAAGGATGCAAGCTTGGAGAATAATTTCCTTTAACAAAAACACTCTTCTAATGAATAATTTTTTATATTTTCCTCTAACAAATACATTATATTAATAATGAATTTCCTAACTCAGCTTCTAGGATAAGTTTCCTAATAAGCTTTTAGCCCCCAGATATTGTACTAGATGAAAGCATGATGATTAAGTTGATACTAGATGTAAGCATGATGATATGTTTTTGATAAATAGAGAGAATCTTTGATCAAGGACATTGAGCCAACTCTTCCCCCATGTTTGAGCTCCCAAGGCGTGGGGTTCAAGTAGTTAAGGAACTAGTGAAAAAATTCTAGCATGAGAACATTAAAATCCTCTTACCAAAAAGATGTAATAAAATTACAGAGTTCTATGAATCGTGAACCCCACATTAAACATTTTATTGACATGAAATAAATAGAATTGTATGTGAGATTAAGGAATGCATACGTTAGAAACAATGGAAACTAGGAAACTACTGAAAGGGGTGGGGTGAACTAGGTGTAGAACCATAAGCACCGAACTGAGTGTTGAACCGTAAGTACCAAACTGGGTGTAGAACCATGATGATATTATTCTTTCTATATAATTACATATGTTAGTGAATAGTGTTGTGATGTTGTGGGGTGAATTCAATATGAAAATGATGAAATGCAATTATCTAAAGAAAAGAATAATTATGCCTTATGAAAGATTAACACCCTATTGTTTGGCTTCTAATGACAAACTATACAATATGGGATACTTGAATATATTTTGAAGCGAGGGAGATAAAATTTGGGATTTCAACATTTTTTCCTCTTATTCTGATCATGTCTGCAAATTAATTATGGTTTCAAAAAGAGAAAACACCCAAAATTTATCTTAAAATACATTAACATGATTCTTGGGCTAAATTTTATGAATAAACTATCTGGAAGTTTTTTTATTTTGGCAATAAATTGAACTCTTCTAATCAAATCTCAATGCCTTTGTATTCAATTTATGTGGCCTAACATTACAATATGAGAAATTTTCATATATTTTATAACCAAAGAAGTGAAAATTAGGATTGAGTACTTGTTCTTGTTGTTTTGATCATATTTGCTCATGATTATGGTCGTTGTATTGATTATGATATGTGGCAATCGTTTTTCTTCAAACTAGCTAAGTTGCATTGTCTCTTATTACATACAAAATATGATAAAATAAAATTGAAATGAGCTACAATTGTTAATTACATCAAAGGAATTGAGGGGATACCTTACTACAAATAAGATAAGTTATGGTTGTCGATTACATTGAAAGTATTGAGGAGATAACACTCATTAGAGTTGTTGGAGAGAACAATTGTTACACATTTTCCGCATAGGGTGTAATAGAAATTCAATATAAGTCATAAAGTAGAGAAGTCAAACGCTAAATGGTCACATTTTCCACTTTTATTATTAAAAATAATTTGGTAAAAGTTCTTATAATGGCCTCTGTAGTATTGTTGATTTATCTCTTGTGATATGGAAGTGATGTGAAATACAACATTAAACAATGGGTAGAGGCAATTTAACCCTTGAGAAGTTTAGTTGACCAGTACTTTCTTTATAAATACAAATGGAAGTGATGTGAAATACAACATTAAACAGTGGGTAGAGACAATGTAACCCTTGAGAAGTTTAGTTGACCAGTACTTTCTTTATAAATACAAAAGTGATCTACAATTGACAATGAATTCAACTGTATAGTGGGCATGCATAACATGCAAATAAGGATGCAAGCTTGGAGAATAATTTCCTTAAACAAAAACACTCTTCTAATGAGTAATTTTCTATATTTTCCTCTAACAAATACATTATATTAGCAATGAATTTCCTATCTCATTCTAAGATAAGTTTCCTAGTAAGCTTTTAGCCCCCAGATATTGTACCAAAAAATCAACATAATATGGGAAAACATATAGCATGGAAAGACAATGAAAATTCCTTTTGGACTTAAAACCATACAAATTTAGGTAAATGTTATTTATAAAAAAAGACTCATGCTAAAGATTTTAAACAAAGCAATCAAAAAACCATGGTAAATCTTGTTATGTCGCTTGACATGTAAATAAAATATTCTCTATTAAAAAAGAAATGTTACCTATGATAAATAAAACAAAAGCAAAAATATATGTCTCGTTCGTTTTAAGAAAAACCATTATTAAACATCAATGATCTACATGTATCACTCTGGTTGCTTAAACTGTTGTCTATATGGCAATCCAGAGATGTGGTTCACTCTCAACCATAAATAAAATATTTCCATGTATATGTTAAATAATACAATTTTATTTGGGAGAGAAATAAAATAATTAAATGTACATATAAAAAAATTGAAAGAAAGAAATTATTATGGTTAAAACATTTTTAGTGGTCTTAGTATTGTATGTTTTTGGTCTATTTTTTGTTATATTTTCTAGTCAATTTTGTCTGAAATCCAACAAAGATTCGTTGAGATTGTGTGCCAAGAAGATTTTCAAATTGGTTAAATCCATTTATACAATGGAAAATTATATATATATATATATATATATATATATATATATATATATATATATATATGGATTTATAAATATATTTATCAAATCTCTTAGGGTGGTCTTTAAAATATGTTTGAAGTTAAGAAATTTGATTTTTCTACATGTTTATTAGATCTTTTGTTAAGATAAATATATATTAGATAATAATAAAAATAAACACAAAAATAGTTTTATTTCAAATTCATTTTTAAATATGATATAAAATTAAACATCAAACCTAAAATTAATTAAAAATAAAAAATCTTAAATGCCTAAAATATATATAAGCAACAACGGTAGCTTCATTTAAATACAATGCATAAATTAAATTACCAATAAAAAAATTACATTAAATTGCATAAACATTTAAATGCAATGCATAAATTAAATTACCAAATAAAATTAGTAATTAAGTTTAACCTCATCTTGAGATATAATTGCAAATCATATTAAAATAGCATTATAAATGAGGTGAACACTTATCTTCCTATCAAAAATAAATATGTGAGAATTTGTGCTTCTCAAACCAGAAATATCTCTCAACTTAAAAAGTTTTAATTTATTCCTATTAAATGTTAAAAAAACACTTTAAAAGTATTTAATGCACTAAGATAAAAAAAAAAAAAAAAAAAAAAAATATGTGAAAATTTGTGCCTCAAACTAGAAATATCTAGAAATATCTGTCAGATTTAAAAAAGTTTTAATCTATTCATATTGAAATGCAAAAAAATATTAAATACATTAAGATAAAAAATCAAACGAGCTCTCTACACACGGTTAATGCCTCGAAGTAACATTGTTACATAATGGTGGACAACAGAAAGCACAGGACCAGAAGGGAAATGCGCCAACGTCACATAAAATAATTATTAGCGACTAAGAAAGATTGCACCTTCATTTCAAATTTAAGAAAACCCAACTTAAATTTCGGTGGATAGATGACTTGACACGGAGAGAATTTCTTGAAAGGCATCTCGTGCTTTTTTTCTTAATGGGTAAATTGTGAAAAGCTCCACTCAAGAATTTTTCCTTAACGGGTAAATTGTGATCTCAGGCTTTTTTCCTTAACGGGTAAATTGTGATCTCAGGCTTTTTTCCAATTGTGATCCGCTCCTTTTAACGGTCGATCAAACTTTTTTGTTATATATATGGGTTGCCTTTCTACATCAATATTTGTGTACCTGTGACTGTTTGTTTGGTGCCTGTCTCTGCTTTTGTCTATATTTTCTGTGCTTTTGAAACTTGAATTTGAGTTATTTCATTGTAAGGAATTTCAGTTTTGTCTATATGTCTATATTATTTATATCTGACTATAATTTATATCTGACTTTGTGTTTCTGTCTATATTTTCTCTGCTTTTGAAACATGAATTTGATTTGTTGGATATGGATCAAGAGCCGAGTTTTTCCTGTCTATATTTTCTCTTCTTTTGAAACTTGAATCCAATTGTGATCTGCTCCTTTAACGGTTGGATATGGATCAAGGCCCGAGTTTCTGGCTGACTCTGGCTGTGACCGTGACTTTCTGTTCCGTCTATATGTCCGTACCTTGTAGCTTTTGATAGAGAAGATTGCATATTATTCATCTATGTGACTGTCTATATGTCCATATGATAGAAAAGATTGCATATTATTTCTGGCTGTCACTCTGTTTTGGGTGACTCTGTTTCTGTCTATATTTTCTGTGCTTTTCAAACTTGAATTTGATCAAGAGACGAGTTGTTTCATTGTATGGAATTTCATCTTGTGACTCTCTGCCTGTCGTTCCTCTGTGTCTATATGTCCATACCTTGTAGCTTTCAATACTAAAGAGGATCAGCGAGAATGCAGGGATGCATGGACGAATGAGAGACATTGTTGTTCAATGTTATCAACGGAGGAGGTATTTACAGTGGAGAGGTGGGAACAAGAGAACCTTAACAGCGAGGTATTTGTTTTTTGTATTTATATTCATAGTCATATTCTTTGGTTTTGGTTCAGCAATTTTCTTGTTCTTCCTCATCGAATCCCATAAGCCATTTTATCAATCTGTCATTCCTGCAATTGATCTGATTTTCCTCCCCTATTTTGATGTGATTTCTCCTCCCATGTTTTTAATTCATACAAACCCAGCTAAATGTAGAATATCTGATTTTCCTCCCCTATTTCTGTTTCTGTCTATTTTTCACTGCTTTTGAAGAGACTTTTAGAGTTCATATCTGAAGGTGCAAACATCTACGGTAGTTTCAACTTTCTTTCTACTAGGTATCCTCCTTCATTACCTGCCTGGCCTAATGCTCTGTTATTGGTCCTTTGATTCTTCTTAGTCTACAATCCCATTAATTACTTATTTATAATGTTTTTAGATTTTTTTCTTTAATCTTAAACCTCAATTCTATTAATCCCTTGGAATTCTTCTGCTCAATTGGAATCCTATAGCTTTATCACTCCAATGCAAAAGGCGTCCATCCAGCTATGTAACAGATGGAAGAGTGAAGTTACTTTACTTTTTTTTAACAAAAAGAGAGTAAAACAACAATGTCGCCCTATATTTTCTCTCCTCTATATAAAAAGAGCTGATGAGTGAAGTTACCTTACTTTCTCTAACAAACAAACCGTAAAACAAGAAAGCCGCCCTATATTCTCTCTCCTCGGTATAAAAAGAGCAAGTTAAGTTTTCTTGGTCATCTTTTAATAATATAATGAAACAAGAAAGCCGCCCTATATTCTCTCTCCTCGGTATAAAAGGAGCAAGTTAAGTTTTTTTGGTCATCTTTTAATAATATAATGGAGTCAAGTGTATAAGGTTATTTTAGAAAATCCATATTTCAAAATAACATAGTCGCATCTTTATAGAACCTTTAAACTATGATTGACTATCTTTATGTATTTACACATTTGTGTGTGATACATTTTTTCTATGTCTGGGAATGTGCAGTTTAGCCATCATTATGCTGTCTCTTATTTCAGATTTAAATTTATTTGTAAATGTCTGGGAATGTGCAGTTCAACCATCATTATGATGTCTCTCATTTGGGATTTAAATTTATTTGTAAATGTAGTAAGTCTCTGTTTCTATTTGGGATTTAAATTTATTTGTAAATGTAGTAAGTAGAGAATTTTATTTACTTTTACTTTTTATTATTTTTGATAAATTTTATATAATCCCATGGCAAGGATTAATTTACATATTTCTCACAAGTTCACTCATCATCATCGTAATCTTTAATTTCTTTTTTTGGGTCTATTTGTACTTTTGGGTCCAAGTGTGTGGACATGCACTCAAGTTATCATGGTACAGTTTTACATTTTCCAATGATTCTCTATTTTGTGTTTACTTTAATTTTTATTTTTCTTCTTGCAATTTTTAATATATATTTTAATCTTTTGCATAGAAAATAGATAATACTAAGATATAAATAAATATATTTACTAGAAGTAGCACTATTTATGTTTTCCTCAATAGGTAATCAATTAATTTATCCACTTCACATCTAGATTTATTAGTTCATCCTAAGACAAACTTATATGATTCTATTTTCCTAGTAACCACCATTTATTTAGCTAACATTACATATTTTTTCTTTTTTCTTTTTAAATGGTAAAATGTAAAACAAATTTATTCATGAATATTATTGTTTTATTTATTTAAAATATATGAAATATATGCATTTGTTTACTTAAATATAAAAAGGAGAGAAAGAAGGAGAGGGAGGGAGGGACAAAGGGAGGAAGAGAGAGAGTGAGAGGTAGGGAAGGAGAGGGAGGGAGGCAAGAGACATATGGATAGAGAGAGAGAGAGAGAACAAGGGAATGAGAGAGGGAGGGAGAGGGAGAGAGAGGGAGGGAGAGCAGGAGGGAGCGAGAGGAGGGAGGGAGAGACATGGGAGAGATAGGGAGAGAGAGAGTGGGAGGGAGGTAGGCGGAGAGAGAGAGATAGAGGTGGAGAGAGAGGGGAGAGCGAGAGGGTAGGTGAGAGGGAGGTAGGGATAGAAGGAGGGAGGGAGAGGGGGAGGGGGAGAGGGCGGAGGGAGGTAGGGATAGAAGGAGGGAGGGAGGGAGAAGGAGGTGGGCGGAGGGAGGGAGCGGGAGGGAGGGGGAGAGAGAGGAGGAGGGAGAGGGGGGCATGGACGGGGGGGGGAGGGGGAGAGGGGGAAGGGGGGATGACAAAGAGGAAGAGAGAGATAGAGGGGGGGAAGGGGTGAGACAGAGAGGGAGAGATAGAGGGAGGGAGGAAAGGAGGGGGAGAGAGAGCGGGGGGAGAGAGAGAGGGATAGTGAGAGAGAAAGGGAGAGGGGGAGGGAGAGTAAGAGGGAGGGAGAGATAGAGGGAAAGTGAGAGAGGGAGAGAGATGGGAGAGGGGGAGAGGGACAGTGGAAGGAAGAGAGAGGGAGAGAGAGAGGTGGAGATAGAGGGAGGGAGGGTAGGAGAGACTGAGGGAGGGAGAGAGAGGGGGGAGAGAGAGTGAGACAAAGAGAGTGGGAGGGAGAGAGGGATGGAGAGCGAGAGAGAGGTAGAGAGTGTGAGAGAGACGGAGGGAGAGAGGGAGGGCTGGAGAGAGGTAGGGAGGGAGAGAGAGAGGGGGGGAAGAGAGAAAGAGGGGGAGAGAGGGGTAATTACAGAGGGAGGGAGAGAGGGATGTGGAAAGGGAGGAGGGAGGCATGGGGAGAGGGAGATAGAGAGGTGGAAAGAGAGAGAGAGAGAGAGAGAGAGAGAGAGAGAGAGAGAGAGAGAGAGAGATGGTAGGAGAGAGAGAGAAGGGGATGGTAGGAGAGAGAGAGAGAGAGAGAGAGAGAGAGAGGGGGGGGGGGGGAAGAGGAGAGGGGGGGTAGAGAGTGATAGAGAGAGAGGGTGAGCAAGAGAAAGATAGGGGGAGAGAGGGAGGGAGGGAGAGAGAGATAGAGGGAGGGAGGGAGGGGGAGATAGAGTGAAGGAGAAAGAGAGAGAGAGGGAGAGAGGGAAGGAGAGAGAGAGGGAGAGAGGGGGGAGGGGAGAGGGGGGGGAGAGGGAGAGAGAGAGAGGGAGGTATAGAGAGAGGGTGGGGATCGGAGAGGATGGGAGAGAGGGGAGAATGGTAGAGGGTGGGATAGAGAGGTAGAGGGAGAGGGAGAGGAAGAGAGAGAGAGAGAGAGAGGGAGGGAGAGTGAGGGGGGTGAGGTAGAGAGGGAGCGGGGTTAGAGAGAGAAATGAAGAGAGAGGGAGAGACAGGGGGGGAGAGGGATAGAGAAAGGGGCAGGGGGAGAGAGAGGGTGGAGATGGGAGAGGAAGGAAGAGAGGGGAGGATGGTAGAGGGTGGGATAGAGAGGGAGAGGGAGAGGGAGAGGAAGAGAGAGAGAGAGAGGGAGAGGGAGGACGGGAGAGGGGGGAGAGAGAGACAGGGAGAGTGAGGGGGAGGAGGGGAGAGAGGGAGGGAGAGAGAGAGAGAGGGAGGGGGAGTATGGGGAGGATGAGAGAGGGAGGGTGAGGGGGTCGAGGGAGAGAGGGAGGGGGTTGGAGAGGGAGGGAGTGGGAGAGGGAGGGAGCGGGAGGGAGAGGGAGAGGGAGAGAGAGGGAGAGTGAGAGAGAGTGATAGAGAGAGAGATGGGGGAGAGAGAGAGGGGGAGAGTGTGTGTGAGGGATGGAGAGAGAGATAGAGAGGTGGAGAGAGAGGGAGAGCGAGGGCATAGAGATATGGGAGAGAGGAGAGAGAGAGAGAAAGAGAGAGAGATGCAGAGGGAGGGAGGGAGAGTGAGAGAGATATAGTGAGACAGAGGGATGGAGAGAAAGAGGGAGAGAGAGGGAGAGGGAGGGAGGAAGAGCGAGGAGAGAGAGGGAGAGGGAGGGAGGAAGAGCGAGAGAGAGGGAGAGGGAGGGAGGAAGAGCGAGAGAGAGGGAGAGAGAGAGAGAGACGGGGGGAGAGAACGAGAGAGAGAGAGAGAGAGAGAGAGAGAGAGAGAGA
>CM062818.1:775349311-775361811 GCA_031772625.1 Pinus tabuliformis
CTTTTTTTTTTTTAAACATTCATACTTCCTTTATAATACATATACGTTAAAAACTAACATAGATACATCATAAATCCTAATTTATCAAGCGGAGAGGATCAAATATTTGTTTCAAACCTTTCTTAAAGTTCTTCACTGACAAAAAGGCTTGGGCATCGAAATATTTGATCCTCTCGGCTTGATAGATATGGATTAAGGTAGATATAGGTTGGTTGAAAATCACAATAAATTACCTTGTATGGTCTCTAAATTTTTGGTGGAAATATCTATTTAAATTAAATGTAAACAATGAACTTGTTAAAAAATAATCATAATTATTGAAAGATATTTGTATTATATTCACTTGAAAATATTTCAATAAATATAATTAAAAAAAGCCTAAATATGTTTCCCAAATATCTTTGAGGGTGAAATAAATAACAAGAAAAATAATCCTCACCATATTCCTCCATAGACTGAAAAGTGCTCACCGAGATAAATTTAAATAAAGTAAACGAAATGAAACCCTAATTTAAAATAAACAAACTTCTAAGAAAAGCCAAACACTATAGGCATTTCATTGTGTATAGGTATATCAATGAACTGGAGAGTCATTAACTAAGTCATGTCATTCCTCTACCAAATACTTAGACTTATTCAACTACATAAATTTACATTAAGTACATCAAATTACATTGAATAAAATTATAAAATGAAATTATAATAAATATATATATCCACCAAGAGGATCATGTTTCTCAAACAAAGTGAAATTGAAAACAACATTATTTATAAATAAATTAATTAATTAAAACACTATTTCTCTTTTTCTAATTAGAAATTATTAATGATCTATTTAAACAAATTAAAACAAAATTATTTAATATAAGAGTATTTCCTATTAGACACATACATGCTCTGAAAATAAAATCACTCATGATGAAAAAAAGCCACACGATTTCCATTTAAAGACTAATGAATCAAATCTAACCACATATTTTTTTTCTTCTCATCTAAAATGTTTAATAATGGATCCAAAAAAATTATAACGCCCTTGTCGTGTTCTCTTTTTATGAAAATTCTAAGTGAAAATCAACTAAAAATTTAAAGCATAAACGAATACAAACTTTAACATTAAGTTGGAAAGATATGAGCATGAATTCATGGTTCTCTTAATGGAAGTCAAGCGATAAATATTCATGGGCAAAAATGACAGATGCTAGCTCAAAAAATACATTTTTTGATAAACAAAAATGAGAATATTAATAAAAATAATAAATAAATGA
Source organism: Pinus tabuliformis (assembly GCA_031772625.1). Taxonomy (NCBI): domain Eukaryota; kingdom Viridiplantae; phylum Streptophyta; class Pinopsida; order Pinales; family Pinaceae; genus Pinus; species Pinus tabuliformis. The sequence goes on from CM062818.1 coordinate 775,350,577, forward strand.
AATGCTTGTATGAATATATTGATAATGAAAATTGATGAGGCCAATTAATCCCTTCCTAATTCCATCCCTTCATCCCTCTCTCTCTCTCTCTTACTCTTTATAAATCTTGCTCTCTCTGGCTCAAACTCTCTCTCTCTCTCTCTCTCTCTTTCTCTCATTTTTTCCTCTTTGTCAATATCTCAACCTCTAATTCTTTTCTCTCTCTCTCTCTCTCTCTCTCTCTCTCTCTCTCTCTGTTGTTGAATTCCTCTTTCCTTCCATCTCTCTCCCCAACTCTATTATAATCTCTCCTTCCCTCCCTGTCTCCCTACATCTCTTTTTATCACTCTCTCATATTTTATCCCTCCCCCCTCTCCCTCTCTCTCTTTCTCTTTCTGTCTCTTTCTCTCATTGTCTCACAATATTTCTCTCTCTCACTCTCTCTTTGACATTTTATCCTTATCACTCCCTCTTTGTAAATATCTTACCCTCTCACTCTTCCTCTTCCTTTCTCTCTCTCCCTCTCTCTTTCTCACCCCCTCTCCTTTCCTCTCCCTTCCTCCCTCTCCCCTCCACTCTCTTACCCTCCCACTCTCCATTTATCTCTCCCTCTCTCTCTCTTTCTCTATTTTTTGCTCAATCTCTACCTCTCTCTCTCACCTTATCTCCCCATTTATCTCTCTCTCGTCTCACTCTCACTACCTCTCTCTATCTATCACTCTCTCTCACTCTTTCAATCTCTCTCTTACTAAATTTATCTCTTCTCACTTGTTCTCTCTCTCTCTCTCTCTCTCTTACACCACTCTTTCTCCCTCCCTCCGTCCTACTCTCTCTATACATGTTCTCTCTCTAACTCCAACTCTTACTCTCTCCTCACTCTCCCTCTCTCTTTTTCTCTTCCTTAGTCTCTCACTCTCCCTGTCTCCCTCACTCTCTCTATCCCCCACTATATATCTCTATCTCTCTTTCAATATTTCCCTCTCTTTCTTCCCCTCTCTCTCTCTATTTATCTTTCCCTCTCTCTCGAAACATTTCTCTATGTTTCTTCCACTCTCTCTCTCTCTCTCTCTCAATATTTGGTTCTCCCTCTCCCTCTCTTTTTCGCTCTCCCCCTTTCTATTATTTTCCCTGCCCCCGCCACCCCCCCTCTCTCCAACATCTCTTTCAGTCTTTCATTTAATTACTAGCTTTCTCCAACATCTCTTTCAGTCTTTCATTTTATTACTAGCTTAATAATTTTGATCTTCTTGTTTTATAATTTTTCATTTTTAATTTCCTTTTACATATTATATTCATTCAATTTTACCTAAATATAGTTATGAATTTATTTAATAATAAAATATGAAATATATTTACTAATTTATGTAAATATAAAGAATACATAACCCCAATTTTTTTTATATTTTTATAAATAAAAGGGGAGCATGTTAAAGAAATCCTCATTTTTTTTTTCTAATTTTAAATTATTAATGATATATTGAAACAAAGTATAAATCCTATATAGTCTTCGTATCTTGTCAAAATTACAAGAGGAAAAAAGAGTTAAGGGTTCCATAATTGTGAGAAAACTTTAATATGATAATGGACTGGTCTAACTATAAATTCATGGATTTCTCCATAGGAATCAATCCATAGAGATCTATGGGCAAAGCTGAGAGATGCTAGCTCAAAAATCTTATTATGCAAGGCCCTAATATCCTGAAAGAACAAGAACAATAGTACATGGTAATTTTTTAGACATAATATAATAAAAAAATGTAAGGTATCTACCAGCATAGAGCCATCTTTAAGCACAAATCTAACATGAGTAGAGACAGATCAAATTTCATGTGCAAACTTTTTTATAGTGTAAAATACAATGTGTTTTCTTAGTGTTTAAATTGTATTTTTGAATGATAAATAGAGTATACATATAGGAACAAATAAACATTTTTATATATACATCACATGTACAGCTAGACATTTTGTCAAGCAAATTAAAGTAGTTTTTGTTATTAAATATATTTTTAAGTATATGTCCATATTAATTCTTGTTAAAATATTTTATTGATAACCCAGATTGAATATTTTTTTTATATACAACATTAGAATGGTTTATTTTAGAAAATATATTTCTATATACAAATATATATGAAGTTCATATGCACATAATTTACTTGAGATAGATCTTCAAATAGTTTATTTAAATCTCTTGCTGAAATATTTTTGAAAAGTAAAAGATTTAAAAATGTTACTCATATATTTTTTTACTTCTATTCATTTATTTTTATGATAGGCTACACTATTTTTGTCTTTAAAACATAATTTTAAATTTTAAATTTTATTTTAAAAAGCCACTTTCATTTTTCCTTAATTCATCTCCAGTTTGCCAAAATATCTTCCGCAAAATCATGACCAAAATAGGCATGCCATAAAAAATGGAGTTGAACTACAGAAAATAGGGGTAAACTCAAAGATTCGATTTTCCCAAATGAAGATACTTGTGTAGCTTTTGGGATGATTTTTTGTCCATCAACCCGTTCTTCAAAAAATCCTCTTTAATTTTTCTTTAATTCATCTCCAGCTCGCCAAAATCTCTGCCGCAAAATCATTACCAAACTAGGAAGAAAAGGAAACATGAAACATCAGGTTCAAATATGGCTTCGATTCTCCCAACTTCTAATACCTATATAAATTTTGAGAGAGGTTTTTGTTCCGAATCCCGTGTTAAACAAAAACCTCTTTCATTTTTTGAAAATTCCTTCCCATTTTCTTGGAATCCCTCTCGAAAAAATATTGGTAAAACTGTAGAAAAAAATGTAGTTTTTTTTTGTGGGGGGAGTGGTTTTTTAGCTGGTAAGTGGTAATTTTTTCCCCTGGAGTGGTAAGTGGTATTGGAGGGAGGGGTCCAAAATGCTGATGTTGTGCCACGTGGGGGGCCCTCCTCCTAAAAACCATTTACTTCACACCGACGTAGAGGGGGAGGGTCTGAAATGCATAAAGGGAGATAAGGTAAGGTTAAGGTAAGTTTTTTTTATTTTGTTTTATTTATTTATTGTGTTTTTTATTTTATAATGTTTTTTATTTTTTTATATTTTTAATTGTATTATTTTGTCTTTAATGTTTTAATTTTTAGTTTTAACCTAAACACTAACCTAATTACTAACTTAATTAATTAATAATTAATTTATTATTAATAAATCTAACCTAGTTCTACACTAATTTATTCTAATTAATGTTAAAAAATTCCTCTAAACATTTTTAACCTAATATTTTTTATTTTATTTTATTTTTATCCAAAGCTTGTTTATGTGTGTAATGGATGGAAATGACGGAGGGGTGAAAAAATGGAGGGCAGGGCATGAAGGGTGTAGTAGAGTGATGAAGGATTAGGCAAAATGAAATCATCGAGCCCAATCAAGCCAAATGTCTTTGTCATAGGAGCAATGCCAAATAAACGGTTGAAGAATCAAGTTACCTATAATTATAGGATGCTAACAGTGGCTCCAATCGGGGATGGTACTCTCCTTTAGGAGGTGTCAAGAACACCATAGACTAGTAGCCTAATCAATTGGGCTGGTCCCGAATATGCAAACTGATCTGTCGCTGAAAATATTGAAGTTGAAATCAGAATTATCTGCAAATTGAAGCCTAAAACATACTTGAACTGAAAATTGAAAAGCAATATGAAACTGAAACTGAAAAAGATGCTCAGATTATTGAGCTTATTTGCACTCACCTACCTACTCTAGTCTGATAAAAAGACTATGGTATCAAGTAATAACAAACTTCCAATGCAACCAGTCAAGTAAATGGATACTTAACAAAATTTTGCATTCTACTTCTCTAGGTAGAAAAGTAAATTCAGAAAATGGCATCTTAACTTTTCCACTAGATTCAATAGCTCTATTGATGAACTTGGCAAATTCTTCTTCTACTGATGACTACAATATATTGACCCAATGATCACAGTAATCCTGCCACATAAGATCTTCTGGATGATTTCTAATAGGAAAACAAACCTTGTTCCAAACTTCTGCTTGATTTAAGCGATTCTCTTGAAACAGAAAGGAAGCAAATTGTCTCTCCTCCTTGTTATCCACTGTAACCAAGTGCCCTGAATGCTCTTGATATTCATCAAATATAACAACCATGTCATATACAACACTGAAGTCCCTATGATTCTCTTTGTTACATAAAAGCTTGCAAGGAGCTGCAAACTCTCATTAATTTCACGTGAAGGAGTGTGATCTATAAAAGTATGTTGTCTTATTTTATTTACATCCAAAGAGAGAAAATTTGAGAGATGGCTTTCATCAAACAAATTTGACTGGTCTTTAATTTTTGAAGAAACTACTACTTTCTGAATATGCTCTTGTGGATCAATACCTTTAAGCTATATCACCTCTATCTCCATATCACTAGACTGCTATTGATTTTCACTGTTGTCCTCTACTTGAGCAATTTCAGGAAGCTAAATTTCTTCTTCACCCTTTGTGTGATTAGTTTGTTGTGCTACACAAATTCTTTCCTGTGGGGAAACTTCATGGACCTCTAAACAACATACATCATATTTTTCTTCCTGAGGAGAAGATAATTCAAGCAAGGCTTCTACTTTTTGAAAAGATCTTTCTTCTAAAGCCTCTAATATTTCGTCATCCATGAACTAATCATCATCATAGTAATCTTCCAGATATTGAATAAAACTTTCACAATTGTCACAACAATTTTGAATAAGCAACAAAGATAACTAAGTTTCCCTGTATTTGTCATGAAATACAATATGAAAATGCTTTAAAGAACATTAATTTTGCCAGAGGCTGGTAAATTTTCATACCAAGATCTAGCCTTCCCTCCACAGTTGCCATAAATATTGTCATAAGACAATATTCATGGAATTTGACTTTAAACTTTTGGATATGCATATGAAAACTCAATAAATGTAAAGGAACATCATCTCCCTTTTCATCTTTAAAGAATGGAAGATATTTTAACCAATCAGTATTGAGCATGGGATCTGGAAAACTAGGAATCTTTGATCTGTCCATAGGAGAATACCTACATTTTACTCTTGAATTCATCTTGAAAACACTCAACGCTAGAGTGTAGTCACCACAGGTTCTCAACAATTCTGGATTCTTTTACCAGTGGAGTCTTTAGATCACATAAATTGTGTGGAGTCACCAGGTGTTGGCTTTCAACCTTTTTGCGTCTAGCTGTTTGTCCACCATCACCAACCAAATCTGAATCTTGAGAATTGTTACTGAAGAACTTCACCCCCAGTATGTTCACCACTATGTTATCACTCTATAATTTCAAGGCTGAAAACAAAATCATAGAGGTAACATCAAAACCACTTTTGGAGCTGGGATCTAGCCCTGTCAGCTTCAAAGAGGGTTCTCTCTTTGAGATTTATTTTTGTTGGATGAATGGATATTAGGCTAGTTAATGAGCACAAGTTTGGTTTTTTTTTTTAAATGTGTTTGGTAGGGAAAGCAAGGGGAAACAACCATTGGGAAATGGAGTCAAAGGCTTGGGGTGATCATCTTGCAAAAACAACAAATAGGAGTGAAACAGGGCAAGATAAGTGCACTGCATGGATCTCTGAGATAAAATGGATTGAGGAGATAGAAGGAGAGAGAAATTCACCAGAAACCCAGGAGAAACTAAGAATTCCTCAATTTTGCATCAGTAGAAAACATGTAAATTGTAACACAGGCAGAAATAAGCTGCTCAAATAGCAAATCTTAATCTTCACTTTCTTTTTTACAATTGAGGACTCAGAAATATAGAGAAAGAAATAAAATGGATAAACACATAGAAACAGGAGAAAAATTCACCATTTACTACACCACTTGAATCCTGAACATCTAATCTTTTATTCCTTTGCAAACCATCACTTGAAACACAATGAGGACCATTACAGAATGGGACTCTTCCCTTCTCATGAACATTTCACCTCTTATTTTACAATTAGAATTCTTACAATATATATAAGAGATCCTCTCCTAGGATTAGGAGGTCTAATTCAACTACCTCATCCAAAGATAGACATAAATCCTTGAAAATATTGGACTTATTTCCACAAAAAATGGGTCGAAGTGCTGAAAATAGGGGTAAACTCGGAGATTCGATTCTCCCAACTAAAGACACCTGTGTAAGTTATGGGAAATGTTTTTTGTTCCTTAGGTCGTGCTAAAAAAATCCTCTTTCGGTTTTCCTTAATTCATCTCTAGTTCGCCAAAATATCTGCCGCAAAATCATGGCCACAATAGGCATGCCATAAAAAATGGAGTTGAACTGCTCAAAATAGGGGTAAAGTCAGAGGTTCGATTCTCCCAAATGAAGACACCTGTGTAACTTCTGGGAGAGGTTTTTGTTCTGCAGAACATTCTAAACAAAAGCCTCTTTCATTTTTCCTTAATTCATCTCTAGCTTGCCAAAATATTTGCCGCGAAATCATGACCAAACTAGGAAGAACAACAAACCTGAAAAAACGGGCTCAAAGATGTATTTGATTCTCCCAAATTCTGACATCTGTGTAAAATATGGGAGACATTTTTTTCCTCAGCTCGTGCTAAAAAAAAACCTCTTTTCCAAAATTCCTTCCCGTTTGCCTATAATCCCTCTCGAAAACAGACTGGTAAAACTGCAGAAAAATGTTTTTTTATTTTTTATTTTTTATTTTTATTTTTTATTTTATTTTATTTTATTTATTTATTTATTTTTCTTTTTATTTTGGGAAGTGGTTTTTTAGGTGGTAAGTGGTAATTTTGGCCCTCCCTAGAGTGGTAAGTGGTATTGTAGGGGGGGGGGGGGGGGGGTGGGTGGGTCCGAAATGCTGAGGTTGTGCCATGTGACGGGGGCCCTCCTCCTCAAAACCATTTATTTTGCACTCCCCCATCGCTTGAGTGACGTAGAGGGGGGGGGGGGGGGTTTGAAATGCATAAAGGGAGATAAGGTAAGTTTTTTTATTTTTTTTATTTTTTTCTTTCTTTTGTGTTTTTTATTTGATAATGTTTTTTATTTTTATATATTTTTAATTGTAGTATTATTTGTTTTTTAATATTTTAATATTTAGCTTTGACCTAAACACTAACCTAATTACTAACCTAACTAATAACTTAATTAATTATTAATTAATTATTAATTAACTATTAATTAATTTATTATTAACAAATCTAACTTAGTTCTACACTAATTTATTCTAATTAATGTTAAAAAAATGTCTCTAAACATTTTTAATCTAATATTTTTTTATTTTATTTTATTTTTATCCTAAGCTTGTTTATGTGTGTAATGGAGGGAAATGATGGAGGGGTGAAAAAGATGGACGACAGGGCATGAAGGGTGTAGTAGGGTGATGAAGGATTAGGCAAAATGAAATCAACCAAGCTCAATCAAGCAAGATGTCTTTATCATAGGAGCAATGCAAAATAAACAGCTAAAGAATCAAGTTACCTATAATTATAGGATACTAACAACTTCGACGCTTCAATAGTGAGATGATGAGGCCAATATATTTTTGGGTACAGACTACCATAGAAGGGTACATAGTCGAATTTGCAGTAGAAAACTATCGGCCCTTTTCAAAGGTGGACGCAGTGTTCAGATCGGGGTTAAGAGGGAAACTTGTGAACGAAGTGCCTTTCTGGATTAAGATGTTGATGGTGGAAGAAGGATTGTTACCTTTGCCCAGAGCAACTATGGTAGAGTAAAACCCCATTAATAAGGGAAGGGCCTAAGGGGTGAATGCTACCATTTGGGGAAATGTAGATGTTGTTGAAGGAATGGACATAGAAGTATTGCGAAGAGCTAGAGATATTAGGGCAGCAAGGAGAGCACTACTAGTAGAGAAGTGGTAGGAAAGAGAAGTATAAGTGTTGAAGAAAAGATGTATGGGGCCCCACCAAGTAGGAGTGGTGTCAGGGATCCCGAAAGTAGGAAAGCATATGGAGAATGACGAATAATAAGAAATGGATGTCGCTTGGATAGATAGGAGCCAAGAGAATGACAAGGACCCTTCCTTACAAGTTGCGAGTAAGATGTCAGAAGGAAGCACTTGCAGAAACTATGAAGAGGAGACAAAAGGTGAGATGTGTGATGTGATGATAAGATTGTTTGTCAAAGATGATATGTCAGTTATAGTTTAGTAACAGAATCCCCAAAGATCAGGTAATGTTCACCCTGACTTTCCCATGGTGCTTTAGAAAATTGTTGCTAAGTTTATTAAAGTAATACAAGTACACAATGTGCATGCAAAATACAAAGCTAGTTTTAATACATCTAATAGCAGTGTTAGTAATCTAGGGTTAAAAGGATCTCAGCAACTTGAAAACCAAGGATTTGTGCTCTTAGCACACACCTGAATCAACATGGCATGGGTCTTTTACCAGATATCCTGAATTTGCTGGTAGAAGGAATGAAGATGTAGAACAACATTGGTATCTGTGTGAAGCTATGTGGAGAGCATGCCAAACACCAGATAATGTAAAGTCGATTGAGTTCTAGAACACATTAAGAGAAATAGATTTAAGATGGTTTATCAAATAGGTAGAACATAATCAAAACCCTTTAGTGGATGATATTAAGAGAGGCTTCATTCAAGAATTCAAGGTGCCAAAAACATATCAACAGGGAGTGTCCAAACTATGGGAGATCAAGAAAGAAGAAGGAGAGACTACTTGGGAATTGATGTAGAGGTTTAAGGATGCTAGAGAATTCATCAAAGTGCTCCTACTCCTCACAAGATACTTGGGAATTCATCAAAGTGCTCCTACTCCTCACAAGAACACCATTGACGCAACAAAATATTGGAACTCTCCAGGATGCTTTAGAACAAGCATTGTGCATAGAAGCCATGGTAGGATACCCAAATGATTATCGAGGAGGGATGGGATCACAAGACCCATCAATCATGGGCCTCCAAAATCAATTTCCAATCTAACAAAGAAATTAAAGGAGTTGCAACTAATTCAAACGGTGAGACCCAATGTGTAGTGTACTCACTGCCTGGTGGAAGACCATGTTGCGATTGAATGCCCGAGGCTGAGAGGCACAAATAGTCCAATATTAGAAAATTATTCCAATGTACCTAACAATAGTTACTGTGAATTTTGCACATCCACAATGCACCACACTGACCAATTCTGAGCATTAGACGCTTTAGCAGAGCGGCTAGATAGGTCCACCTTTACAATTAATTAATCTAGTCAAGGAGGGCGAGGAGGAGGTATGAGAGGAGGAATAATAGGGGGAAGAGGACCTGTAAGATGTTATAATTGTGATAAGGAGGGACATGATGCTAGAGATTGTCCACTCCCAAGAACGCCTTCGTGCTCACAATGCAGGGTCAATGCACATGCCACCGAGGATTGTCCCGAGCTGATTGCAAAATGGGAAGAAAGAGCTAGATAGAGGGGGGCTAATTTGATCAATGAAAAACCAATAATTATTGATTCACTTCCAGTAACTAATATAAATGTAGTTACCAGAGGAGGTAAGAAGACAAAGAATGATCAAGGTATTGTAGATCAACCTTCAATTGTTCAGGTAGCATCACCAAAACGGTCATACAACCCCGCCCAGCAAAAAAAATACTATCAAGAAGTGGCCAAGCTATTTGATGGGTTAACAGAGATAAAGGAGACAAGAAACAAGACTCACACATAGCGGGCAACTATCAACCAATCGAAGGATGGCTTAGGAAATTTTTGCAGATTGTTGATAATGAACAAATGCAAAAGGAGTTGTGCAGGAGTCTAAAAGCGGTATTGCCATAGGATGAAGAAAGTGGGAAACAAGATCAACTAACCTACCGGAAAGACATTCAAGTAGGGTACATTGGAAAAACAAGAGAACCAATAGAGAATTTCAGATTCAGCTCAAGTCACAGGATTTCAAATTAAGGATACATTGTTAGATCTGGGGTCAGATGTAAATATTCTACCTACAAAGACATGGGAAGCACTAGGGAAGATGCAACTTAAATATTCACCAATACAATTGCAGATGGAAAATCAGTATTGCATCTTTCCCATTGGAAGGTTGGAAGGTGTAGAAGTGGATGTAGTAGGTGTAAAAACTTATACTAAATTTGAAGTAATAAACATAATGGGTGATAAAGACTCGTACCTAGCACTTCTTGGTATCAACATAGCATACGAGAATTATGGTATCATTGACCTGAAGAAAGAGTTGATGATTTTTGAAGTAGAAGGGATGCAGGTAATACAACCGCTAGATCCATATCAAGGATTGAGGTTCACCAAACCTATGGACGATCGAGATAAGTCGGGAATGTTAGATCAACAGTACAAGCTAACGATAGGAAAAAGAGAAGACTACATAAATCCCACAGCAAGAGTATTGGTCAGTTGGAGGAGCATACAAAGTTCAGAAGCTGATTCAAAGCCGCTTCAAATGCATGGAAACAAGGAGCATACGAGATTGATACTAGACGCTACACCAAGATATGCAGAATAAACTAGATTGGGGTAGAAGTAAGAAATTATCCTACCCTCCATGGCATTGAATCGGTAGACGCTTTTCTGAATAAAGTGGACAGAAACATAAGAGAATATCACAAAGTCCTACTATTATATATTACGTTACATGCCACCCCGACAAGGTGGTGGAAAGTGCATCACAACACTTTGCGTGAATGGGAGACTATCAAGCGAGCCATGAGAGAGAGGATTAGACAAGAAGAAGACCGGTCACATGGCAGGGGTGAAGTATAGAGGAAACTTAGATCCCAGAAAGCATTTATAGGACTACACAGAGAAACGGGAAAAGGAGAAAGTACCGAAGGAACTCTGGGTGCATTTATTCATACATACCTTAGGTACGATTCCATAAGCATGGTATATATAGGAGGAATTTCATAGGCAAACATCACACTTGGATATCATGGCTAACCAATTCAGCAAAAATTTCTCATTCAAAGATAGTGATTGACACATGACTGTAACTTTGTATGTTTAAAAGGATCCTATTTACTCTAGGAAAACTATGGGAAGGTTTCATTGACGAGAAATTCCTACAATATTTTTATTGAGAAGGGTAACCCTAATATATGTCTTGTGGCAAAGTAAACGTACATCCATAGGAGGATGATCTAGAAGGACTTATACACTTGACATTTCAAGAAACAAAAGGTGAACAGGATATTCAATAAAGCCCTCCAGGGGATGTTGCACACTTTCTCCCAATGAAATTGCGGAAGGATAACATTGGCTCAAAGAATAAACCTAACATGGTATCCATCATAGATTA
>CM062818.1:775364311-775411811 GCA_031772625.1 Pinus tabuliformis
GACAAAGAATAATATGCAAATGGATCAAAATTTCATTTTTTCAAATGCTTGTGCCCACTAGTTCAAAAATGCCTGTCTTTCTAATGGTTGTGTATGTTTCACGGAAAATATAGGGTGTTGCATATTTGGAACTATTTTGAGATCATGAAAAGAAAACTGGAGCGTGATGGAGTAGGTGTGTGCATTTAAACTACATTGTACAAGTAAGAATGAAGTTCACTACTACTTCCCTCATTTGAGATGGAAAATCCATTATTAAGTGGCCCTTTTCAGTTATGGTGAGGGAGCAAGACCAGAAGAAGACCAATCAACCAAGAAATCATGTGTACATAGATTTTATTTCGGAGGTGGTCAATGTCCGTACATCACATTTATAAGAATGTAAAACAACAGTATACCATAGTAGTGAAAGGACTAGAAATTCATATTAATAAAGAAGAAATTAACAAAGTAAATAGTATCCCTCAAGGTCTCCCTTGTGCCTAAATAAGAAAGGAATAAGACAACTCTTTCTGAAAAGAATGTTTTTCCTACCCGACAAAGATTTTATAGAAGACAAAAATGAGATTAAGAGGGAAAGCCTATCACCCCCTTTCAATGAGGTGAAATCTTACCACCTACTAATGTAAATTTCTTATGAGGGAATATTTAATATGGTATATGCCTACCAATTTAGGTTGTTATACCAACATAGACACCAGGGCCATTTGCAATCAAGGCTCAAACCCTAAGAATTCCCAACTTATTATCACAATCCTTGACATTGAAATGAATGGAAAAATAAAAGGATATAACAATGACTTCTAAGGCCATCAAGGGCTAATCAAGATAATTTTTTCTAACGTATTGGATAGTCTGAAGCAACCTATCCCTTGGATAAGATTTAGTGACACAGATAGTAAGACTTTATTTTGAACCCAGGAAGCTTTGAAAGACTCGAGGCCTACCATTGTAGAAAAAGGAAAAGAGAAAACAACCTTTGTATATTGGTATTCTAAACAAAAGGAAAGAGTAACCTAGTTTTAAATCATATTAAAATAAATTATAGTAATTCAGTAAAAATGGGGGCAACAACCAAACCTAGAAAAAAGAACCAATAGTTAAATTAGAGCTTCAAAAATTATGGAGACAAAGGCCTAGAGAAAAGGAAATATCTCAACAAAATAAATCCTATCATATTGTGATTCATGTCAAGGAAACACCCAATTCGAAGGAACAACCTGAAAAAAATCTAGGGAACAAACATAACTATAGGAAAAAAGGGAAACACCCCATGTGGAGTGTAACAACCCTCATGAAAATTCCATGTAACAAAAGCTAATAAAGGAAAAATAATAACCACAGTTGATGGGACACTTATTCCAAGCTGAATGTTGGGCAGGGAATCCTAGTGTGGGTGTTGAGTTCATTTATCATGGCTAAGGAAACTAGAAAATGAAATGGCTAAGGCTTTGGAAAGGAAAAATGTCATTTATGGAATATTTATTTTTGAAAATAGTGGAAATTAGGAGAAAAGGAAGGTTAAAGGTCACAAGTTGCATGTGAGGAGTAGAATGAAGGAAAATAATGGAAAATGAAGAAAAACATAGGCCTAATTGATAAAAAGGATTATGAGGATTAGTTGGTACCTTTTGTCAAGTCAGTTTTGGAGCTTTCTCATTATTCTCTCTTTATTTCTCTCTCTCTTGGACACATATTTTTCTTGGACCACTTTGGCATTAGATCAAGGAAGGAGAGGAAGAAAGGAGCAAGTAAGGAAGAGCATGATCAGGCATCTACAATAGGATTCTTCACAGGTATCTATTTTCATGTGTGTTTTCCTTCCTATATTTTCCATGGACGATATTTTATGTGGTTCTTTTGCTATTATGGCATTGGTTTTTCCAGGTGTGATAGTGTTTTTATCCTAGCCTTTCCATTTCCGGATAGTCATGATGTGATGGGGTTCTCATGTTTTGGTTGAACTAGATTGTCGAATGGATTCAAAGGTCAGTGAGGTGAATATCCAAATAATATAACACATGGCCTAGTAACCGCTGAACTAGACTATCAGTTGCAATAAATATAGATTTTATGTTGCCTTGGTGGGCCCAGGAATCCTTTTTGGTGAATGGTGGGATATACAGTAAAGCCAAGAGGTGTTTTTCCTTGATTAGTCCTAGGAATCCTTGATGGTGAATGGAGAGATATATGGTAAATCCTAAAGGTTTGTGTCTCATTTTAGGGCCTAGTGATCCTTGGATTGGACTATGGATTGCAATAAAGCCTAAGAGACTAGGAGACAATAAAATTCCTCACGGTGTAGGTGGAGAAATCTTGAGGCATCCATGCTTGTTTTTGCCTAGTGATCTGGCGAAGATCATGGTAAAGCCTGTTATTACATGTTTATTGTGTTGGCCTAGTGATTTGGGATGGATTATAGTAAAGCCTCGTTTCTATTGATGAGGGTGATGTGGTTTAGCATCGGGATGCCTTGGTTGGTTATTTTGGTTTAAGTCCCAAATTCATGCTTGGAATATGGCACGGGGCTGAATGGATGAAGAGATAATTGGCTCAACCATTCTATGGTCAGGTGGAATGTGGTAGTCCCATCCTGGGTTGGATTTTTCATTCATTAATAAGAGGTTCTCTCCATTATATCTTATGTATAAATGTACTAGTTTATATGTGAATTTTATGGCTGATGTATCCTTGATATTTATGTTGTCATTATGATGGTTATAAGCATGTATTATGAAAATGATGATGTATGGATTTCCTCATGTCTTGATTTGTAAATGAATGAACAATGTAACTATGACCTAATAAATGATAATACAACTAATGATATGAGGGAACAATGCTTCTAAGAGATTCCCATATAAGTATGAGACCTTATTCTTAAATCTATTATTTACAACTATAGATTACATATTTGTGATATGTTTGATGAAATGCATTTCATGGCTAGTAAGGGTCTAGTCAAGCCCTTGTTCAAGTCATTGCATTTGTAACATCATTACCTTGTTATCTTTCTGTTATGAAGGTGTCATTTAATTCTAGGCTATGACCTAGGCTTTGAGCCTAAAAAAGTGGCTCAAATCCTAGGGATGTTGGCACAACACTGAGAAATATAGTCTCTAAATGTTGGCATGCCATGTTATGGGAGTGTCTAGAGCCCTTTGGACATTGGCATTCCCATAGCGTGGGAGAGTTCAAGAGTTAATTGGTATAAAAACTCAGTAGGACCTAGGGGCTGGTTCTCGGAATTTTTGGGAAGGTTCTTGGGAGTCCTTTTGCTGATGTGGAAGGTTTGTATGTCATGTTTCCATGGATTCCACTTCCTTAAGGTCACATAGGAGGTTGAATCCTATCAGAGTATCCTCTCGTCACATGTTTACCCCAATTGGCTGGTTACTGGGGTAGATGTGGGAGGAGGGTGTTACAGAGTGGTATTAGAGCATGGTTCACCCCTTGGGCTAGATGGGCGGTCTATATTGATCATGCATTCATGTAAATTGCACGTATGTTAATCATCCTTTTGGTTTATATGCTTGATGCACATGCATGGTGTTGGTCATGATTGTAGTGATGTCGCCATGTGAAATAGGATGTTGTTGTTGTAAAGTGTGTCATCATGAGTGTATGATTGGTTACATTTTGTTTATGTTTGTATTTTGTCGTGCTTCATTGGTATGGTTTTTTTTGTCATGCATGAGTTCATGGTATGTGTAGTTGACATGATCATGTATTGATGACTGGACTCTACCTATACTAATGGTTACATGGTTATATGCTTATATATTATATGTATATATGTTGTCATGATTATGTTATACATGTATTATGCTAATTGGTTGATCTTCCATATGTGATATCCTCCTTGAATTATGATAAGGTACATTGGTTTAATGTGATTGGTAACATAGTACACCTTGCAGGAAAGAGATCAAATGACTAGCAAGATGGTAGAATACAAAGATTTTCCCTATGAATCAGATAAGAAGCATGGTTTTGGGAACTCTTCTGACTTAACTGACACATTGAGAAATGTGAAGGAAGAAATAAGGATTTTGAAGGTGGACAATAACAAAATCATGCAAGCATAAGAGAAACAAGTCAAGGTTAATGCAATACTCCAAAGTTTGTCATAATTGAAGCAACAAGGACCACTTTGGGTTAGCCATGGATGGGAGGAAACTACTAATGGGGCATATGGCAATAGGTCTCATGGTGGTCACAGGTCAGATAGAGATGGAATAGTGAGAGATGGAAGGTTATTGGAACTTTGGATAGGAGAGGTGATGGATACATGTATTATTCTAGTTATGGTTCTGACAAGAATCATGATCGTCATGAGTACACAGAAAACATGATGGTCAGAATTGCTACCTTCAGCCTGAAAGGTAAAGCTGACATATGGTGGGAAGATGTTAAGCGGGATAGAGACATCAGGATGGAAGACTTGAGTTGTCATGAGTAAAAGAGGATTTTCGGGAAGGAGTAGTTGTTAGAAAGGTACTACAACAGTAAGGTCAAATAATTCTATGAGTTAAAGATGGGATCAATGACAGATGAAGAGTACACGACCAAGTTCCTAGAGCTATTGTGGTATATGCCATATCTTAAAGATGGTAAGGCTAAAGTTCAGTTATTTGTCAGTGGTTTTCCATTAGAATTTACATATCAGATTGAGTATGATGAGCCTCAGTCACTTGAGGAAGTTATTGAGAAATTTAAGCACTACTATAACAGTCAAAGTGTAAGAATGAACCTCAACAAGGGTGGAAAGGGAAGGATAAGTATAAGGGTAAGGGTAAATGATAGATGGAAAGAACAAGGCCTCAAAATGTAGAAGAGAAAGAAAAGGCAACACCATAAAATCAATTCAATGCAGCTAGACAAGGACATGGGTCACAACAACAACATAAAGGTGAGGGTATTGGATGGTTGGAGTGTTGGACATGTGGTAAGGAACAACTTAAGAGAGATTGTCCACAAAATCAGGGTGGTAGGCCCTAGATATATAGTGCACAGGAAGTGCAGACTGTTGGGGATGTTTGTTAGAGAGTTCCTTGTATCTATGCATCACTAGATAATATATAGGCAGACCATTAGGCATCTATAATTGAGATCGATGGTAAGCTTTGTGATCAAGTTGTTTCTATTTTGATTGATCCTAGATCTAATTATAGTTATGTTAGTCCTTACTTGGTGGATAAGTGTGGTTTTAATAAAGAAGTGCATGCATAATCTTGGTTAGCGCAGTTGGCTACAGGTAAAAAGAAGTGAGTTCATATTTGGGTAAGATCTTGTGAATTAGAGTTGAATGGCATGTATACCACAACACATTGAATTTAGTACCATTGGGATCATATAGTATGTTTTTGGGCATGGATTGGTTGTACCTTTGTAGGACCAAGGTGGATTGTTATGACAAAGCCATTGATTGTGTGGATGATAATGGGGAACAAAGAGTCTTAGTGTGGAAGAAGAAATCCACATCACTTAGGATCGTGACATCTATGTAGGAAAAAAACAGTTGCAGAAAAGAGTGTGTGATATTTGCAGTGCATATCTTTAGTGACAAAGGTAAGGAGGTTGAGATGCATGTGTTTTGAGTAGGTACCCAATTCTACAATAGTTTTAGAATGTATTTCCTAGGGAAATTTCAATGTTTCCACCTCACAGGGAGGTAGAATTTTATATTTCGTTAGTGCCAGAGGTAGCTTTAGTGTCAAAAGAACTTTACGAGATGAGTACACAAGAGTTGGTAGAGTTTAAGCTGCAGTTGAAGGAAATGTTGGAAAATGGATACATTAGGCCAAGTGTATCACCTTAGGGTGCACCAATATTGTTTGTGAAGAAGAAGGATGGTACTCTCAAATTATGCATTGACTACATGTAGTTGAATAAAGTGACCATCAAGAATAGGTACCCATTACCAAGGATTGATGACTTGTGTTAGCACTCAGAATGAACCTCATTCTACCCCCTTATCCTCAAAACCCTAAAACCTTAACACAAATTCCCACTATTCCCAAACCCTAATTGGCATTCCCAAAACCCTGACATTCCCAAAAAACGCTACAGTCAGTACAAATCCCTCATTCATAGTCCCACTCATCAATCCCTTTCATTAAATAGCAAACAACCATTCTTCATTGAAAATCTCTTCATACTCGTAATTGAAAACACTATACAATGGCAAACATGGAAACAGATTCACCTTATGAAAGGGATGAGGAAACAGTGAGTGATTCCTCCCAAGAAATCCATGCATCAAGAAAACCTCACAAGGGAGGAAAACACATCCAGGAGGAGCCCACTACACTTACAGAGCTATTGGCTTGTCCTCTTGCTATAGCATGTTTCAAACATCAGTCTTGCTACCAGTTTTGTGAGATGGTGGAAAGAGTCAAATACCACCATGAGCTTTCTAGATTGTTTGTCCTCCATCTTCACAATGGCCAGGTCAATTTGACAGGTGTTACATTCACTTTGACACCTGAAACTATAGTTGAGGCAACATGTATTCTGAATGTGGGAGAACAGTAGAACAAGGGACAACTAGTGGACAAAGAGCATTATGAGCCTTATATCAAGGATGCCTATCAGAAGCAAATCTGTAGGGTTTCCCCTTTCAGATAGTTACAAGACACATATGCTCCACTCATGAAGCTCATAATCAAATATTTCAGCTGTGAAGGCATATTTTCTCACTTATACACCTATCATGTCAAATTATTGATGCATTTCACTAGGGTGAGGATGATGAATCTCCCCTATTTCATGTGCCGAAATATTGAGAAAATGACCACATTTGTGCAAAGGAAGCCTCCTCATCAACATTACAACAACATTTATCACTTTGCATTGATCAAGATTGTGGTTTTGCATTAACTGAGCTTGTTGAATGTTTCATGGGATGATTTCATTTCTCAGGAGGTTTTCACAAGTACTCAAGTGACCCCATCAGTTTTTCATGAGGTAGGAGGGCCTTCACATCAACAAGATGTGCATGAGATTCAAACCACTAGTCTGCCAGTATATGTCACTTACCAAAAGCGCACAAGGAGGCTATTTGTAGCAGCCAAATGAGTACTATCTCCACCCGGGGTGGAAGGGGTCTCATTTCGTTCAACAGAAAAGCAGGTACAAGACAAAGGTAAACAACCAGTGCATGCTGAAGGGCCTTTAGAAGGTTAAGAAAGAGATTTCATTCTCATTCAGGATGAGGACACTGATTTGGGCCCCCAAAGCTCAAAACTCAAAGAGATCATCCAGGAACAAGAAGCCGACATTCGTGCCTTAGCTCTTAACCTTGAAAGGGCTAAGTGGATTATAAACTACCTTGAACGAAGGAACAAGCAGCTGGAGGATCAACAGACTATCATGGAGCTGCAAACTATAAGAGAAAACCAGCAAGCAGCCAAGAGGAGGAAAATCAAATTGACACCACTAGAGCAAGAGATTGAAGCTGATAGTGAATCTTGGCTAGAAAGGACAAGCATGCACTTTGAGATGCTGTTGGAGAAGGCCAACAAAGAGAAAAAGATGTTTAGGCACATGGCCTATCCCTATTTGGAAAGAAACAATATTTGAAAAGCAAGAATAAGGAGCTTAAAGGCCAAGTTGAGGAAAACTTTGAGGAAGAAGAAAGACCAACGTAGACTCAGAATCTTGGCTAAGGCTTCCTTATCCCAACATAGTACTTGATACAGGTCACTCAGCCCAAATTTCAAGAAATTTGGTACACTTTTTGTCAATTTTGAATTTTTAAAGGGAAAAACATGATTTTCTGCTTGGTGTGTAGCGCCACCCGGCGCTCGCTTTTGCTAGGGACCTCCTCTAGAGGAAAAATATAAATTTCTGGATTCCTCATGTAAAATTAGGAATGCCTAGAAATTACTGGAAAGTTTTGTCAAGTTTTGAGCTTCCAAAAGGGTCAAAAACACCTCAAAAATGCCCTTTCTACCCCTTTTTGGCCACATAGGAAGCAATGTTGGGAGGACTCACTTTTGGAGGGGAAAATGGACACCAAATTTAGAAATTTCATTTGTTCTTGAATGTAAACAGATAGATATTTCCAACAAGCCCACTTGTAGCAAATTTGGTTCACGGGAAGGTCTCAAAAATCAGCTGCAAAAAGGTGTTACGCAGAGGGACAGTGGCGCAGCGCACAGGATGAAAAATTGCTATTTTTGCCAAGAAACTCTGTTTTTGCCTAGTTTTTTCTCAGTTTGACTTTTTTCTCTCTCATGGTAAAAATTATGATGTAAATTGATGTAAATTTATGGAATTTTATGTAAAAATGGTGAAAATTCACTCATGGAGATAGATACATCATGAAAAGGTAGTTTTGAACTGAATGAATCAGTTTCCTAGATTTTAGAGGCAAGTTGTTCCACTGCCTACCTTTCAGTTCTTAGTTTAGATCTTGTTGAAATAGATCCTAAACTCATGAATTCAACCCCTAAAGCCTAGCATGAGTTGTTTTTTGCTTATATCTAGTATGTTTTCAGGCATTTGTCAAGGTTGGACTCTTGTGAAGCATTATTGTACATTAATCTCTGCAATTTGGCAAGGAAATAGACCAGGGTTTGCAGCATTTTGTGGGATTCTTTTGGCAAGGTTATTTAGTATTGTTTTTCCTTATGTGATCAAGTTATCATGTGTTTATGTGTTCCATTATCTCTCTCTTTTTAGCTTAACTAAATGAATCAAGTATAAAGATAGAATTCATTGATGTTGCAGTGTTCTACCTTAGGATTTGTTTAGTCTTATATGTTTTCTACTATATGAAGAGGATCCCTGAAACTTTCATGCCCTCTTCAGCTCCTCACTGGTCTTAAATCTCTCCATTTCACTTAATTCAAGATACTAAAGCATTTTCCTACCTCGCCCCATAGAAAACTCTGCAATACTGAGTCCATTCCCGAGACCCAAAACTGTGTTTCACTTTTGATCCAGCAAACCAGCATAAAACTCAATCAAAATCATATGAGCATATAACTAGCCTAAAATTAGTCTTTACATCAGTCATCTCAAGCCTCATTTGTTATATTTTCCTAAGATTGACAAGGAGAGAGCCCTCTCCCAAACTGGTAGGGCTAGCTACCAGGTTAAGCGTGGTTTGATGTTACCCTAGATATGCCTTTCTTAGCCTAAGGCAGATTTAGGCCCTAACAATATTTAAGTGATTTTACAAGCAACACATGTTGCACATTAAACACCGTGATGGATCCCAAATCCAAAAGGGTATAAATTGCTCCATCAAAAATAATATTTAGAAAAAGCTTTACATAGTCCAAAGCAGCTTTCCTCTACTGGAAAATTTGAACCTTTTACACTCTAAAATTCATAATATATATACCATTAGCTCATCCCTGTACTAAGGGATTTGAGCTCAATCATCTCCCTCAAGATAGAATCAGTTACATTAAATTTGGACCAAATTTCTAAAAATAGGTGTCAAAGATGAACTCGTATCTCTTGAACCATAACACTTGTTACAAAACCGCAAGAAGTTTTTGTAGATATGGTCATGCTAGAGAAAAACCTCTCTCAAATTTTGGAAATTCATTTCCAGTTGCTTGGAATCTGTGCCACAAAATAATTTCTAAAACAGGAAATCATTAAATATTTATATTTGTAAAACTAGGTTGTAAAGATCTAGTCAAATATTCCAATTCACGACACCTGTGAATAAACTGAAAGAGGTTTTTGTTATATGGCTCGTGGTTGAAAAAAACTGCCTTGGGTTTCTCAAAATTCACTTTCCATATGTTGTAAAATGGCACTGTACCATAATGACTAAAACAATGAAACAAATGCAAAATTTGTTTTGTTTTAATGTAGGCTTCAAATATCACTGCATATCTCCCACATAGTAACACATATGCATAAATTGAAGGCGGTTTTGGTTATTTGGTATGTGATTGACAAAAACCTCTTTCAATTTTATAAAATTCATGTCCATTACTTCATAAACAGATTTTGTAGTAAACTTGTCCTTGTGCGCAACAAATGACCTCAAAACATGCATAACCAAGAATCAATCATTCATTTCAATCATATCTTCTGATCCAGAAACTGGTTATGGGAATGTGATATACCGTTGGAAATATTTTTCTGAGATGCTTATGATGGATATACTTAGGATATGATCTACATTGAAACTCATGTGTAAAACATCTCTGAATACTAGACATAGTAAGATCCCATTTCGATTCCTGGTGACAGGCTGCGAATACTGAAACTAACATTGGCCTTATTGGGTATTGCAGCTCCTTGGAGGTCTCAAGAACACCATAGAACAAGTGCCTCATCCATTGGGCAGTACAATCACAAATAACTGTAAACCCTGTTGGACACCTAATCCTCTAAGGGTTAGTGTGGAAGCGAAATAAACTAAGGAAGTCCAAAAGACCTTGGGATGTGGAACCCAACAGTCAAACCATGTACTATAAATGTATATGTTTTGTTAATAAAAAATGTACTCTCATGTTTTATCATTCATACTCCTTCTGCCATGTGTGTGTTTAACATGGTATCAGAGAAGGCGTATTCCTGCCCTCCATAATTACTTTGAGCCATTTGTTTTATGGCCTTTCTGTGCAGGTCATTTCTGCCACTAATTCTACATTTCATGAATATTTTCTCAGCTAAATTCTAGTTGCAACCTCTGTCACTTTTCCAGTGCCATTTTTCACTTCCCTCTCTTTTGTAACTCCCTATTCTACCTATGTTCTGAATCCTTTGCAGACTGGCTAGCCTGGTAGCTCTGACGCTTCCAATGGCCTGAACACACTATTCACTATTATTCACCTGCATACAAAATGTTGCTCTCTGCATACAATATGCTACTCTCTGTATATTATTCACCTGCATATAAAAGCACTGCTCCTCCTGGTTTTGACAGTCTAAGAGTGCTCCTCTCTAGGGTAACAGTATTCACTACTATGCCAAAGGTGGTATGATGTGGTTGCTTCCTGGTATTGAAGTGTTAAAACAAAATTTGTGTTGAATTTTCTGAGGACTGGACACTACTGGTGAATGCTGGTCTAAACTCCAGTAATCAGGTTGTGATATTCGTGGCCTGAATTTCTTCAAAGCATAGCTATTCAAAGCTTGAAGCCGTAGAAACCTACATCAATTTTTGGAAGCCATGTTGACAATGTTTCATTATGTATCGAGTTGTTTAATGGTTGTTCATTGAATAATGGTATGTGTTGGTCATATTTCTTGGTGCGGGAATGTGGATATATCTCTTAGTGCGGTTATTTTTATACGGTATGTATAGTTTTCATTGGGATAAAAGAAAATATGCATTGAATATGCTAGTTGATTGGTTGCTATTATGCATTGTTTGAGGACTTGGCATTGTTTCCATACGCTATACGCGGTCATGGGTTTGTGCTTGCCGCGGTGAACACTGTCTGACATTGATACAGTGAATTGGTTTGATCACTAAACGTTGCCTAATCGAGACTGCCCTAAACCGTGAAGGTTAGGCATATTGGAAGCCTTCCATTCCTCTCTTCTCATTCTACTTTAGCATTTTGAATGTTGTGCCCACTGCCGCTACTCATGCCTTCCCCAAAATTTTGTGGTTTGTGGCTTTTCTTGTTGTAAGCATGCTCCAATTTTTGGATGGTTTTAATACACTATGGTGCTGCTCGAATTGATACACTGTGGGTAAGTTAAAATCTCTCCACAAACATGGCCTCTGCATATACGTGGGATATAACATTGTGTGGCCACCACCGCTCAGACCATCATTTTACTGATATATGAGTAAAAGTATTATGTTATGAAACCAGCTCAAGGAAAGATAGAAAAGATAGATCAACACCTTATAATTCAGCCTCTTCGAGGGGGCAACCTCCTTTACATTACATAAATGAACAATTCTTGGATGATACCAATGAAAATACCTCCTTTCTATATATAGGATTCCAAGGGGTCATAACATAATCAGAGCCGACATAACAATAATAATGTAAGGGCACAATAATAACAATAGTGGGCTTCTATGGGGCACAATAGTAACAATATGGGCACTACATGGGTACATCAATATAATAAGTGGGTTGTACTAATAACAATAAGGGGTTACACTAGTAGTATAGGGGCCTAACATGCCCCTCTCCTTCAAAAAGCGTTGTCCTCAACGCTTGAGTAGTTCTTGATGCTTTTGTATAAAATTATTGTCCTTCCATGTGGAATCTTCAGTGGGTAAGTTCTTCCACTTGATGAGATACTTTGAAATTGATCGATTTCGTAGCTGTCGGGTTCTTGTTTCTGTGACTGCTCCAGGTTCCAATATGATTTTCCCTTCCTCTTCAATTTCTAGCAATATTGTTTGAATTGGGATCTTTTGCAACTTTTGAATAAGTGGCCATACTTCTTCGTCCTTCTTCCATTCATCCCTTGCTTCGTTTCTCCAATATGGTTGGATAATAGAAATAGCACAAAATAATGCTTCCACATCCTCATCCTTGAAGAGTCTTCCCATTCGGTAAGGTCACCATTTTTTAAGTGCATGTAGTATTGCCAACATTTCCTTCTCATAAATAGCTTGCTTGAGATGTAGCAATAAAAATACCCAATCACCTACATCAAAACATTTTTCACTACGATTTTGATCTACCTGTTGTTTCGTTTGATTTTGCACCGAAGTAGTGTTATCCTTTAAAATTTGGAGAACTTGTTGTTGATGCCCAATGTGATCTTTTACTGCTTGAACCTTTTTCTTCTTGATATGTCCTTCTATCTCTGGAGTTTTAGGAGTGGTAATTTCTTCCAATCCTTTACAAGATATGGTCAAATTCATTTCTTGATGCTCGATGTGATCTTTCACTTCTTGAACATTTTTCTTCTTGATATGTCCTTCTATCTTGATAGTTTGAGGAGTGGTAATTTCGACCAGTGAATTACAAGATATGGTTGGATTCATTTCTTCTTTCTCGATGTGATCTTTCACTTCTTTCACCTTTTTCTTCTTGATATGTCTTTCTATCTTGAGAGTTTGAGGAGTGGTAATTCTTGCCAATGCTTTACAAGATATGGTCTGATTCATTTCTTCTTTCTCTGGGGTGGGGTCCTGGTGTATATCTTCTTCTTTTGATGTTTCTTGATCCTTTTCTTCCTCCTCTTCATATTCTATGTAAAATAATTTCTTTTCAACACACTTATGACCTTTAGTGCACTTGCTATCACAATTGTAACAAAGCCTTTTTTCTCTTTTTTCTTCCAATTGTTGTGGTGTAACCCTTGTAGGTTGTGGAAGGCTAGGAGAAACAACACTTCCATCTTTATAGTTGTGAGGGGTATGCTTCCTGTTTTCCATAATTTTTCTTTCCAATATGTCACAAAGCCCTTTTACTCTTTCCAATTGTTTTGGTGTTGCTCTAAAGAAGGCGTTGGTCTTTGTATCCTCATAGTGTGCTACCATTTCCTCCGTGAAAATTGACCATGTAACAAGTTTTTTATGAGAACAAAGCCCTTAGTACCATAAAAATTGATCTGGTTATGTTATGAAACCAGCTCAAGAAAAGATAGAAAAGAAAGATCAATGCCTTAGAATTCAGCCTCTTCGAGGGGGCAACCTCCTTTACATTACATAAATGAACAATTCTTGGATGATACAAATGACAAAACCTCCTTTCTATATATAGGAGTCTAAGGAGTCACAATATAATCCAGCCGACCTAACAACAATAATATAAAGCCACAAAAATAACAATAGAGGATTCTATGGGGCACATAAATAACAATATGGGGGTAATAGGGGCACAACAATATAAATAAGGGGTATAACTACAATAGTAATGGGGTAATCACTAGTATTATAGGGACCCAACATGCCCCTCTCCTTCAAAAAAGTGTTGTCCTCAACGCTTGAGTAGTTCTGGATACTTCTGCATAAAATTCTCATCCTCCCATGTGGAATCTTCAGCGGATAAGTTCTTCCACTTGATAAGATACTCTGAAATTGATCGATTTCGTAGCTGTCGAGTTCTTGTTTCTGTGACTGCTTCCGGTTCCAATATAATTTTTCCTTCCTCGTCAAGTTCTGGCAATATTGTTTGAACTGGGAGCTTGTCGCCTATAACCTTCTTTAAACATGAAACATGGAAAACTGGGTGCAATCGAGAAGCTGCAGGAAGCTCCAATTTGTATGCCATAGTACCAATCTTTTGCAACACCTTGTACGGACCATAATACTTTGGTGATAATTTATTATCCTTCTTAGCTTGCTTTAGGGACATTTGCTTATATGGTTGTAGCCGTAGGAATACCCAATCACCTACATCAAAACTTCTTTCACTGCGATGTTGATCTGCCTGTTGTTTCATTCTATTTTGTGCCAACACGAGGTTATCCTTTAAGAGTTGGAGGACTTGTTGTTGATGTTCGATGTGATGTTCCACTGCCTGAACCTTAGAATTTTCTCTTAAATATGATGTGATGGATGGTGGTTGATACCCATAAAGTGCCATAAATGGGGTCATTTTTGTTGCTGTATGGAAGGAAGTGTTATACCACCATTCAGCCAGAGGCAACCATTTGACCCATTGTGTCTGTTTATCAGATACAAAGCAACGAAGATATCCTTCCAAACATTTGTTTACTATCTCAGTTTGCCCATCAGATTGAGGATGATAAGATGAGCTATGAGCTAACTGAGTACCAAGACAAGAAAATAATTCTGTCCAAAAATTTCCAGTGAAAATGGGATCTCTGTCACTTACAATAATCTTTGGGTTTCCATGTAGCTTTTGAACTGTTTCCATAAATGCAGTAGAAACTGTACTGGCTTTAAATGGATGTGATAATGCACAAAAGTGTGCATACTTGGTAAGTCTGTCAACTACCACCATGATGACACTCTTTCCCTCAGACTTGGGTAAACCTGTGATAAAATCCATTGAAACCTCCTCCCAACGTTGGCTTGGAATGGATAAAGGTTGTAATAGACCCGGTGTCTTAATTGTTTCAACTTTATTTTGTTGGCAAACCAAACATTCCGCCACAAACTTTTGAATATCTGATTTAAGGCCATCCCAAAAAAATTCCTTCTTAACCCTGTGGTAAGTTTTTAAAAATCCTGAGTGCCCTCCTAAGGGAGAAGTGTGCAATTCCATAAGAATCTTTTGTTTTAGCTGGGAATTCTTACAGAGGTATAAGCGATCTTTGTACCATAACGAATCATTTTTCCAGCTAAATGTATCAGAAGTACTGGAATCTTGTTGTAGCTTTCGAATAAGTGCCCACACTTCTTCGTCATTCTTCCATTCCTCCCTTGCTTCATTTATCCAATCTGGTTGGATAATAGAAATGGCACACAACAATGCTTCCACATCCTCATCCTTTCTTGAGAGTGCATCTGCCACCACATTTTGCTTCCCTTTTTTGTAGATGATTTCAAAGTCATAACCCAACATCTTTGTGACCCACTTTTGTTGCTCTTCAGAGGATAATCTTTGTTCTAAAAAGTATTTAAGGCTATCATGATCCTTTTTTACCTTGAAGTGTCTTCCCATTAGGTAGGGTCGCCATTTCTTAAGTGCATGGAGTATTGCCAACATTTCCTTCTCATAAATAGCTTTGCTTAAAAACTTTCCCTTGATTGGACGACTTTCAAAAGCAATGGGTCTTTCATCTTGCATTAGAACAACACCAATTCCATTTCCTGAAGCATCACATTCCACAATAAAGGTTTTTGTGAAGTCCGGTGTAGCTAAGACCGGTGCTTGGCACATTGCCTCTTTAAGATGTTCAAAGGCCTTTGTTGCTTCCGGAGTCCATGAAAATGAATCTTTCTTCAATAATGTTGTTAGAGGTGCTGCTATTCTCCCATAATTCTTAACAAACTTGCGATAATACCCTGTCAACCCAAGAAATCCTCGCAGATGCTTTATGGATGTGGGGATTTTCCATTCCTTAATGGCTTTAATTTTGCTAGGGTCTACCTTAACTCCTTCATGAGATACAATATGACCCAAATATTCCACCTCCTGGACTCCAAAGAAACATTTGGATCTTTTTGCATATAATTGTTTCTCCTCCAATAGTTGTAGCACCCTGTCAACATGTTCAACATGATCCTTCCAAGACTTGCTGTAGATTAGTATATCATCAAAAAATACTAACACAAATTTTCTAAGGAATGGTTTGAAAATTGAATTCATCAAACCTTGAAATGTTGAAGGTGCATTGGTAAGGCCAAAAGGCATGACCAAAAATTCATAATGACCCTCATGAGTTCTAAATGTCGTTTTCGGAATGTCTTCAATCTTCATTCTGATTTGATGATATCCCGAACGAAGATCCAACTTGGTGAAGTAAATTGATCCATGCAATTCATCCAGTAATTCATCAATGACAGGAATGGGGAACTTATCTTTAATAGTGAGCTTGTTGAGCTCCCTATAATCTGGACACATGCGCCATGATCCATCCTTCTTGTGCACCAATACTACTGGAGCTGAGAAAGAACTTTGACTCGGTTGAATTATACCAGCCTCTAGCATTTCTGCAACCATACGTTCAATTTCACTTTTTTGGACATAGGGATATCTGTACGGCCTGATGTTTGGAGGAACACTTCCTGGAATCAGATGAATAGCATGATCATGATCACGCATAGGTGGGAGACCTTTGGGAGTCTCAAATACCTTGGAATGATTGTCCAGGACTTTTTGGAGATCTGGAGAAATAGATGATTCCAATGTGGAAACATCTAGCGAACATAATTGTGCAATTACACCTCTTTGCTCCTTTTTTAGAAGCTTTGTCATGCCATTAGAGCTGATTATCTTTCCTGGTTTCCCTGCAATACCCCTTAATTCAACTTCCTTTCCTTCCACAGAAAATTTCATGAAAAGTTCTTGAAAATTAAAAGCTATTGTACCCAAGGATTGTAGCCATTGGACTCCTAGTACAACATCAGCACCTCCCATTGGAATGGAAAGCATTGGGCTAGTCAATACATATTCTCCCATGGATAGCTTGATATTATGGCACTTTCCAGAACAATTTATTGTTCCTCCATTTGCAATCATCACTTGACACTCTGGTGCTGGATATAGGAAGCAATTCAATTCTTTTGCTACCCTACAATGAATAAAATTGTGGGTGCTTCCTGAATCAATCAACACTATTACCTTTTTCTTCTTGATTTGTCCTTCTATCTTGATGGTTTGAGGAGTGGTAATTCCCGCCAATGCATTACAAGATATGGTCGGATTTATTTGTTCTTCATCTAGGCTTTGTTCCTGGAATATATCCTCTTCTTTTGACCTTTCTTGCTCCTTTTCTTCTTCCTCTTCACAATCTATGTAGAATAATTTCTTCTCAGCACACTTATGACCTTTTGTGTATTTGCTATCACAATTGTAACAAAGCCCTTTTGCTCTTTTTTCTTCCAATTGTTGTGGTGTCAACCTTGTAGGTTGTGGAAGACTATGGGCAACAACACTTCCGTCTTTATAGTTGTGAATGGTATGCTTCCTCGTTGCCATAATTTTGCTTTCCATTTTTCTTGCTAACCTGAATGCCTTCTCTAATGAATCAGGTTCCCAAAGGCGCACATCATGTTGGATATTATCCTTTAAAGACCCTATGAACACATCAATCCTATGCTCCTCTGGAATATCTTTTACCCTTATGTTCAATTTTTGGAACTCCTCAATGTGCTCCATTATTGAACCCTTTTGTTTGAGACTTATCAATTGGCTAAAAAAAGTGTTGCTTTTTGTATCCTCATAATGTGCTATCAATTCTTCCGTAAAAATTGCCCAAGTGATAAATTGTTTACGAGAACAAAGCCATTGATACCATACAAACTGATTTGGTTCCAAATATAAAGTTGCCATACGTACCTTTTGTGTGTTTTGCACATTATTGAGATCGAAGAATTGCTCCATCTGTAATATCCATGTGGCGGGATCCTTGCCATCAAACTTCCTCATATCGATTTTTGGAACATGGTGAGTCTTCGATCCAACATTAGAGTCTATGGAATCATGATTAACATTTCTTTTGTTCTCATCATGAGTTTCCTTTACTACTCTTTCACACTTAGTGACCATTTCTTGTAGAAACTTATTCATATTTATCTTCAATTCTTCTATCTTATCATCCATGCCATCAATTTTAGCGTCCATGCCATTCACCTTAGCTTCCATACCATCCATCTTAGCTTCTACGCCCTTCTTTAAACAATCCATCTTAGCTTCTAGACCTTTCTTTAAACCATCCATCTTAGCTTCTACATCTTTCTTTAAACCATCCATCTTAGATTCTGTTCCTTTTTGTGCAAGGGACAGTTGTTGCACTTGGTCTTGTAATTTTGATATATCATGTTGCATTTCTTCCTCTTCTTCATGAGTCATGCTAGATCTTTCAGGTTCCTTACTAGGTGTTTGCATTTTCTTTCCTTGGGGCACCAGTTACCGATAATAATTCTCTACTATGCCCTTTCAATTCCTTAAAAATAAATTTTCAAACCAAGCTTAAGCAAAAATTTAAAAAAATTTACACACCTTTTTTCACTTTGTAGGAGCTTGATATTGCCTCTGATGTATCTCTGTACTTTCCAATCATCTAGTTTTGAAATTGTGACCTGTAGTAGCTCTCTGTGTCCTCTTTCCAATGCCACTAGTTTGATCCAAATTAGATTCTCCAAGAAAGAGTTATGCACAATCTCCCAAGATGACTTGATTATAGACCTTCCAGAAGGGTGAAGTTGTATGAAGTACCACGTGTACAATTTTCGACCTTTGGTTCTGAAAAATATATACAAGAAACTAAAGTCTGTCCTCTTTCTGTACCTTCTTATGAAATTTCAATCCGATCCCCAGAGAGAAAGTTATGACGATTTTCCCTAGGTCACCTGTTTTGAATGTAATTCAGGAGTCTGCAAAAAGACCAACTTCCTCAGAGAATATCTCCTTAAATATCGTGCAAAAAGATCTGAAATTCGGACCCAAGGTTCAAAACGATTTCTTCTCAAATGGGTTTTTTTTGCGACTTCTGAAACATCACAGAAAAAAATTTATAGCGAAAATTCCACGATGACCTGTTTGGAGCAGCGAAACCCTAGAATTCAAAGCTCTGATACCAAATGTTATGAAACCAGCTCAAGAAAAGATAGAAAAGAAAGATCAACGCCTTAGAATTCAGCCTCTTTGAGGGGGCAACCTCCTTTACATTACATAAATGAACAATTCTTGGATGATACAAATGACAAAACCTCCTTTCTATATATAGGAGTCTAAGGAGTCACAATATAATCCAGCCGACCTAACAATAATAATATAAAGCCACAAAAATAACAATAGAGGGATTCTATGGGGCACAGAAATAACAATATGGGGGTAATAGGGGCACAACAATATAAATAAGGGGTATAACTACAATAGTAATGGGGTAATCACTAGTATTATAGAGACCCAACAGGTTCTAAATATGAAGATGCAATACATACATTTTGTAATAGTTTTACACCATATAGATCAAAATATTGCTCCATTTGAAGTATCCAATTTACTGGATCCTTGCCATCAAAGTTCCTCATCTTGATTTTTCTTGATTTTAGGAGCTCGACCCTGAAACAACTATAACTATATACTTTCAGATCTTTAAGTTTTGAAATTGTGACTTGTAGTAGCCCTCTATGTCCTCTTTCCAATGCCACCAGTCTGATCCAAACTGGACTCTCCAAGAAAGAGTTATGCACAATCTCCCGCCGTGACCTGATTGTAGACTAGTTCAGTAGAGCAAACTTGTATGAAGTGCCACGTGTCACTGTTTCAATATTTGACACTAAAAAATATATACAAGAAAACTACAGTCCGTCCTCTTTCTGTACCTTCTTGCGAAATTTCAATCCGATGCTCAGAAAGAAAGTTATGACGATTTTCCCCAGGTCACCTGTTTTGAATGTAATTCAGGAGTCTGGAAAAAGACCAACTTCCTCAGATCATATCTCCACAAATATCGCGTGAAAAGCTCTAAAATTTTGACCCAAGGTTCAGCATTATTCCTTCTCAAATGGGTTTTTTTTCAACTTCTGAAACGTCACAGAAAAAATGTTATAATGAAGATTCCACGATGACCTGTTTGAAGCAGCGAAACCCTAGAATCCAAAGCTCTGATACCAAATGTTATGAAACCAGCTCAAGAAAAGATAGAAACGATAGATCAATGCCTTAGAATTCAGCCTCTTCAAGGGGGCAACCTCCTTTACATTACATAAATGAACAATTCTTGGATGATACAAATGAAAATACCTCCTTTCTATATATAGGAGTCTAAGGGGTCATAACATAACCAGAGCCGACATAACAATAATAATGTAAGGGCACAATAATAACAATAGTGGGCTTCTATGGGCACATTAGTAACAATATGGGCACTACATGGGTACATAAATATAATAAGTGGGTTGTACTAATAACAATAAGGGGTTACACTAGTAGTATAGGGGCCTAACATGCCCCTCTCCTTCAAAAAGCATTGTCCTAAAAGCTTGAGTAGTTCTTGATGCTTCTGTATAAAATTCTTGTCCTCCCATGTGGAATCTTCAACGGGTAAGTTCTTCCACTTGATGAGATACTCTGAAATTGATCGATTTCGTAGCTGTTGGGTTCTTGTTTCTGTGACTACTCCAGGTTCCAATATGATTTTTCCTTCCTTTTCAACATCTCACAATATTTTTTGAATTGGGATCTTTTGCAAGTTTTGAATAAGTTGTTGTACTTCTTTGTCCTTCTTCCATTCATCCCTTGCTTCGTTTATCCAATCTGGTTGGATAATAGAAATAGCACAAAACAATGCTTCCACATCCTCATCCTTGAAGAGTCTTCCCATTCGGTAAGGTCACCATTTCTTAAGTGCATGTAGTATTGCCAATGTTTCCTTCTCATAAATAGCTTGATTTAGATGTAGCAGTAAAAATACCCAATCGCCTACATCAAAACATTTTTCACTATGATGTTGATCTACCTGTTGTTTCATTTGATTTTGCACCGAAGTGGCGCTATCCTTTAAAAGTTGGAGAACTTGTTGTTGATGCTCGAGGTGATCTTTCACTGCTTGAACCTTTTTCTTCTTGATATGTCCTTCTATATTTAGATTTTCAGGAGTGGTAATTTCTTCCAATCCTTTAGAAGATATGGTCGAATTCATTTCTTGACGCTCGATGTGATCTTTTACTTCTTGAACATTTTTCTTCTTGATATGTCCTTTTGTCTCGCTAGTTTGAGGTGTGGTAATTCCGACCAGTGAATTACAAGATATGGTTGGATTCATTTCTTCTTTCTTGATGTGTTCTTTCACTTCTTGCACCTTTTTCTTCTTGATATTTCCTTCTATCTTGAGAGTTTAAGGAGTGGTCATTCTTGCCAATGGTTTACAAGATATGTTCTGATTCATTTCTTCTTTCTCTAGGGCCGGGTCCTGGCATATATCCTATTCTTTTGATGTTTCTTGATCCTTTTCTTCCTCCTATTCATACTCTATGTAGAGTAATTTATTCTCAGCACACTTGTGACCTTTAGTGCATTTGCTATCACAATTGTAACAAAGCGCTTTTTCTCTTTTTTCTTCCAATTGTTGTGGTGTAACCCTTGTAGGTTGTGGAAGGCTAGGAGGAACAACACGTCCATCTTTATAGTTGTGAGGGGTAGACTTCCTTGTTGCCATAATTTTACTTTCAAATATGTCACAAAGCCTTTTTACTCTTTCCAATTTTTGTGGTGTTGCTCTAAAGAAGGTGTTGCTCTTTGTATCCTCATAATGTGCTATCATTTCCTCCATGAGAATTGACCACGTAACAAGTTTTTACGAGAACAAAGCCATTTATACCATAAAAATTGATCCGGTTCTAAATATGAAGATGCAATACATACCTTTTGTAATAGTGGTACACCATGTAGATCAAAATATTGCTCCATCTGAAGTATCCAATTTACCGGATCCTTGCCATTAAACTTCCTCATCTTACTTTTTCTTGATTTTAGGACCTCGAAATTGAAATGACTGTAACTCTATACTTGCGGATATTTAAGTTCTGAAACTGCTACCTGTAGTAGCCCTATGTGTCCTCTTTCCAATGCCACCAGTCTGATCCAAATTGGATTCCCCAAAAAAGAGTTATGCACAATCTCCCAAGATGACCTGATTATAGACCTTTCCAGAAGAGCGAACTTGTATGAAGTTCCACGTGTCAATTTTTCAACTTATGGATCTGAAAAATGCATACAAGAAACTACAGTCCATCCTATTTCTCTAACTTCTTATGAAATTTCAATCCAATGCTCAGACATAAAGTTATGACTATTTTCCTGAGGTCACATATTTTGAATGTAATTCAGGAGTCTGCAAAAAGACCAACTTCCTCAGATCATATCTCCGCAAATATTGTACGAAAAGCTCTGAAATTCGGACCCAAGGTTCAGCACGATTTCTTCTCAAAAGGGGTTTTTTTTGCGACTTCTGAAACATCACATAAAAAACGTTATAGAGAAAATGTCACGATGACCTGTTTGGAGCAGCGAAACCCTAGAATCCAAAGCTCTGATACCAAATGTTATGAAACCAGCTCAAGAAAAGATAGAAAAGATAGATCAACGCCTTATAATTCAGCCTCTTCGAGGGGGCAACCTCGTTTACATTACATAAATGAACAATTCTTGGATGATACCAATGAAAATACCTCCTTTCTATATATAGGATTCCAAAGGGTCATAACATAATCAGAGCCGACATAACAATAATAATGTAAGGGCACAATAATAACAATAGTGGGCTTCTATGGGGCACAATAGTAACAATATGGGCACTACATGGGTACATCAATATAATAAGTGGGTTGTACTAATAACAATAAGGGGTTACACTAGTAGTATAGGGGTCTAACATATTATCATTGATCCAACCACAGATGAGGAAAATTATCAAGATGGGGGATTGATGGTGGCATGCATGCCCTCTCGAAATGAAATCACTCAGCTAATTATTACTGGAGAGTTGTCTAACACAAGGGTATCTGAGGCTTTGGAACTTTGTCTTGACACATGTTCAAAGCTTGCAACCATCATGAGAGCTTGTTTGAAAGAAGTAACTAGTGGCCAATAATGACTTGGATTCATTTTATGGACAAGTAGAAAAGGGTAATGCATAGTCGTGGAATTTAATGGCGTACCTTTATTTTCAAGGGAATGATATTTAGTCGATTTCTTGATCCGTCATTTTCAATAAGTGATGGGATATTTTTAATTCTACCATTGTTGGCTACTTAGATATATACGAGAGCTGTTTAGTCCTCCACTGTAGATAATTTCATGTTTTGTACAGGAATGTTCCATCATTTCACCAGTATGCCGTCAAGTTTAATGCGGCTACCAAAAACCTCATAGCCGATCTAAATTCTAAAAATAAAATAAGATTTATTGTTCATACATCATCAAAAACTACTTCTTTCGGATGAGGTCCTAGTACTGTGTTATTTGTGGGCATTGTTTGTCATCAAAATCTATTACTACTTTTGAAATATTGTGAAAATGCAGTTGAAATAAATGTTCTTGGACAAAAGATCAATAATTTCATTTCGTGGAGAAAAGATGATTATTTCCTATAAGGGCTGACAGAGACACCACAAGACCCACTTATCAATGATGGCCTCCTGAATGTGCTAAGTTTTTGTACTTAGGATGCATGTTTTTGAGTGCTGCCATTCACTACAGTCTTACTTATTTTTATGAAGAAATAGATGATATTATAAGCACTTGTTTTGGAAAAACTTGTAACAAGGTTTCTCCCCAGGGTTTCGAGAGTGAGCACTTCATCATCTGTTGTTTAAAAATTGGCAAATGTAAGGCGCTCCTTATGTGCTTTCAGATTTGCAGTTTATGAGATTATGTATAGGTTTGTAAGCCACCTTTTATGTGAAAAATTGGGCTAGACTGGGAAAGGACTGGTACAACCAATATCTTGTGTAGTGAAATTATTATTTTTGGAAATCATGTCTAGTTTAGCTAAAGATTTATAGCATGTGGGGTTTTCAATATTTGAACTAATTTGGAGAGTGGAGACTATTGACAACATCTTTGTATTAGCATTGTATTAAAGTTTGGAGTGCGTTAAGATCCTCACTGTTTTACTATTTTTTGAAGTTAAAAATGGCTCCAATTGGTGCAATATTAGAGTCATAGAAAATATAATACTATCTACTATGGATAATACAATCAAAATCAGCAAGGATTTTCTCACCGATATTCACATCTGTTTACAAGATGTACAAGACAAAATTGATTTCTTGTAGCTTGAATCGCAACTACAACAATAAGAGCTACATCAAAATAGACATCATTTTGAACCTATTTTTGTTCAGAACATTGAGACAACCACCCATCAGTAGCAAGTCGATAATGTTACAGTTCATTTAGATTTAGTACCCAATAAAGCAGCAAAATTACAAGCAGATGCAGAAGTTCAATTCGCACTTCCCAAGCCCATCATAAGACCTTGGGAAGAGCTTGTCCACAATAAGCATAGAACTGGTCTTGGATATGACAAGGATGTGTCCTTTCATATTCCAGATTACTCAAAACCCATCCAGTTTCAGAGTGCTGGATTCCTTCATGACACTTAACCTTCAGCTATTCTAGACTTTGGACCTCTTCCATAGCAACAGATTGTGAAATGCCAACACTGTGACCGAGTTGGCCATATGAAAGATCACTGTTTTGATCTTCATCCATGTAAGCATTGTCATAAAACCAGTCATTCCTGAAACAGATGCTTCATAAACAAGCCTACTACAAGAGCAAATATTCATCTTGGTTGGATCACTTCTTGGCAATGGCCATCAACATCCAAGAAGATATTTCAGTCATATGTTCGAACTTGTTCCAGAGTATTGAACAGTCTTGCAGTTGATTTTTCTCCATCATCTCACATTGTATCTAACAGGGGGGAAATGATGGTCATCTACAAGCTTCAAAGTCACATCAAGCGAGCCTAAGCTACAACCTGCCACACTAGTTTTAGAGTTGTAGCGAGAGTCAAAGATGCCCTGAGCATGCCTTCAGTTGGTAATCTGTGACACTTCCTCTAGGAAAAGACTTCAGTTTCTTGCCAGTTTTAGAATAATTCCAGGAATAGAGTTGGGGACACTTCCTCTAGAAGAAGACTTCAGCTTCTTGCTAGTTTTGGAATTATTCCAGGAATAGAGTTGGGGACACTTCCTCTGGCATAAGACTTCATCTTCTTGCTAGACTTGGAAGAGTTCCAAAATTGCATTAAGCATTCCAGAGTTGTTGGTCATCCTTAAACCATCACAGGTTGAGACTTCCCTTTTGAGGTTGAAGTTCTCCCTTTTATGCGGGGTGAGACCTCCCTTTCATGGTTGAAGGTTTCCCTCTTCAAAACATTAAGAACACTTCCTCTAGCAGAAGAATTGAGCTTCATGCCAGAATTGGATGAATTCTGGGAACTACACTAAGCATTCCAGTGTTGGTGGTCATCCTTAAACCATTACCCATTATACCAACATTTAAGCAAGCACATTTAGCCTAGTGCTGCCATGAATTTTTTGCACATTTTGTATTATAGCTCTCTTCTTGGACTCATACATAACCCTTCGGATTAAGGGAGGGAATGTTGGAAACCTAATCCTCTATGGGTTAGTGTGGAAGTAGAATAGACTAAGGAAGTCCAAGAGACCTTGGGATGTGGAACCCAATGGTCAAACCATGTACTATAAATGTATATGTTTTGTTAATAAAAAATGTACTCTCATGTTTTATCTTTCATACTCCTTCTGCGATGTGTGTGTTTAACAAACCCAAAAAACTCATACTAATCCAAAAACATATACGTACTGGAATATGTACATAAACAAATATCGGAAACTGAAATGTTTCCTTGGGAAGCTTATTTATTTACAAATTGACCCTAATTTGATGCAAAATTGATAGATCAAGTAATGTTGTAATGCCAGACCAACCAATCAAGTAGCTGTGGCAACAATGATGCTAGGGAGTGCTTGAACCAGGACACAATTGGAAATGTTGACAGCTACATGCACAAAATGAGTCTGGTTGTGTAAAAGACAATATGGTTTGTCATTCAAACTGAGAAGATACTCCATATATGCAACAACATGATCATAGAAACTAGACCATGTCTGATGCCCTAACTCCTCAACATATGCTTCTGGCTACAAACTGTCAATGCAAACATCCACTGACCTTTTTCTAGCTACTTTGAAACAATGAAAGATCACAATATTTCTTGAAATTGTATTGATAGATTCTAATGAAAAAGTCAATACCTCTATAAGCAAAGTCGTACCTTCTCTTTTTTCAAATAATTTTTAATTAATATTTATTCTATTAGAAATAATATTATTTATATTTAGTGTTTTATTTTTCATGATGGTCTCTCCAAAATATTCTATTCCCTCAATATTGTTTTCCATCGTGAAGGATGATTCCTAATACAATAATATTAAATTATAAATTAGATTGGCTAAATACAAAATGGTATATTCTATATTTATATTAACTAATTTAATTTATTATTATAATCTTATTGATAATTAATAAAAACAAAATATTATTTATTTATTATTATTTTAAAATATTTTTGGTGTTGATGTAGTCTTAAACCTAGTTGAAAACAACTTCGAATATACAATTTTTATATTGTCATTAATTAGCGTAGATAATTATTATAATATTTTAAGAATTAGTCTATATGGAGAGAGAATATCATGCATAAAAATATTATGCACACCATTTTATATTTTGTTTATAGACCATGTAATAATAGACTTTCTCTAATAATTGGAATTAGGATTTGAGTAAGGAAGATAATGATAATTGCAATGATTGTTTCAATATGGACATGTCTAGGAATAAATTGAAGATAAGTAATCATTTCTAGGTTAGACAAAAAATTAAGTGATTCACACATCCATAGTAATTCTTGAGAACAATAAATTTTGGAGATTAGTTGGTCCATCTTAAGCATTAAAATTATTGAAATAAAAATATAATTTGAAGTAGAAAAGTTGTTTATGTTCCCTTTAATATTCTATTGAAAGTTTAACTAATTGGTACCAACTAAACCATTTTACTTGATAAATTTGGTTGTCATATTCAACTTAAATATAGAGAATGAGATATCTCCATTGACAAAATACACCAAAATATAAGGATGTCAAAAAGAAAAATTTAAATACTCTTACTAAATCTAAGATCCATATTGAAGAAAGTCATAACGCTTGAGACGAAAGGGTTGTATGCACAACTAGTTTATAGAGTTATATGTGAAGTACATTTTATTGAATTTATTTTTCTTCCACATTTAAGGTATGTTCTAAATTATTAATTATAAAGTCTTATTATATGTGAATTTAAAGCTACAATTTATGTAGAAATCGGTTATATATTTTATGTTTTACTTTGAAACCCCCAATTTTTTACTTTAAAAACAAATAAATATTTTATTATTTCATTTATTTATTTTTCTTCCACATTTAAGTCATTCTAACTTTGAAATTTCCAATCTTTTACCTCAAAAGCAATTAAATGTTTTTTTTTTTTTAAATTTAGCTCTCAATTTTTTATTTTCCATTTTTTAAAATTTAAAAATTAACTATTTTGGTTTTTTATTTTTTTTTAATTTAACAGTTTTTTTTGGAAGATTAAAAAATGTAATTAATATTCCATTTTCTAAATGTAGGCAACTTTCTAAATTTAGGTAACTTTTTGCTTTTTTCACTTGTTATAATTAATATTTCTTGAATTCAACCCTAATATTTAGTTATCGGCTGGTAGAGGAATTGCAACCATTTCCTCATTGTTCAAGGCGGATTTCAAAATTGGAATCTCTTCATGAGCATTTAGTTAAGAGATGACGGAGGAATTCAAGCCATTTCTTTCATAGTCGTTTCCTCATTATTCAAGGAAGATTTCAAAATAGCAATCTCTCCAGTTGTTTCAATATGTGCCCAAATCGATCCAGAATTTTGTTGCCTATGTATTTTTATTGGGAGAGCGTCAGAATGAATATATGAAGGTCATGTGTTCGATCCACGCTCCTTTGTATCTTTGTCAGGAGAGCATCAGGCTGAATATATGAAAGTCATGTGTTCAATCCACAATCTTGTTGGATCTGTATCTTGGGAGTCTGTTCACTTCAACATGTTCAATTTGTCGTTTCTGCAAAGGCGGCGAGTGTTTATAACCACGCAATCCAATGTCTGATAGATGGTTATCCATAACAATCGCTGGCAAGAGGAAGAAATATGCAAGAGACCACTTGAGTCTAACATATCTGTCAAGGACGTTATCATGGGGATCGATTTTCTAATAAAAAGATTGCATGGGCTCCTGCATTTCTCGGAAGCAATTATTGAAGATTTCTATGAAGTATGCAGGAGAGAAAGATCCCATGGAAGCTGTCAAATCACCTCATGAATCCATACAGCTTTTCATAGTCGGCGACTATGTCTATCTCTGGCCTAGGAAAGTACTAGAATTGATCTTCTTGTTGTCAAGCTTCTGTGTTTTAAAATTGCTTGTGTGTCCTAAAATTTCTTGATGTTGTTAGGGTTTGTAATTTC
This sequence comes from Pinus tabuliformis, assembly GCA_031772625.1. Classification (NCBI taxonomy): domain Eukaryota; kingdom Viridiplantae; phylum Streptophyta; class Pinopsida; order Pinales; family Pinaceae; genus Pinus; species Pinus tabuliformis. The sequence continues at coordinate 775,392,939 of CM062818.1, forward strand.
TTATTTCCAAGCAATGGAGTGATTATCAAGAAAGTAAATTATTATTTTCGACAATACAAGGAAAATCAATTTATTTAGTATATAAATGCAATATCAACAGTTCTTGAAAAATAAAAGTTATATTATATGTATACTGTCGTGAAAAAAAGGCTCCATAAACTAAAAACTGTTAGCAACACATAACATAACAATAACCTCCAGTAAGTATGATGGAACACCACATAACATAACAATAACGCTTATGACTAGTGGAGGTTTTATAACGTTTCCTTGTGTTTTGCGTCTGGGAGGAAAATAGAACACATAACATAACAATAACCTCCACTAAGTATGATGGAACACCACAATAACATAACAATAACGTTGATGACTAGTGGAGGTTTTATAACGTGTCCTTGTGTTTTGTGTTTGGGAGGAAAATAGAACACATAACATAACAATAACCTCCACTAAGTACGATGGAACACCACAATAACATAACAATAATGTTTATGACCAGTGGAGGTTTTATGAGAGAGAGCGACGTTTTATGACTCGAGATTCAGTGCAACGTCCTCTCAAATGGTTTTTTTTTTAGCTTCTGAAATGTCATAGAAAAAAATTTCTAGCGAAAATGCCACGATGACCCTTTTGGAGCAGCGAAACCCTAGAATCCAAAGCTCTGATACCAAATGTTATGAACCAGCTCAAGAAAAAGATAGAAAAGATAGATCCACACCTTAAAATTTAGCCTCTTCGAGGGGGAAACCTCCTTTACATTACATAAATGAAAAATTCTTGGATGATTCAAATGACAACACCTCCTTTCTATATATAGGCGTGTAAGGAGTCACAATATAACCCAGCTGACTTAACAATAATAATATAAAGCCACAAAAATAACAATAGAGGGATTCTATGGGGCACAGTAATAACAATATGGGGATAATAGAGGCACAACAATATTAATAAGGGGTACAACTACAATAGTAATGGGGTAATCACTAGTATTATAGGGACTCAATAGAGTGTTCAACCATAAGTACCAAATTGGGTGCAGAACCATGATGATATTGTTCTTTCTATATAATTGCATATGTTACTGAACAACATTGTGATGTTGTGGGACGAATTCAATATGAAAATGATGAAATGCAATTATCTAAAGAAAAGAGTAATTAAACCCTAAAAAATATTAACACCCTATTGTTTGGCTTCTAATGACAAACTATGCAATATGGGATACTTGAATATATTTTGAAGCGAGGGAGATGAAATTTGGGATTTCAACATTTTTTCTCCTTATTCTGATCATGTATGCAAATTGATTATGGTTTCAAAAAGAGAAAACACCCAAATTCATCTTAAAATACATTAACATGATTCTTGGGCTAAATTTTATGAGTAAATTATCTCGAAGTTCTTTTTTTTTTTTTTGCAGTAAATTGAACTCTTCTAATCAAATCTTAATGCCTTTGTATTCAGTTTATGTTGCCTAGGATTACAATATGAGAAATTTCCATATATTTTATAGCCAAAGAAGTCAAAGTTAGGATTGAGTGCTTGTTCTTGTTGTTGTGATCATATTTGCACATGATTATGGTCATTGTACTGATTATGATATGTGGCAATCCTTAGATACTAATTATGATTTTTGCTTAGGAGCACATGGAATTTTTTCTATTTATTTTCCGAACAAAAATCAAGCTTTCAAATTGCTTGATAAGGAGAGAGAGATAAATTTGGATGTTGGTTTTTTTGAAGGAGGGAGAGGGAGGGAGAGAGAGAGGGAGATATATGAGGGGGGTAGTGATGTGAGAGGGAGGAGGGTGAGAGAAGAAGTTAGGGAGGGAGATAGATATTGAGATGGGAGAGAGAGAGAGAGATTAAGTTGCAGAGAGAGTGAGAGTAATAGGGGAGAGAGAATGAGAGAAGAGAGTGGGAGTGAGGGACACCGGAGAGAGGGAGGGTGGAGAGATAATTAGAGATAAAGAGAGAGAAGGTTGTGTGTGTGTGCATGAATGTGAGAGAGAGTGAGAGAAAAGGAGAAAGGCAGGGATATAGAGAGATAGATGGGGAGAAGAGAGAAGGAGATATATTTAGGGAAGAGAGAGAGAGAGAGAGAGAGAGACAGAGAGAGAGAGAGAGAGAGAGAGAGAGAGAGAGAGAGAGAGGGGTGGAGAGAAATATAGAGAGAGAGAGTGAGGGAGGGAAATAGAGTTTTAGCTAATTGGGGGAGATAGAGGGATATATAGAGAGGGAGGAAGAGAGAGATAGACAAAGTGGTGGAAATAGAGAGAGAAAAGGAAAGAGGGAGGGAGATAAAGACCAAGCTAGATAGAGAGAGAGTTAAGGGGAGAAAAGAGAAGGATAGAGGGAGTGAATTCGAAAAAAAAATACATAACCATAAAAGAGAAACAACAACAAAAACTTGGTTTTAATTCTTTTGTAATTGGAAAGAAGATTTTTGTCCACTTGTGTTATTAGGAATCCATTTTTTTCCTTATTGTGTAACTAGGAGAAAACTTTTTTGTAGCTAGAAGGAAATTTCCAAAATTCAAATACAAATATTATATTTCTAAGTAATTGGAAGATAATTTTTGTCCTTTTTTGTAACATTTGGAGACAATTTATATCTTTTTGTCTAATTAGAAGACAATTTATATCTATTTTTTTGTGAGTGGAAGACAATTGTTGTTTCCTTGTAACCGTAATCCATTTAAACATAGTGAACCACTGTATGAAAAAAACATAGTCATAAGGGAATGTAAGTAAACTAAAAGGCCATGGTAGGTATGGAAAGAATGTAGAGTTTTAGAAAAGGAGAATCCATCTTCTAGAAAAATAGAGAAAACTCCAATCAATATTTCATCACAATAATTTGTTGTGGATGGTTAGATGATTATGGATTTTCTTGGAGTTGACTGTAGAATGGATAAAATCAAAGAGTCAACTAGCACACAACCTCCTAATGAAGAAGTTGTTGTAGTGAAAACTTTGTTTCAATATTTTGACATTCTAGAAATTTCCCCTAAGCATGTACAATATCCTTCCAATAATTTAACTATAAACATATAAGTCAAGAGTGCCAAGAGGCAGAGGAAGGGGTGAAGATGGATGGGGAACTAGAGGAGGAAATAAAGGAAGAGGACGGGGGGGATGGGGAGGTGGAGGAGGCAGGGATGGAGGGAAGGGGGAGAGATAAAAGTGGGAGGGGGGCAGAAGAGAGAGGGAGGGTGAGAGTGAGAAGGGGAGAGAGAATGTGAGTATAAGATTGGGGGGGAGAGGGAAAGAGAGCAATAGGAAAAGAGAGATAGGGATAGGGAGTGGAAGCTAAATTTGGGGCAGAGAGAGAGAGGGAGGTTGCATGAGAGAGAGAGAGGATAACAAGGGCTGTGAGCGAGAGAGAGGGGGAGGGATAGGGGCGAGAGTTAGAGGGGAGAGTGATCAAAGAGTAGAGGGAAAAAGAGAAATAGAGAGAGGGAGGGATATAGGGAGGACAAGAGAGTGAGGGAGGGAAACAACGATGTAGACAGAGAGGGCATGAGAGAGAGAGAGAGAGAGGTGGGGGTAGAATGATACGGGGGCAATGGGGGGGTTTGAGGGATAGCGCAAGGGATGGGGGCGGAGAGAGAGAGGGAGCATGGCAGTGAAGAGAAAGAAAGGGAGCATGAGAGCGAGAGAGAGGGGAGAGAGGGATTAGGGAATAGCATGAGAGTGTGTGAGACAAGATGTACATGGAAAAGGGGGAGAGCTACAAAGAGAGAGGGAGTGATGGGAAAATAGTGGTGGCTTGATGGGGAGTGAGGGAAAATATGGATGGTTTGAGAAAGAGAGAGAGAGATATATGGGGAAAATAGGGACGGTTTGAGAGATAGCGCATGGGAGATAGAGAGAGAGAATAAGAGGGGGATACTGAGAGAATGTGTGGGTAGAGAAAGATATCGAGACCATGTAGAAGAGAGGGGGGAGAGAGGGATGGAAGGATTGAGAGAAAAGGATAGAGTGAGGGAAGGAGGAGAGAGAGGGAGAGGCGGGGGGATAAAGAGAGAAGGAGAAGGAGGAGATGGGGAGATAAATTCAAGGGGAAGGATGATGAGATAGAGATGAATTGGGAGAGAGTGGGGAGTGAAGTTGAGAGAGAGATCATGCAAGAGATAGAGAAAGAGAGATGGATGGTAAAATCATATTTGTAACAATCCATAGTAAGAATCAGAAAAAATATTTCATATTCATCTCATGTTGCTAAAGTAAAAAATAATAACAACTAAAGAAATTATCATTAATTTAAATATTATTATTTACAAAAATAATTAATATATATGTTAAACATACATACATTTAAAAAAACATGGAATAGTATTCTTAATAATGGAGACTTACCATTGGAGAATCTTAATCTATAAATAGACTTTGTTAGAAACCAATTGGACAATACCATGCCTTATCAATACTACATGTGCCAAAAATCACAACTCACTTCATATGACATTTTTTAATTAATCAATTTAATTAAAATGGTTAAAAGAGCATAACTACTTTTGAGATAAATCTCAACCATTGATTTGTGTAAACTACTATGAATATTCTAGAATATTCCATGGAAGTTAATTGAGCTTGCTAACAAAAACAAATTAATACATCGTATTTAAATGACGGGTAAAAATAAAAATGAAAAGCCATGTGAAGGACACTTTTAAAAGGAAACCCATGATCAAGAATTTACTTGACAAGTGGTAGTTCCCATCAAATTTACACCCTAGTAATTGATGCATTCAAAAACATATTTCAAATAACAAAAAAATACCAAAAATTGTTTGCTCAAATTCAATCGAAAAAATCCAAAACATAAAATAATTAATCAATGCTGAAAAAAGATACAAAAATAAAATAAAATATATTCATAAAATATAATATATAGATAGAAATATATTAATAAAATATAATATATAGGTAAAAATATATTAATAAAATATATGAATCAAAGTATATTATATTGAAAATTGAAATAATCATTAATCTTTTTGAAATTGCACTAGTAAGTCTCAATCTTCCATGGAATACGATTTTAATGTTATGATTTATTTATAAATATTACATTCTGAGAAAAAAAAAGCTATTATAACAAAATTTACAGATAAATTATATTAAAAATTTACCACTCAATTATTTTTTTCATATAAAATATTTATATTTTAAATGATAAATTAAAAAGTTAAAATAAAATAAAATAAATGTTTTAAATAACTAATTTTTAGTTATTATAAATGTTGTAATTTTTAATGGATAAATAAACTAAGAAAAAACTTGGTTCATTGACTTGAGTTAACATGCTTTGAAAATATTAATATAGATTTTGAAATAAAAATTAACCAAATAAATTATTTTTGTAAACTAAAAATTAACCAAATAGATGTTGCAAAAAAACTGTGATGTCAAATAAATAAGTAATATCTCATAATTTTTTTTTTTTTGTAAGCTTAGGTGGGACCTTCTCATTTTCGAGTAACTAATTTTTAGTTATTATAAATGTTGTAATTTTTAATGGATAAATAAACTAAGAAAAAACTTGGTTCATTGACTTGAGTTAACATGCTTTGAAACTATTAATATAGATTTTGAAATAAAAATTAACCAAATAAATTATTTTTGTAAACTAAAAATTAACCAAATAGATGTTGCAAAAAAACTGTGATGTCAAATAAATAAGTAATATCTCATAATTTTTTTTTTTTTTTTTGTAAGCTTAGGTGGGACCTTCTCATTTTCGAGTTTTTACATGTCCGTTATTCACCCCATTTCCAGGGAGGGTAGCACAAGAATCGAACCCAAGATCTCTGGTTCGGTGAGACTTCATTTCCACGGCCATTGCCACTTGAGCTACCCCATGCGGACAGTAATATCTCATAATTTGAAAACAAATATTTTTGGAATAAAATGTGACAAATAATTAATGGTTATTAAAATAAAATTTAAACATCAATTCAACCAAGTATAAATCTTACTGCAAAATACATTATTTCACATAGATAAATTAGGTACTTCAAGCATTGTGGAAATAAACCAGGGTTGACAACAACAAAATGATATTTATTTGAACAAAAAAACTAGGAATAAGAATAAACATTATTCCTTAGGATGAATGTAAATGCCCATAATGCAAAGGTTATGAACATCAAATTAATGATGAAGACAAAGAGAATGGAGCACAATCAAACAACATAATGATACGTATTTGAGCAAAAAAAATATTAATAAGAGTACTATAAACATTATTCATTAGCGTAAACGTGCATAATGCAAGGGTTATGAACATCAAATTAATGGTGAAGACAAAGAGAATGTAGCACAATCAAGAAATTGTCGAGGAGTTCGTAGCAAGGTGGATGATAAAATAGGATTACTCATAATAATTAGCATAGTTATATAAATTAAATGGGTGATAGAAATTGTTACTAGTGATTAAAATAATAATGTTATATTTAATTTATGTAATACTGATTTATGTAATACTGAACCTTTGTAATGGGAAAATGGAGTAAAAGCCCTAAATATAACTAACAAAAACTGTGTATAAACATAGTGATTGTGAGTAAAGCACTTTATGCACCACAAAACCCTAGATACGTTAAACTAGAGTACACCCATGAATACATAGAAAAGAGCTATATAGATGAATAGTAGCAGATGCATAAATAATTCTCACTTATCCACTTTGAATCGATCTGGAGTGGAATATATATATATATATATATATAGATATATAGATATATATATATATATATCCAATGTTATTAATTATTTTATTCCATTATAAAAAAATTAAAGATTTTTTTGATTTGTTTTTAGAATACAGTTTCTTTTTTATATTATAATTTACTATTATTATAATTTAATATGTATTTGATATTGTAAGTTTTTTATTATTATGAGAGAAGGAGAGGGAGGAGATGGGGAGATAAATTCAAGGGGAAAGATCATGAGAAAGAGATGATTTGGGAGAGAGTGGGGAGAGGAGGTGAGGCTGAGATCATGCTGAAGAGAGGGTGTGTCACATACCTCGTACTTGTATTCAAATATATCTAAAAAAAAAAAAATTATAAGGTGATTACATCAACCTCAACCATATATATATGCTTACACATTCGGATATAAAGCATGTTTGATGCATTCATCTCACGGTGTCAAGGTTTATTATTTAGTTTAATGGCTCCATCTACATATGACTATTACTATTTCGACTCTATGTAGAGGATGGCTCTTAATTTATTGCAAAGGTATTAAAAACCCAACTACCTTTTGTATGTTGGCGTCCCCTCTTCACTACACTTGGACCTGCATTTAAAACCGTCGGCCTGATCACGTGATCGGCCATGGCTCCGCAGGCTGGATCCTTCCCGCCTTCAGCACTTTGGCATTACCGCCAAGATCTATGGCAGGGAGGTTTGGAGGATAATCGAAGGTGGAGATTTCTCCACGTCGCAGGGTTATGGATTCATGTTTATAAGGTTGATGTCCCGTGTTCATCGGGGTTTTGCTGTTTCCATTTGGCACTCCAGAGCTCGGGGTAACACTCTGTTACCACTGGGCGTCTGCTCCACAATTCCTGCTCTGGCTTTCTTCATTCGCCCTCGACAATGCATACAAACTCATCATAGAATCACCGCTCCAAGGCTAGGTAAGATTTACACCTGTTGATTTGATTTACATTGTTGTCCAGGAATCTAACATTAGACGCACAGTATGACGGCCTCTTTGTTGATTGACAGGTAATGAAGAGTCCGTTGTCGTGACTCCTTCAGCGGCATAAGCTTCCCTTTGCTGCTACTAAGCTGGGTATGCACAGGTACCCCTATCGCCACGAATTCCTACCTCATAATATGAACTGTTAGTTAAGATTTTGTATAAGATTGTCGGAGGGTTACTGCTATTTTAGTTTATAACTTCCGCCACCTTTCCTCCTCGGTTGGCGCAGATGGAGTTTCACTGCCTTCTCAAATCCGGGGCCATACCCATTGGGGTTTGAGTATGTGAAGCCCGATACACTTTCTCCATTGTTTACAGCAGTTTCTGGGTCGAACTCTCGGTTCAAGAGTCTGGCTACTCGGTGGCTGCCTTTGTATTATGTTTTTGGAACATTGATTCATATATTTAGTTTGTATCTGCGAATACTTTATAGCTTCTACTGGTTAATGAATTTGGGACTGAACCCACATGATTTTTAACTCTTTCGGCTATTACAGAATGTGAATAACCTATGTGGTTTAATGATATCTCGGCCCTGCTGTCTATCGCAGAACAATGTTATACTTTAAGATATTTCTTATCGTTTTTCTTTATAAAAATCTCCCGTAAGGGTTTGAGTTCCAGCATCACTCAGTTATTTGTTTAAATGCATCCTTTGGAGTCTATTCATGGTGTTTATGACTTCTAAGAGGGTTTGGTAAGACGGCATACGCCGCTCTCCAACCGCCTTCGATAGCCCAGCCAGTATTCACGCCTGCATCTAACTCAATAGATGTCTGGCCGACTCGGCGAGGGTTAAGAAAATGAGATCTGCGGTCATACAGATTTAGGGTCTATACCCTGTATTGTTCTGTTACCGTCAGGACATGGACTCCGTCTGATATATATACAGTTTGTTCTTAAATCTTTGTTAAGAGTTACGAGAGTTGACAATATAGTCTTCTGATATGAATATGGTAATCGACTATGCGTTTATTTCTTGTCGTAACAGTGTTTTTCCTTTACTGTGTATATAAAGTTTAATATCTTTTGGACAGGAGATATTGCACGCGGCCTATACGCTAGAGATTATTCATTTATCTGTTAAAGATGTAAATGTTTATGCTCGAAAGTATTATCAGGACAGTCCATTTTAATTTGCAACCATTCCTTTGATTGTTTTCCCTTCTTTTAAAGATATGGTTCGAGCGTGAGCCTAAGCTCTACTTCCTAATCTCTCGGTGGCCATGGGAACAACGAATGTGGCCTCAGGCTTCTGCCGGCCTTAAGGACTTCTCCAGCCGCGAACTCGTTCTGTTTTCTAACTTAAACTTTTGCCTGTCATACCCTGATATTCTTCAGGTCTTATAACCTAAGGTTTCGATGGCCCTTCTCCAGGTTACGCTTTACTATATAACGTGACAGTAAGGCTACAGAGGCTCTTCGAATTGATAAGTATTAGTGTATAGATTTCTATTATAATGTTTCAAGTCCTCCTTTGCAGAGTACTCGGCCCTGCATATACAAACTCTACCCCCTTCAATTATCTCATTCTGTTCTATTAAATAGCCTTTCTTGTCACGGTATGCAGAGTTAAATAATTATCTAATTGACACAATGGCATGTATTTCTGTATCATTTCCTTATTCGTAGTTATTCTATTTGCTTAATAGCACTATAGGGTTTCTATCCTCTACTGATAATACGCAGTAACTGTAAGTATTCTAAATTAACCCTTCTGTACAAACAGTAGTAAAATCTTAGGGTTTTGCTACTTACCTGGTTACCGCTTGTTGAGAAGTTCTTCAGCACTCCTTCAGCAAATTCCTGTGTTAAGCTCGCTAACCACCCATCCTTGAGACTTGTCCTTCGGGACCTGAGTCTCCCCCCGAGCTTATGCTTACCGGATCCCAATCCTCAGTAAGACAGCACCTAGTGTCTTGACTATCTGGTCTCTACCAGACTTAGTCCAAAACCAGGTATGTTTTTCTCTTTTCTTTTTCTGTCTGTCACTACAGCACAGAAAGAAAAACTATCCACCCTTTTCCTTTTTCCTGGAAATCCTTCCAGTTAAGGGAGGTGGTTATTTTCAGTTCCATTAACTGCTTTCCCTTTTAGGAAACTCAATGCTCTTCTGAGTAATTCTTTAAACATTACTTTAATGCATAATTCAAATTAACAGATTACTTCTTTAAAAGAAAATAAGTTCTCAATGTCATTCAGTTTTTACCACAGTAAACTTTTAAATAATTACATTTACGGGGTCATCACATCTTCCCCCCCTGAGTTTGGACATCGTCCCGATGTCCAGTGTTCTCAAACAGCTCCGGATAAGCTTTCCGAAAAAGCTCTTCATCTTCCCAAGTGGCCTCATCCGGCCCATAGTGCTGCCACTGCACTTTAATTTGGGTAATAACCCGCTTCCGCAGCTGTACTTCTCTCCGGTCGAGAATGTTCAGCGGCTCGACCAAGACCTCTCCTTCCGGTTCGACCTGCAAACAATACCAGTGTCAGTTTTCTATCTCTTGACACTTCTTCAATTAGTTCAATTGAAAGTAACTCTTACCCGTATATCTTGCCACTTAATCACATGCTTAGGGTCATAAATATACTTTTTAAGCATGGATACATGGAAGACATTATGAATTCTAATGTGGCTTGGTAAGGCTAGCTGATACGCTACTTGCCCAACTCTTGCCAAGACCTGAAAAGGTCCAAAATAACGAGGCGCGAGTTTGGCACAACAACTCCATTGCAAAGTACTCTTCCTGGCTTGTATTCTTATGTAAACGTGGTCTCCCTCCTGATACTCTTTGAACCTTCTTTTTCGATCTGCAAAATTCTTTTGCCGATCCTGAGCGGCCTTCAGGTTAGCTCGCACCTTTTTAACCATGTCCTCCATTTCTTTGAGCATTTCAGGTCCCAACCTTAACTTATCCTCCGAGCCACTCCAATTTGAGGGCGTCCGACATTTGCATCCATACAAGACTTCAAATGGAGACATTTGAATTGATGTGTGATATCTGTTGTTATAAGCGAATTCCACCAGGTGTAGATAATCCTCCCACTGAGTCGGTTTTTGCATTACACATGCTCTCAGCATGTCTTCCAACACCTGATTCACTCTCTCCGTCTGTCCATCATTCTGGGGATGGTATGCTGTACTAAAATTCAACTGTGTACCTAGTTCTGCAAATAGTGCTTTCCAAAAAGCGGATGTAAACTTTACATCCCGATCTGATATTATAGTCTTCGGAAGCCCGTGGAGTCTGAACACATTCTGCATAAATATGTGTGCAATTTGGACTGCCCTGTAAGTTGATTGCACTGGAATAAAATGGGTTGTTTTACTCAGTTTATCAACTACCACCATAATAGAGTCATTATTTCTCTTTGTTCTAGGCAACCCAGTTATAAAATCCATGGATATAATTTCCCATTTCCATTCCGGAACTGGTAGGGGTTGCAATAACCCAGCCGGATGCTGATGCTCTGTCTTGATCTGCTGGCATTCTAGACATCGCGCTAAATATTCAGCTACATGTCTTTTCATTCCTGGCCAGTAGTACTCCTTCCGAAGTGCAGCAAGCATTTTCTGATATCCAGGGTGACCTGCGTAGTGACTGGTATGAAACTCATTCAGAATTAAATCTCTAAGATTATTGTCATTTGGTACAAACAGTCTCTTTTTATAAAACAGCATTCCATCTTTGCTCACTTCATACCCTTGCTGGCTTCCCTGGCTGGAAAGTGACTTTTGTTGCTTCATTTGCTGATATTCGGCATCCAGGTTTGCTGTTGTTTTTATCTTTTCCTGCAAGGAGTTCTCCCACTTGCTGAGAGTAACTTCATATAAACAATGTACTTTTCGGCTTAGAGCGTCTGCTACGCGATTTTCTTTTCCTTTCAGATGCTTGATATCAAAATCGAATCCGCTTAAGAAATCTGCCCAACGGGCTTGCCTTTCATTCAGAGTGGGCTGACTGAAATAATTTATCAAGCTATGGTGGTCTGTTAATAGCAGAAATTTCTTACCCAAAAGATAATGTCGCCACATTTTAAGGGCATGTATGACGGCTGCCAGTTCCAAGTCATAGGCAGAGTACTTCTGCTCATGTTCCTTCAGCTTTCTTGACTCATAGGCGATCACTCTTCCCTCTTGCATTAACACACCTCCAACGCCTTCTCGACTAGCGTCGGTGCATACTACATAATCCTTATTAGGATCAGCTATGCTTAGAATGGGGGCCGTAGTGAGTAAGTGTTTAAGTCGTTCAAAACTTTGCTGACATTCCAAAGTCCATTTGAATGTCCTTCCTTTCTTTTGTAAAGATGTGATAGGATATGCCACTCTCGAGAAACCCTCCACGAATCTTCTGTAGTACCCTGCTAACCCCATGAAAGATCTGATATCTGCCACATCTTTGGGCACAGGCCAATTCATTATGGTTTTAATTTTCTCAGGATCCACTGCAATCCCTTCCTTGGTGATCACATGGCCTAAATACTGAATCTCTTCTTTGTAGAAATCGCACTTGCTGAATTTAGCATACAGCTGATGCTCTCGCAGGGTTTGTAGCACTATCCGGAGGTGCTCCTCGTGTTCCTCCCTGGAACGAGAATAGATCAGAATATCATCAATGAATATTAGTACAAACTTGTCTAAAAACTGATGGAACACGCTGTTCATCAAACACATGAATGTGGCGGGTGTATTAGTCAATCCGAAAGGCAACACTACAAATTCGTATTGCCCATATCGGGTTCTAAAGGCTGTTTTAGCAATATCTTCTTCTTTAATTTTGATCTGATGATAACCAGAACGCAGATCGATTTTGGAGAATACTGTCGCCCCCTTGACCTGGTCAAAAAGCTCATCAATCCGAGGTAAGGGGTATTTGTTTTTGATTGTGAGTTTGTTCAGCTGCCGGTAATCGATACACATTCGAAAGGTTCCATCTTTCTTCTTGACAAAAAGCACCGGTGCTCCCCACGGAGATACACTCGGACGGATATAATTTTTATCCAACAATTGTTGTAATTGCATTTTCAGCTCAGTCAACTCAGGTACACTCATCCTATAAGGTGTCTGCGAAACTGGGGCAGCACCTGGTATTAACTCAATGGTGAAGTCAATATCCCGCTTCGGAGGTAATCCAGGAATTTCCTCTGGAAACACATCCGCGAATTCTTTTATTATTGGAAGATGGTCTAGCGGACCCCCTTTATCTTTGGTTTCTGCATAATTTATCTGAATGGCATACACTTGACATCTTTTCCGAATGCATTTCACTAACTGAGATGCAGTGATAGGCCGGATCTGCACTGGCCGTTTAATTCCCTGCATCTCCTGTTCCATTCCCGAGTCATCCTTGAATCATATAGCTTTCGTTTTGCAGTTCACTAAAGCCAAGTGCTTTTCTAACCAATCCATTCCAATCAGGACGTCATAGGACCCAAGTGGAAGCATATTCATATCTGCTACCACCGTTATGGAACAGTTTCTAATTTTTGCCATTACTCGCCTTTTAGTCCCTGTAGCTAGCTATACCAGCCATGGATTCTTTAATTTTTTAGGTTGCAATTTACACCGTTCAACTATATTTGGACTAATATAACTTAAAGTATCTCCTGGGTCAATTAGAACAGTGATAGAAAGGTCTGAAATTTTACCTTCGAATTCTACCATGGTGGGCTGATATTTTGCCTGGCGGTCGTCCAAGGCTGCATTAATTTTGTGCACACTTCGTCCCACGTCGCCCACGGTTGATGCCTCATGAATCTGAGAGATCTAATCAGTTCCTTTCCGCTGCGGGCAGTTCTTGACATAGTGTGGTCCGCCACAGCCCCAGCACTGTACTGAGGGTCTGTTTACTCCCTCATTGTCCAATTTGATGGATGGCTCTCCCATTCTAGTTTCATGAACAGACTTGGGTCTGAATGAACTTCTTGGTGCTGCTTTGCTACTCTGGCCTTTGACACTTCCTTTAGCTCCACCAACCCGGCCTCCTCTATTGTTTCCCACAACTTTACTACCCTTTTTCTCATTCCATTTCCTATTGGAACTGTCCCCTTTCTGCTTGCTCTGCTGGTAGCACATTCTTGCTTTACGGATAGCTTCATCCATGGTTCTGGGATTGTCAAACTCAATCCTTTCTCTCATATACATGGGCAAACTGCTAACGAATCTTTGCACCTTTGCTTTTTCTTCTTTAAGGTAGGGTACATAACGGAGCAAGGAGGTGAAACGATTGATGAACTCATCCATAGTCTGCTGTCCCAATCGCAGATCATGGAATTCCTTTGCTTTTTCGTCATAAAAGCGCTCTGTCAAATATCTCTCTTTAAAGTATTTTTGGAATTTTTCCCATGTTATGGTTCGCTCGCTTACCCCCTTTACAATTTTAACTTCTTCCCACCACAATGTTGCCTTCCCTTGCAACTGAAAAATGGCCAATCTCGCCTTCAGGTTATGGTCATACTCATATAGCTGGAAATATTTATTCATGTTAATCAGCCATGCTTCAGCTGCTTCTTCTTGCTCTCCATCGTAGTGTGGGGGTTTGATTTTCCGGAATTCTCCCTGCAATTCCACCTTCTGCCGCTTTGAAGTCTGTTGTTCTGAGGCATTATCAGATTGATCCTTTCCATCCTCTGGAATCTCAGATTCTGCTTGGTATTGCTGCTCTTCTGTCGTTCTCTGTTGCTCTGCGCTTGGGTTGGCCAGTGGCGGGTTCTGTTTGTCAGACAAACTTTTTAGTATCCTTTCCTGCTCCATTGTCAAACGTGCGTTGTCTTCACGCAAGCGAGCCATTTCATTCTTCAGCTCTTGGACTGTTTCCAGTATGGCCAGATTTGTACTGCGGGTCTCCTCACCCAACTGCACCCACAATTCTGGGTTGTTTCCTGGATTCATTTTTTTTTTCTTCTTGTTCTGGTCTGGTCTGGTCTAATCATACAACAGTCAACCTTGTGAGCTTTGGGGCACAATTTATTACCCCAGTTGAAGAAATAACAATATCAATGCTGTAAAAAAAAAAAAAAAAAAAAAACAACAACAACACATATTTCTCATACCCAGAGGCCACAGTATGGGCAACCTAGGCTCTGATACCATATTGTCACATACCTCGTACTTGTATTCAAATATATCTAAAAAAAAAAAATTTATAAGGTGATTACATCAACCTCAACCATATATATATGCTTACACATTCGGATATAAAGCATGTTTGATGCATTCATCTCACGGTGTCAAGGTTTATTATTTAGTTTAATGGCTCCATCTACATATGACTATTACTATTTCGACTCTATGTAGAGGATGGCTCTTAATTTATTGCAAAGGTATTAAAAACCCAACTGCCTTTTGTATGCTGGCGTCCCCTCTTCACTACACCTGGACCTGCATTTAAAGCCGCCGGCCTGATCACGTGATCGGCCATGGCTCCGCAGGCTGGATCCTTCCCGCCTTCAGCACTTTGGCATTACCGCCAAGATCTATGGCAGGGAGGTTTGGAGGATAATCAAAGGTGGAGATTACTCCACGTCGCAGGGTTATGGATTCGTGTTTATAAGGTTGATGTCCCGCGTTCATCGGGGTTTTGCTGTTTCCATTTGGCGCTCCAGAGCTCGGGGTAACACTCTGTTACCACTGGGCGTTTGCTCCACAATTCCTGCTCCGGCTTTCTTCAGTCGCCCTCGACAATGCATACAAACTCATCATAGAATCACCGCTCCAAGGCTAGGTAAGATTTACACCTGTTGATTTGATTTACATTGTTGTCCAGGAATCTAACATTAGACGCACAGTATGACGGCCTCTTTGTTGATTGACAGGTAATGAAGAGTCCGCTGTCGTGACTCCTTCAGCGGCATAAGCTGCCCTTTGCTGCTACTAAGCTGGGTATGCACAGGTACCCCTATCGCCACGAATTCCTACCTCATAATATGAACTGTTAGTTAAGATTTTGTATAAGATTGTCGGAGGGTTACTGTTGTTTTAGTTTATAACTTCCGCCACCTTTCCTCCTCGGTTGGCGCAGATGGAGTTTCACTGCCTTCTCAAATCCGGGGCCATACCCATTGGGGTTTGAGTATGTGAAGCCCGATACACTTTCTCCATTGTTTACAGCAGTTTCTGGGTCGAACTCTCGGTTCAAGAGTCTGGCTACTCGGTGGCTGCCTTTGTATTATGTTTTTGGAACATTGATTCATATATTTAGTTTGTATCTGTGAATACTTTATAGCTTCTACTGGTTAATGAATTTGGGACTGAACCCACATGATTTTTAACTCTTTCGGCTATTACAGAATGTGAATAACCTATGTGGTTTAATGATATCTCGGCCCTGCTATCTATCACAGAACAATGTTATACTTTAAGATATTTCTTATCGTTTTTCTTTATAAAAATCTCCCGTAAGGGTTTGAGTTCCAGCATCACTCAGTTATTTGTTTAAATGCATCCTTTGGAGTCTATTCATGGTTTTTATGACTTCTAAGAGGGTTTGGTAAGACGACATACGCCGCTCTCCAACCGCCTTCGATAGCCCAGCCAGTATTCACGCCTGCATCTAACTCAATAGATGTCTGGCCGACTCGGCGAGGGTTAAGAAAATGAGATCTGCGGTCATACAGATTTAGGGTCTATACCCTGTATTGTTCTGTTACCGTCAGGACATGGACTCCATCTGATATATATACAGTTTTTTCTTAAATCTTTGTTAAGAGTTACGAGAGTTGACAATATAGTCTTCTGATATGAATATGGTAATCGACTATGCGTTTATTTCTTGTCGTAACAGTGTTTTTCCTTTACTGTGTATATGAAGTTTAATATCTTTTGGACAGGAGATATTGCACGCGGCCTATACGCTAGAGATTATTCATCTATCTGTTAAAGATGTAAATGTTTATGCTCGAAAGTATTATCAGGACAGTCCATTTTAATTTGCAACCATTCCTTTGTTTGTTTTCCCTTCTTTTAAAGATATGGTTCGAGCGTGAGCCTAAGCTCTACTTCCTAATCTCTCGGTGGCCATGGGAACAACGACTGTGGCCTCAGGCTTCTGCCGGCCTTAAGGACTTCTCCAGCCGCGAACTCGTTCTGTTTTCTAACTTAAACTTTTGCCTGCCATACCCTGATATTCTTCAGGTCTTATAACCTAAGGTTTCGATGGCCCTTCTCCAGGTTACGCTTTACTATATAACGTGACAGTAAGGCTACAGAGGCTCTTCGAATTGATAAGTATTAGTGTATAGATTTCTATTATAATGTTTCAAGTCCTCCTTCGCAGAGTACTCGGCCCTGCATATACAAACCCTAGCCCCTTCGATTATCTCATTCTGTTCTATTAAATAGCCTTTCTTGTCACGGTATGCAGAGTTAAATAATTATCTAATTGACACAATGGCATGTATTTCTGTATCATTTCCTTATTCGTAGTTATTCTATTTGCTTAATAGCACTATAGGGTTTCTATCCTCTACTGATAATACGCAGTAACTGTAAGTATTCTAAATTAACCCTTCTGTACAAACAATAGTAAAATCTTAGGGTTTTGCTACTTACCTGGTTACCACTTGTTGAGAAGTTCTTCAGCACTCCTTCAGCAAATTCCTGTGTTAAGCTCGCTAACCACCCATCCTTGAGACTTTTCCTTCGAGACCTGAGTCTCCCCTCGAGCTTATGCTTACCGGATCCCAATCCTCAGTAAGACAGCACCTAGTGTCTTGACTATCTGGTCTCTACCAGACTAAGTCCAAAACCAGGTATGTTTTTCTTTTTTCTTTTTCTGTCTGTCACTACAGCACAGAAAGAAAAACTATCCACCCTTTTCCTTTTTCTTGGAAATCCTTCCAGTTAAGGGAGGTGGTTATTTTCAGTTCCATTAACTGCTTTCCCTTTTAGGAAACTCAATGCTCTTCTGAGTAATTCTTTAAACATTACTTTAATGCATAATTCAAATTAACAGATTACTTCTTTAAAAGAAAATAAGTTCTCAATGTCATTCAGTTTTTACCACAGTAAACTTTTAAATAATTACATTTACGGGGTCATCACAGGGTGGAAGGAAGACAAAGACAGAGAGAGAGAGATATGGTGAAAGCATATTTTAGACAATCCATAACAAGAATCAGAACAATTACTTCATATGCATCTCCTGTTGCTAGAAGTAAAACATAATAAAAAATAAACAAATTATAATTATTTTAAATATTATTATTATTTATAAAAATAATTAATATATATTTTAAACATATATAAATTTTAAAAAACATGGAATAAGATTCTTAATCATGGAGATTTACCTCAACTTTACATTGGAGAACCTTAGTCTATAAATATGCTTTGTTACAATCCCATTGGACAATACCATGCCTTATAGATGCCACATGTCCCAAAAATCCCAACTCACTTCATATGACATTATTTTAATTAATCAATTCAATTAAAATGTTTAAAAGAGCATAACTACTTTTGAGATAAATCTAAACCATTGATTTGTATATATTTCTATGAATATTTTAGAATATTCCATGGAAGTTAATTCCATACTTTTGAGTTTAATAAAAGGAAACAGATGATCAAGAATTTACTTGAGAGTTGGGAGTGCCCATCAAATTTACGCCATAGTAATTGATGCATTCAAAAACTTGGTTTTAATTCTTTTGTAATTGGAAAGAGTATTTTTGTCCACTTGTGTTATTAGGAATCCATTTTTTTCCTTATTGTGTAACTAGGAGAGATGGGGGGATAGCAGAGGGAGGGAGGGAGTGGGAGAGGGAGAGAGATAGGTGAGAGAGAGAAATGGAGATAGAGGGAGAGAAAGAGAGGGGGATGTGAGTGTTAGGGAGAGAGATGGGGGGATGATAGATAGAAAGAGAGGGGGGGGAAAGAGAGAGAGAGAGAGATAAATGGAGAGAGATAGGGAGTGTGAGAGGGAGGGACAGAGGGGGAGGGACAGAGAAAGGGGAGGGAGAGAGAGAGTGGGAGAGAGAGAGGGAGGGTGAGAGTGGGGGGGTGAAAAAGGGAGGGAGAGAGAGGGGGAAGGATGGGAGAGGGAGGGAGAGAGAGAGAGGGAGGAGGGAGTGGGAGAGGGAGAGAAGGAGAGAGAGAGAGAAAGAGAGAGAGAGATGAGGGAGAGTGAGAGAGAGAGAGGCGGA
>CM062818.1:775414311-775623863 GCA_031772625.1 Pinus tabuliformis
GGAGAGGGTGGGAGAGGGGGAGAGAGAGGGACACGGTGGGAGGAGGCGAGGGAGATGGTGGGGGGAGAGAGAGAGATGGAGAGAGAGAAATAGAAATGTGAGTGGTGCAAGGAGAGAGACAGGGAGAGGGTGGGAGAGGGGGAGAGGGTGGGAGAGGGTGCGAAGAGGCAAGGGAGAGTGTGGCAGAGAGAGAGTGAAAGAGAGAGAGGGAGAGGGAGAGCGAGAAAAAGATAGGGAGAGAGAGGGAGAGATAGAGAGAGATAGAGGGAGGGAGTGAGAGAAAGATAGAGAGAGAAGGGGAGGAAGAGAGGGAGGTAGAGAGAGGGAGAGAGAGGGGGAGGGAGATAGAGAGAGAGTGGGTGAGAGAGAGAGATGGAGAGAGAGGGAGAGAAAGAGGGAGAGAGATGGTGGGATGGTAGAGGTAAGGAGTGAGATAGAGGGGCATGGTTGAGAGAGAGAGAGAGAGAGAACATTGGTCTAGATTATGCAAAGTATAGAATATTTTAGGTAATGAATCATGTTTATCACCCCCTTACTTTAAAGTAGTCATAAATCTAGTTTTATCAAAATATGGACATAAATTAAATGTTACCATGGACGGATTTTGTTTTGAAATGTACTTATATTAGTACATAATAATATAATACCAAGGATAACATTTTATTTTATGTCTCTTCTCTAAAACAATTAATTGCTCACATTTTCAATGCCTTGACTAAGGTTAGGTTATTTGAATTATAATTTTTATCATTTATTTCTATTCAAAATTCCTGAATATTGTAGAAAATATAATTTTAAAAGAATAAATATAATGGTTATTTAAAAGTAGACACTTTGATCTAATTTTTTTTTTAACAATTTTAACATTTTCCTCACCATTTAATGTTGTAGGAAATACAAATAGGAGGAATATTTGTTCTAGTTTATGAGTCTTATTGATATTATTTATATGATAATATGTGATATACAGTTCTATTAAATGTTATATAAGATAATTTTAAATGTTAGGAGACACAAATTCATTTTTTTTAAAGCGTTCATACTTCCTTTATAATACATATTCATTAAAAACTAACATAGATACATCATAAATCCTAATTTATCAAGCGGAGAGGATCAAATACTTGTTGCAAACCTTTCTTGAAGCTTTTCACTGACAAAAAGGCTTGGGCCTTGAAATATTTTATCCCTCTCGGCTTGATAGATATGGATTAAGATAGATATAGGTTGGTTGAAAATCACAATAAATTACCTTGTATGGTCTCTAAATTTTTGGTGGAAATATTTATTTAAATTAAATGTAAACAATAAACTTGTTAAAAAATAATCAATATTATTTAAAAATATTTATATTATATTCACTTTAAAATATTTCAATAAATATAATTAAAAAAAGCCTAAATATGTTTCCCAAATATCTTTGAAGGTGAAATCAATAACAAGAAAAATAATCCTCACGATATTCCTCCATAAACAGACTAGTGCTCACCCAGATAAATTTAAATAAACTAAACGAAATGAAACCCTAATTTAAAATAAACAAACTTCTAATAAAATCCACACATTGTAGGCATTTCGTTGTGTATAGGTATCTTAGAGTCATTAATTAAGTCACGTCATTCCTCTACCAAATACTTAGACTTATTCAACTACATAAATTTACATTAAGTACATAAAATTACATTGAATAAAATTATAAAATGAAATTATAATAAATATATATATCCACGAAGAGGATCATGTTTCTCAAACAAAGTGAAATTGAAAACAACATTATTTATAAACAAATAAATTAATTAAAACACTATTTCTTTTTTTCTAATTAGAAATTATTAATGATCTATTTAAACAAATTAAAATAAAATTACTTAATATAGGTGTATTTCCTATTAGACACATACATGATATGAAAATAAAATCACTCATGATGAAAAAAAAGCCACATGATTTCCATTTAAAGACTAATGAATTAAATCTAACCACATATTTTTTTTCTTCTCATCTAAAATGCTTAATAATGGATCCAAAAAAATTACAACTCCCTTGTCGTGTTCTTTTTTTATGAAAATTCTAAGTGAAAATCAACTAAAAATTTAAAGCCTAAACAAATACAAACTTTAACATTAAGTTGGAAAAATATGAGCGTGAATTCATGGTTCTCTTAATGGAAGTCAAGCCATAAATATTCATTGGCAAAAATGACAGATGCTAACTCAAGAAATACATTTTTTGATAAACAAAAATGAGAATATTAATAAAAATAATAAATAAATGAAATGCTTGTATGAATATATTGATAAGGAAAATTGATGAGGCCAATTAATCCCTTCCTAATTCCATCCCTTCACCCTCTCTCTCTCTCTTACTCTTTATAAATCTTGCTCTCTCTAGCTCTAACTCTCTCTCTCTCTCTTTCTCTCATTTTTTCCTCTTTGTCAATATCTCAACCTCTCATTCTTCTCTCTCTCTCTCTCTCTCTCTCTCTCTCTCTCTCTCTCTCTCTCTCTATTGTTGAATTCCTCTTTCCTTCCATCTCTCTCCCCAACTCTATTATAATATCTCTTTTCCTCCCTGTCTCCCTACATCTCTTTTTATCACTCTCTCAGTTTTTATCCCTCCCCCCTCTCCCTCTCTCTCTTTCTCTTTCTGTCTCTTTCTCTCATTGTCTCACAATATTTCTCTCTCACTCTTTCTTTGACATTGTATCCTTATCACTCCCTCTCGGTAAATATATTACCCTCTCACTCTTCCTCTTCCTTTCTCTCTCTCCCTCTCTCCTTCTCACCCCCTCTCCTTTCCTCTTCCTTCCTCCCTCTCCCCTCCACTCCCTTACCCTCCCACTCTCCATTTATCTGTCCCTCTCTCTCTCTTTCTCTATTTCTTGCTCATTCTCTACCTCTCTCTCTCACCTTATCTCCCCAATTATCTCTCTCTCTCTTGTCTCACTCTCACTACCTCTCTCTATCTATCACTCTCTCTCTCTCTCTCTCTCTCTCTCTCTCTCTTACACCACTCTTTCTCCCTCCCTCCGTCCTACTCTCTCTATACATGTTCTCTCTCTAACTCCAACTCTTACTCTCTCCTCACTCTCCCTCTCCCTCTCTCTTTTTCTCTTCCTTAGTCTCTCACTCTCTCTGTCTCCCTCACTCTCTCTATCCCCCACTATATATCTCCATCTCTCTTTCAATATTTCCCTCTCTTTCTTCCCCTCTCTCTCTCTATTTATCTTTCCCTCTCTCTCGAAACATTTCTCTATGTTTCTTCCTCTCTCTCTCTCTCTCTCTCTCTCTCTCTCTCTCTCTCTCTCTCAATATTTGGCTCTCCCTCTCCCTCTAGTTTTCACTCTCCCCCTTTCTATCATTTGCCCTGCCCCCGCCACCCCCCTCTCTCGGACATCTCTTTCAGTCTTTCATTTTATTACTAGATTTCTCCAACATCTCTTTCAGTCTTTCATTTTATTACTAGCTTAATAATTTTGATCTTCTTATTTTATAATATTTCATTTCCTTTTACATATTATATTCATTCAATTTTACATAAAATATAGTTATGAATTTATTTAATAATAAAATATGAAATATATTTACTAATTTATGTAAATATAAAGAATACATAACCCCAATTTTGTTTATATTTTTATAAATAAAAGGGGAGCATGTTAAAGAAATCCTCATTTTTTTTATTTTTCTAATTTTAAATTATTAATGATATATTGAAACAAAGTATAAATCCTATACAGTCTTCGGTATCTTGTCAAAATTACAAGAGGAAAAAAGAGTTAAGGGTTCCATAATTGTGAGAAAACTTTAATATGACAATGGACTGATCTAACTATAAATTCACGACTTTCTCCATGGGAATCAATCGATACAGATCTATGGGCAACGCTGAGAGATGCTAGCTCAAAAATCTTATTATGCAAGGCCCTAATATCCTGAAAGAACAATAGTACATGGTAATTTTCTAGACATAATATAATAAAAAAATATAAGGTATCTACTAGCATAGAGCCATCTTTAAACACAAATCTAACATGAGTAGACACAGATCAAATTTCATGTGCAGACTTTTTTATAGTGTAAAATACAATGTGTTTGCTTAGTGTTTAAATTGTATTTTTGAATGATAAATAGAGTATACATATAGGAACAAATAATCATTTTTATATATACATCACATGTACATCTAGACATTTTGTCAAGCAAATTAAAGTAGTTTTTGTTATTAAATATATTTTTAAGTATATGTCCATATTAATTCTTGTTAAAATATTTTATTGATAACCCACATTGAATATTTTTTTTATATACAACATTAGAATGGTTTATTTTAGAAAGTATATTTCTATATATAAATATATATGAAGTTCATATGCACATAATTTACTTAAGATAGATCTTGAAATAGTTTGTTTAAATTTCTTGCTGAAATATTTTTGAAAAGTAAAAGATTTAAAAATGTTACTCATATATTTTTTTACTTCTATTCATTTATTTTTATGATAAGCTACATTATTTTTGTCTTTAAAACATAATTTTAAATTTTAAATTTTATTTTAAAAGAGACCAACCAACAAACAAACTTACAAATCCCGTCATACATGGCTTTAGAATAAGCCTCTCTACTAAACAAGCTTGTTAGTTTAATGACAATATTACTTCAGATTATCAATAAAGAGGAGACTTGTCTAAATATATTGTGAGAAGAAACTAAAAGGCACCTCGACATTCCAAGAAAGTTAAGTTTCAAATCTTCATTTCTATCGATTTACAAATCCATCCCTTACCAAGTAAGCATAGTTGCGGAGAATGAAAGAATTCTTAGAATTAAAGCTAGATTCTAGGCTTAACTAAAACTCACAAGAATGGCTTCATCTAAATATAAATACATAAATGCATACTTGTTACAACCTTAAAAAATGTGTTAACCCACACACATAAGTTATTGTAGTGGTTGTATATGGTCTACTTAAAAGGTTTTTATAATCTTTTCTCTTTTTGCATTTTCTGAAGTTAGTTGATTATATTATAATAATTGACCAATAGATTTTAGTTCTTTCTTCATTTTCTCATATTGTTATTTATGGTTTTTTTTAGCTTATTATAATTTGATTTTTCTTTCTAAATAAAATATATTCTTATTAAAATACACTGCGTGCCAATCCAAATTTTATCATACTCTACTGCTTCAGTACATACACTGCGTGCCAATCCAAATTTTATCATACTCTTGCGTGTCTGTATTTCTGGGAGAACTTTTGGTACGCAACATTTGATCTTGTTCACAAGCAACGCATCTCTGCACCGGAAAATGAAATCGTAAGATAATTTTACTTCGCTACACAAAATTGTTACGATAATTTTACTTCGCTACACAAAATTGTTACGATAAGTATTATATTGTATTATGGAACCGTTGAAACGAATTTAAACTCACATGCGCAAGTAGTAGTTGCCCTATGTGACAGGTAACGAGAGTAGAGGGCGGTTGGATAACATCCAAAAACGAATTTATGCCAAGTAATGGGCGTGTGTAGTTTGTTATAATCTCTAACATATTCTATTACCGTAGAGTTTGTTATAGGCATATTCGCACAAAAGCATATTCTCTGACAAAAACAGCATATTACAAGAAAGTAATTTATCGAACTTGAATAATGGCCATTTTTGTTTATATTATGGAAACTATGAAAACTCTGAGTTGCACTCTGATAATGGCCACTTGCATTTATATAATGAAACCATGAAACCTTGGAGTGGATGAAACTTTCAAAGGGCCTTGGAAGGGAATATAGCCGTTGAAGGAAGTGGGAGAGGAGCGCCAAAGTGGGAGAGGAGTGCCTTATTTGCAAAGGGTGAAAACCACAGAGCTCTTTACACGGGCGAAGAGATGATAGATTTCATTATACAAAAGGGGAACACATGTTAATACTAAAACGCCGTCATCATGTGGGTTTCTGGGCAGGTTAGTCCTGAGGCTCAAGGCAACGCCTGCATCAATATGCAGTGGCTATTCCGAAGTAACAATGGGCAACCATTAACATCGAGAGACACAGTGAACCCGATTCTGATACCCTGCGACGATTTACGCAGCGGTTCACCATTCCTGTTCGCAGAGGCAAGTGCAAATCACACGCAGAATTACAATTGCAGTATGTGGGAAGTCTGTCGTGCGACCATGTGCTCTCCGGGATTTGAGATGCCTATTCCCATTAAGTTCGTGGACGGGCAAACAACAATTGTGGGAATAGATGGAGGGTGCGTGATGAACAATCCCACAGCGGCGGCCATTACTCATGTGTACTCATGTGTTGAATAATAAGGTTGACTTTGCGTCTGTTAATGGGGTGGATGATATCTTGGTGTTGTCCCTGGGAGCGGGAGCAATTGATTGTCAATAAAAAAGTGCGGAATAGTGGAATGGGCAAGGCAGATTATGAAGATTATGAGTGAAGGAATTTCAGATATTGTGGATCATGCAGTCAGCGTGGCTTTTGGCGATAGTCCACAAAACTATGTAAGATTGTAGGTAATTTATAAAGCAACGCATGTAAGTTTATCAATCACCGTTCACCGTATGCGTGGATGGCATCGAACTCCATTTATATGGTATAATTTTAAGCTCTACGGCATCGAATTCCATTTATATGGCATCGAATTCCATCTATATATATCATTATTTTCTGTCACTTTGATTGCGTGTTCATTTCTTGGTACCGTGTTCATGTCATCTAATGTTGATTTCTCAGATGAGGTCAATGGAAAAAAGGAGAGACGAGACTATAGTAGGATGTAAATCTTTCAACATCTTTCACCAGACAAATTGGAGCTACACTTATATGTAATATTTTCCAGACTCATTCAATATTTTCCCTACAATGGCAGCATGAATGTGCGATGAATCTGGTTTAATCTAGTTTAATAATTCAACTACTTTGCAGTTTAATCTGTTTTAAGGTACTTATCATATTTTTTATTATTTTGTATCCTTATTCCATTAAATTTTTATTGGTTTTACGCTAATTTACGTTAAACTGCTTGTGGAATTAAAAGTTGTTTTTATTTCTGTCAACTTAACCGGAATATTTCATTAGTTGATTGACTCCCAACACAATTTTTTCCTGTGTTTGCAGAAATAGAAAACTTACCTTTATTCTTAATTTAACTTTCCTCTACTATGCAACCTAATTACAATTTTCACCTTGACTATTTATTAAATCTGGTTTTATAAATTTCAAAGCTAATTACAAGATCTGTAATATTATTAAGCTACATTACAAATAGATCTGTAATATTATTAAGCTACATTACAAATTATTGTTGTAATACATATATCAGCCATATCCAATTTTGTAAGACAGATATTTTGCTTTGTTTTATAGCTTGAGTGTATAAATAATTTCGTACAAATTAACTCACTTAACTTCGAGTAAATCTCTCCGTAATACTGGAAGTTAAATCTTCTTGTACATCCTGAGCTAATAAATATACATAAATCTCAGTGTACGAGATTCGATATGTGAGGAGGACGTACAACGGTTCTCTAACCTGCAAGGACACCTTCTCTCCATTATTCCTTGTTATTCCTTGTCTCTATTATTCCTGGTTATTCCTTGTTGTATAGATAATATTTATGGATAATTCCTTCCGCATCTATAAATAGTATTTACGGATAATTTTGTTCTCACATTTGAAATGCTGAGCACTTGTTTCAAAGTCTTGTTTGTAATTATTTTTCTACAACTATGGATAGCATTTATTTATACTTTTACTGCTTCATTATACTTTTGTTCACACATTTAAACACAAATAACAAGAAAAGCTGAATGCTTACAATTTCGAAAGACCGATCTGGTATAATGGTGATCAAGTCTAATTAGATTAGAAATACATCTTAACTGGGAAGGTATTGGTCATACATAGACTATTTTTGTAAATTTGTGTTTGGGCCACCCTAACTTGATTTGCTCCAATGTCGAGGAAGCTATTTGAAATTTCATTTGAGAAGACATAATTAATTATTTATATTGCATTTTTTTATCTAGATTGTTTGTTGAATTAACATTCAAGTATTGATAACTGAACTATCATTCACTGTAAAATAATATGAAAATATGTAAGTATCCTAACTAGTATAAATAAAGAGAATGAAATGATATGTAATTAATTTCCTTTTTTCTATGTTTTTCTTAGGAGGATGAGGTGGAGGAGGAGGAAATAGGTAGAGGTTGAGGAGGCTGAGGGGGAGAGGAGGCCAAGGGGGAGGAGGCATAGGAGGAGGATGCAGAAGTGAGGGAGGAAGCTAAGGAGGAAGAGGCAAAGGAGGAGGTAGAGGAAGGGGAGGAGGAGTGGGAGGTGGCGAGAGAGGAGGGTGAAGAGGCAGAGGGGGAGGAGGTAGGGGGAGAGGCAAAGGGAGAGGTGGGGGAGGAGGAAAAGGGAGCGAGAGGAGGTGGAAGGGGTGGAGTAAGAGGGAGGCAAAGGGAGAGGAGGTGGAGGAGGTAGAGTAAGAGGAGAAGAAGAGAGAGGAGGAGGAGGGGGAAGAGGAGGAGGAGGAGGAGGGCGAAAAGGCTAAGGTTTGGGGGGAGGGGGCGTAGAGGAGGATGGGGAGGTAGCAAGACAGGAGGGGGAAGAGGCAGCAGAGGAGGGAAGAAGAGGATGACGGGGGGAGAGGTAGAGGTGGAGGGGGGGGAGAGGTAGAGTTGGAGGGGGGGGGGAGAGGTAGGTAGAGGCGGGGGAGGAAGGGAGGGTGAAGGGAGAGAGGAGAAGGTTGAGGGGGAGGATGTAGTTGAGGAAGAGGAGAAGGAGGAGGGGGAAGAGGGGGAATATGTAGAAGAGATGGAGGGGAAAGAGGCAGAGGAAGGGGTGGGGATGGATGGGGAGGCAGAGGAGGAAATAAAGGAGGAGGAATGGGGGGATGGGGAGGTGGAGGAGGCAGGGAAGGAGGGAAGGGGGGAGAGATAAAGGTGGGAGGGGGGCAAAAGAGAGAGTGAGGGTGAGAGTGAGAAGGGGAGAGAGAATGTGAGTATAAGGTTGGGGGGAGAGAGAAAGAGAGAAGTAGGAAAAGAGAGATACAGACAGGGAGTGGAAGATAAATTTGGGGCAGAGAGAGGGGGAGGTTGCATGTGAGAGAGAGAGGATAACGAGGGCTACGAGTGAGAGAGAGGGGGAGGGACAAGGGTGAGAGTTAGAGGGGAGAGTGATCAAAGAGTAGAGGGACAAAGAGAAATAGAGAGAGGGAGGGATATAGGGTGGACGAGAGAGGGAGGGAGGGAAACAATGATGCAGACAGAGAGGGCATGAGAGAGAGAGAGAGAGAGAGAGAGAGAGAGAGAGAGAGAGAGAGATGTGGGGGTAGAATGAGAGGGGGGCAATAGGGGAGGTTTGATGTCACATCTCTAAGAATTTTTTTTTTTATACATGTATTTACCAATCATAACACCAGCAAGTATTTTAATATAAATATATCTACAATTGCAATTACTTTAATATACACCTTCATTTAACATATAAACTACAGGTACTTAAATTTATATATGTCTATGCTTAACATATAACCCGCAGGTACTTCAATATATATATATTTACCCTGACCTGTATCCAAAACGTATCTTTAATATATATATATATATATATATATATATATATATACTTAATGTACAAGCATCATGCTCATTTGATTTTCATGCGTTAATAGATATGCGGGTTATGAAAAGGGCATTCACAACCTATACCTTAACAACGTATATTTCAATCCACCTAACCTTGTCACGCTAAAGGAGAAGTATATGAGTTTATAAAGTCGCAATGCTTTTGGTTGTTAACGTTATGGAGTGTACACGGTTTACGGTGAGGTGTTCCAACAGGGATGTATGTACATCCTACACCTAGCCACCATCTAACCACAACTCGGCACGGTCTTCATGGCCTGCCACAGTGTACCCAGGTGCCAGCTCGCTCCGTTCTTTACTACACTCGTACTTGCAAGGGGTATGTGGCTTGATCCGGCTCATGAGGCCATGTGATGCATCGGGGACGGGAATCTCGGTCCCAGTGCAATGGCTTCCCGCCTCTCTTCAACGGTGGAGATTTCATCTTACAATCCAACGGTGGAATGGTTTGACAGGGTTTACGAGGGTTATAATTTCTTCCCTACAGAACCGAGGTTCATTTGCACCTTATTCTCTCGGCTCATCCAGCCCCTCTGCTATGGTAATTCCGGGTTCGATTTCGCCATCGTCTCGTTTGCGTTCTTCCTCCCTGAAGGTTACACAGTGCACCTCAACACTGCAACAGGTATTATCCCTTAACTCTATGGAGGCTCACGACATTTTTAATACAGTTTTGTTTCGGTTGTTTGCTGTTCGAACTTATGATGAATTTGTTGGTGATCAGGGCATGCAGCCGGGGTTGTTCCACCTGCTTCTCAACCGTCCGTCAAGACTAAGCCTGAAGGCTTGAACCTTCCAGCGTACCAGGTGAGTCTTCCACACTTAACCTACTACGTGTATCATAAAAGGGTTCCATTTTCAAAGTTTTGAACGGGTTATATTACGTTTGAATGCAGACCCATGATCGATGAGGTTTACTTACTTGGACGCCGGGGTATCTCTCCACTGAGAACCCTCCCAATGGCGTTCGGTACCTCTCGAGGTCTGGCTAATTTCTGTTTAAATGGAAGTACTTCGGCACACGTTTATGTTCTGTTATTTGCTTAACATGCTGCCCCTGAGGCATGCATATCTTGGTCTTATTTTCCTGTTATACATTGTAATATTGGTCTGGCCGTCACAGACCTGGAACGACAGTTCAAGTAATTTATTGGGTTTCCTGTGTTAATAGTTGAACAGGGTTTCCTTATCCGTGATTCCATCACATGGATGCTGGGTTTTGTTATATAACTTATGAACTGTACAATATATGTATATCATTGACTGCGCATATCATGCATGTCTTCTGTGTTGCCGTTCCCTTACAGTGGTTATTAATAGTTGGACTAATACTATCACTCTGCCAGTTTAGTAGCAGCATGGTCAAGAACTATATATAGTTTTGTTTACTGTTTCCGGACGCGACTTTGATATTGTTTTGCTGGTCTCCGTCCGACTAGCTTCGGACCAGACGCCCTTGGTTAACAGAATATTATGCATCTGTTTCTTTATATATTAACGGTGAATATATGCATTACAGGGTTGTATTTTCCCATGTAACATGTACAGTTCTTCCTTTAATGATTTCGATTCCGTTTCTTGCTTTATTTGCACATCAATAAGCTTCGGAGATTTAGAACTGAATGTATTGTCAGTTTCTTTTATGTTATACGTTTTCTATGATAAGTTCTGTACTGAATTAACTCATCAGTTTTCTCCTGTTCATAATAACATTTACTTCTAAACCGTTATATGATTATCTCCTGCCTCCTGAAGGGTTAACCGACCACAGTCGGTGTTTACTTCTGTTATCATGATGTGTCTATCCGACCACAGTTGGTGCTCGATGCTTCGGCCGAGTGTTAACTCATTCCATTTCACTGTTTTGTATATGCTCGTTTGTTTAAGACTTCATCCTTATCTGTAGCGCCATGGCTATGCCAGCACGATACAGTGCCGCAGACACTCTAATGAGGCTGTGCTAAGGTGGTTATTACCCACTAACAGGTTACGCCTCTCAGCCTATAACTGCCTTTTCTGCTATAACTACACCCGTGTAGTCGAATAACATATGCAATGCTAGCTGGGATGATGAAACCCTACTACAAGTTTACGATAATTAATAACAGAATCTAGAATCTAGGGTCCAGACTCCTTAACATCTACTTGTAATTTTACTGTGCATATTAACAGTATTTCAACAAGCTAGATAAAATCCAGGATCACCCATAGTAAGTTTCACAGTATATTCATTTTCAGTCAGTAACTTGTCAACTTGGAAGCATACCTGATTCACCCGAGTCAGAAGTAGTTTCACAAGCAAGTCACCTATTTGTTTATTCAAGCTCTCCACCCAGCCATGAGATCCATCCTTCAGACGGAGTTCTCCCCCCGAGCCATCCTGCAGGCCTCCAGCCCTCAACAGGATTTGTGCACTCACGTGCCAGGTTATCTGGTCCTAACCAGACTTAACCCTCCTTTTCTTCTGCACTTTTTCTCTTCTTGGAAAAAGATTGTCTATCCTCTCTCTGTCTGTCCTCACAGCACAGAGTCTTTCCCCCCATCCAGGACTTTTCCTCATTCCTGGGAGGTAGTTTCCTTCAGTTATTATAACTGAACACTTTTCTTTAAAATTCACCTCATAGAGGCTGCCAGCAATTCAAGAAAGTATTTAAATTACTTCAAATGAAATAGTTTATCCAGTCTTGTACATAACACATAACAACAACTGTTTACTGACTTTTACCACAGTAGCTTTTCATTTTTTTACATAAATTGGGGTCATCACATCTCCCCCTCCTGAGGTTGGACATCGTCCCGATGTCTGTTTCCCATAAACAAGTTTGGGTAAGCTTCTCTAAGGAGTTCCTCGTCCTCCCACGTGGCCTCTTCCGGCCCATAGTGCTGCCACTGCACTTTAGCTTGGAAAATAACCCGTTTCCGCAGCTGCACTTCTCTCCGGTCGAGAATGGTCAGTGGTTCGACCAGAACCTCGCCTTCCGGTTCGACCTGCAAGCAGCAACAACTTTAATTATTTTCCAGTTTTTAAAGAACGTTTATTTATAGTGACCAGATTACTTCTTACCCGAATATTCTGCCATTGAATCACATGTTTAGGATCGTATACGTATTGCTTTAATACGGATACATGAAACACATTGTGGATCCTAATATGGCTTGGTAAGGCAAGCTGATAAGCTACCGGCCCTACTCTTGCCAAGATCTGGAAGGGTCCGAAGTAGCGAGGTGCCAGTTTAGCACATCCACTCCACTGCAAGGTACTCCTTCTTGGTTGGATTCTTACAAATACATGATCCCCAACTTGAAATTCCTTGAATCTTCTCTTTCGATCAGCGAAACTTTTCTGCCTGTCCTGAGCGGCTTTTAAATTGGAACGCACCTTCTTTACCATATTCTCCATTTCCTGAAGCATATCAGGGCCAATTCGCAATCTGTCCTCTGGTCCACCCCAGCTTGCGGGTGTGCGGCACTTCCGCCCATACATAACCTCAAAAGGACTCATCTGCGTTGAAGAATGATATCCATTATTATATGCGAATTCGACCAGGTGAAGGTAATCTTCGCATTGGGTTGGCTTCATCATAACGCAGGCTCTTAGCATGTCCTCCACAACTTGATTCACTCGCTCTGTTTGGCCATCTGTTTGGGGATGATAAGCTGTGCTAAAGTTCAGTTGTGTTCCCAGTTCAGCAAATAATGTCCTCCAAAAGGTTGATGTAAACTTGACATCCCGATCAGAGATAATCACCTTCGGGAGTCCATGCAATCTGAATACATTCTGCATGAAAATATGAGCAATTTGTACAGCTTTATATGTCGACTGCACAGGTATGAAGTGTGCTGCCTTACTCAGCTTATCCACTACCACCATAGTGGAATCATTATTTTTCTTTGTTTTAGGCAGTCCAGTTATAAAATCCATGGAGATCGTCTCCCATTTCCATTCCGGAATGGGTAAGGGTTGTAACAGCCCTGCTGGATGTAAATGCTCCGCCTTAATCTGCTGACATTCTAGACAGCGTGCTAGATATTCGGCTATCTCTTTTTTCATTTTTGGCCAGTAGTACTTCTTTCGAAGGGCAGTAACCATTTTCTGGTAACCCGGATGCCCAGTGTAATGACTGGTATGGAATTCATCCAAAATCAGCTTTTTAATGCTGTTCTCGTTGGGTACATACAACTTTTTATTAAAGTGCAACAATTCAGCATCGTCGAGTTCATACCCTTGTTGTA
Source organism: Pinus tabuliformis (assembly GCA_031772625.1). NCBI lineage: Eukaryota > Viridiplantae > Streptophyta > Pinopsida > Pinales > Pinaceae > Pinus > Pinus tabuliformis. Next base: position 775,428,212 of record CM062818.1, read on the forward strand.
TTTCCTTAACAGATTGTTTCTGTATTTGCTGTTTAATCTGCTGATAAACAACATCTTGTTCAGCTGCTGTTTTTATCCCGTCCAATAAGGTACTCTGCCATTTACTAACTGAAATTTTGCACAAGCATTGTACTTTTCGACTTAATGCATCAGCCACTCGGTTCTCCTTCCCTTTTAGATGCTTGATTTCAAAGTCAAATCCGCTTAGGAAGTCAGCCCAACGAGCTTGCCTTGTGTTCAAAGTGGGTTGGCTGAAATAGTTTGTTAGGCTGTGGTGGTCTGTTAATAACAGAAATTTTCTGCCCAAAAGGTAATGCCGCCACATTTTTAGGGCATGAATGACAGCTGTCAGCTCCAGATCGTAAGCAGAGTATTTCTGCTCATGTTCCTTCAGCTTCCTAGACTCATAAGCAATGACTCTTCCTTCTTGCATCAGCACTCCTCCCACACCTTCCTTACTTGCGTCTGTGCAGACCACGTAATCCTTGTTAGGATCAGCTATGCTTAACACAGGTGCGGTGGTGAGTAAATGCTTGAGCTGCTCAAAGCTCTTCTGGCATTCTGAGGTCCACTTAAATATCTTTCCCTTCTTTTGCAAGGAGGTGATAGGGTATGCTACCCTCGAGAAGCCTTCAACAAATCTTCTATAATAACCTGCTAACCCCATGAAGGATCTAATATCCGCCACATCCTTCGGTATAGGCCATTCCAATATAGTCCTGATTTTCTCGGGATCAACTGCAATTCCTTCCTTGGTGATCACGTGGCCTAAGTATTGTATTTCTTCCTTGAAGAAATCACACTTACTGAACTTTGCATATAATTGATGTTATTGCAAGGTTTGCAATACCAGTCTAAGGTGTTCCTCATGCTCCTTTCTGGATCTGCTGTAAATCAGAATATCATCTATGAATATCAGTACAAACTTGTCTAAAAACCGATGAAACACACTGTTCATCAAACACATAAAAGTAGCAGGTGCATTGGTCAGGCCAAAAGGTAGCACCACAAACTCGTAATGCCCATATCGCGTTCTGAAAGCAGTCTTAGCGATATCCTCTTCTTTAATTCTGATCTGATGATAACCAGATCGCAGATCGATTTTAGAGAACACCGTCGCTCCCTTTACCTGATCGAAAAGTTCGTCGATCCTAGGCAAAGGGTATTTATTTTTGATCGTGAGTTTATTCAACTGACGATAATCGATGCACATTCGAAAAGTGCCATCCTTCTTTTTGACAAACAGCACTGGAGCTCCCCAGGGTGATACACTGGGGCGGATGTAATTTTTATCTAACAGCTCCTGCAGTTGCATTTTCAACTCTGTTAGTTCTGGCACACTCATACGGTAGGGTGCCCGTGATACAGGTGCTGCCCCTAGAATCAACTCAATAATGAAATTCACATCCCGTTTAGGTGGTAATCCCGGCACTTCCTCGGGAAAGACATCTGCAAAATCCTGTACTATCGGAATGTTACCCAGCATAGCAGTTTTATCCTTCTGATTCGCGTATCCCACTTGAATAGCGTAGATTTGACACTTCTTCTTGATACACTTAGCTAGCTGAGTTGCTGTAATAGGTCGAATCTGCACAGGGTGTCTGATTCCTTGCAACTCCTGCTGTTCCCCATGGTCATCCTTATAATAGATGGTTTTGGTCTTGCAGTTGACTAAAGACCAGTGTTTCTCCAGCCAGTCCATACCAATCAAAATGTCATAGGAACCCAACGGCAAAACATTCAAATCTGCCACTATTGGCTGTCCTGCTATGGTCAAGGAACAATTATTTACTTTGGCCAAGACTCGTCTCTTGGCTCCTGTAGCTAGTTGAACCAGCCACGGATTTTTAAACTTTTCAGCTTGCAGTTTACACTGTTCTACTATTTTCAGGCTAATATAACTTAAAGTAGCCCCTGGGTCTATTAGAACAACTATGGAAAGGTTGGAGATTTTACCTTCGAATTCAACCATAGATGGTTGATACTCCGCCTGACGGTCCTCCAGCGCTGCATTGATTCTGGGTACACTACGCGCCACGTCTCCAACCGTTGATGCCTCATGAATCTGTGATATCTGGTCTGTCCCCTTCCGCTGTGGACAATTTTTAACATAGTGAGGTCCCCCACATCCCCAGCATTGAACTGGTGGTCTGGTCATCCCCTCACCTTCTGGTCTAACAAACTGCTCATTTGCCTTGGATTCGCCCAACGGTCTGGACCGGGATGCATTCCTTGCAACAGGTCTACTGTTTAGTCCTTTACCAACACCTTTGTTTCCACTGCTGCGATTTCCTTTGCTGCTCCCAACCATGCGACCACTTCTTTTCTCATTCCACCTTTTGCTTGAAGTGTCCCCTTTCTGTTTACTCTGCTGGTAGCAGATTCTCGCTTTACGGATGGCCTCATCCATGGTCCTAGGATTGTCGAACTCAATCCTTTCCCTTATGTATGCAGGCAAACTGCTCACAAACCTTTGGACCTTGGCCTTCTCCTCCTTGATGTAAGGTACATAACGTAACAGCGAGGTGAAACGGTTAATGAATTCGTCCATGGTCTGCTGTCCCAGTCTTAAGTCATGAAACTCCCTTGCCTTTTCATCATAGAAGCGCTCAGTCAGGTACCTTTCTTTAAAATATTTCTGGAACTTCTCCCATGTAATGGTTCGCTCACTGACCCCCTTGACAATTTTAATTTCTTCCCACCACAAGGTTGCCTTACCTTGTAACTGAAAAATTGCCAATCTTGCCTTCAAATTGTGGTCATATTCATACAATTGAAAATACTTATTCATATTTATCAACCAAGCTTCCGCAGCTTCCTCTTGTTCACCATCAAAGTGTGGGGGTTTAATTTTCCGGAATTCTCCCTGCAGTTCCACTTTCTGTCGTTTTGAGGTTTGCTGCTGAGGTGCATTATCAGAGTGATTTTCCTTGTCATCAGAATTTTCAGGTTCCATTTGATAGTCTTGTTCTTCTGTTACCCTCTGCTGTTCTGCACTGGGGTTAGACAGAGGTGGGTTCTGCCTGTCCGACAGGCTTTTCAGAATTCTTTCCTGTTCTGTTGTTAAACGGGCATTGTCCTCTCGCAACCGTGCCATCTCGTTCTTCAATTCCTGGACAGTTTCCAGGATTGTAAGGTTGGTACTCCGTGTTTCTGCGCCCAATTGTACCCACAGCTCTGCATTCTCTTGAAGATTGTTGCCAGCTTCCTGCATCTTGTTTCCTTTTTAATTAACTGTTGGCTGTTGCCACTCTGTACTTTCCCTTCATAAACAGAACAACAGTTAGAGGAATTATTACTTAGTTTCTTATGCATGGTGCAGGCTTTGATTGTCTGAGGCCACAGTGTTGAAACTGGGCTCTGATACCAATTTGTCACATCTCTAAGAATTTTTTTTTTTATACATGTATTTACCAATCATAACACCAACAAGTATTTTAATATAAATATATCTACAATTGCAATTACTTTAATATACACCTTCATTTAACATATAAACTGCAGGTACTTAAATTTATATATGTCTACGCTTAACATATAACCCGCAGGTACTTCAATATATATATATTTACCCTGACCTGTATCCAACAGGTATCTTTAATATATGTATATATACTTAATGTACAAGCATCATACTCATTTGATTTTCATGCGTTAATAGATATGCGGGTTATGAAAAGGGCATTCACAACCTATACCTTAACAACCTATATTTCAATCCACCTAACCTTGTCACGCTAAAGGAGAAGTATATGAGTTTATAAAGTCGCAATGCTTTTGGTTGTTAACGTTATGGAGTGTACACGGTTTACGGTGAGGTGTTTTAACAGGGATGTATGTACATCCTACACCTAGCCACCATCTAACCACAACTCGGCACGGTCTTCATGGCCTGCCACAGTGTACCCAGGTGCCAGCTCGCTCCGTTCTTTACTACACTCGTACTTGCAAGGGGTATGTGGCTTGATCCGGCTCATGAGGCCATGTGATGCATTGGGGACGAGAATCTCGGTCCTAGTGCACTGGCTTCCCGCCTCTCTTCAACGGTGGAGATTTCATCTTACAATCCAACGGTGGAATGGTTTGACAGGGTTTACGAGGGTTATAATTTCTTCCCTACAGAACCGGGGTTCATTTGCACCTTATTCTCTCGGCTCATCCAGCCCCTCTGCTATGGTAATTCCGAGTTCGATTTCGCCATCGTCTCGTTTGCGTTCTTCCTCCCTGAAGGTTACACAGTGCACCTCAACACTGCAACAGGTATTATCCCTTAACTCTATGGAAGCTCACAGAATTTTTAATACAGTTTTGTTTCGGTCGTTTGCTGTTCGAACTTATGATGAATTTGTTGGTGATCAGGGCATGCAGCCGGGGTTGTTCCACCTGCTTCTCAACCGTCCATCAAGACTAAGCCTGAAGGCTTGAACCTTCCAGCGTACCAGGTGAGTCTTCCACACTTAACCTGCTACGCGTATCATAAAAGGGTTCCATTTTCAAAGTTTTGAACGGGTTATATTACGTTTGAATGCAGACCCATGATCGATGAGGTTTACTTACTTGGACGCCGGGGTATCTCTCCACTGAGAACCCTCTCAATGGCGTTCGGTACCTCTCAAGGTCTGGCTAATTTCTATTTAAATGGAAGTGCTTCGGCACACGTTTATGTTCTGTTATTTGCTTAACATGCTGCCCCTGAGGCATGCATATCTTGGTCTTATTTTCCTGTTATACATTGTAATATTGGTCCGGCCGTGTCACAGACTTGGAACGACAGTTCAAGTAATTTATTGGGTTTCCTGTGTTAATAGTTGAACAGGGTTTACTTATCCGTGATTCCATCACATGGATGCTGGGTTTTGTTATATAACTTATGAACCAGTACAATATATGTATATCATTGACTGCGCATATCATGCATGTCTTCTGTGTTGCCGTTCTCTTACAGTGGTTATTAATAGTTGGACTAATACTATCACTCTGCCAGTTTAGTAGCAGCATGGTCAAGAACTATATATAGTTTTGTTTACTGTTTCCGGACGCGACTTTGATATTGTTTTGCTGGTCTCCGTCCGACTAGCTTCGGACCAGACGCCCTTGGTTAACAGAATATTATGCATCTGTTTCTTTATATATTAACGGTGAATATATGCATTACAGGGTTGTATTTTCCCATGTAACATGTACAGTTCTTCCTTTAATGATTTCGATTCCGTTTCTTGCTTTATTTGCACATCAATAAGCTTCGGAGATTTAGAACTGAATGTATTGTCAGTTTCTTTTATGTTATACGTTTTCTATGATAAGTTCTGTACTGAATTAACTCATCAGTTTTCTCCTGTTCATAATAACATTTACTTCTAAACCGTTATATGATTATCTCCTGCCTCCTGAAGGGTTAACCGACCACAGTCGGTGTTTACTTCTGTTATCATGATGTGTCTATCCGACCACAGTCGGTGCTCGATGCTTCGGCCGAGTGTTAACTCATTCCATTTCACTGTTTTGTATATGCTCGTTTGTTTAAGACTTCATCCTTATCTGTAGCGCCATGGCTATGCCAGCACGATACAGTGCCGCAGACACTCTAATGAGGCTGTGCTAAGGTGGTTATTACCCACTAACAGGTTACGCCTCTCAGCCTATAACTGCCTTTTCTGCTATAACTACACCCGTGTAGTCGAATAACATATGCAATGCTAGCTGGGATGATGAAACCCTACTACAAGTTTACGATAATTAATAACAGAATCTAGAATCTAGGGTCCAGACTCCTTAACATCTACTTGTAATTTTACTGTGCATATTAACAGTATTTCAACAAGCTAGATAAAATCCAGGATCACCCATAGTAAGTTTCACAGTATATTCATTTTCAGTCAGTAACTTGTCAACTTGGAAGCATACCTGATTCACCCGAGTCAGAAGTAGTTTCACAAGCAAGTCACCTGTTTGTTTATTCAAGCTCTCCACCCAGCCATGAGATCCATCCTTCAGACGGAGTTCTCCCCCCGAGCCATCCTGCAGGCCTCCAGCCCTCAACAGGATTTGTGCACTCACGTGCCAGGTTATCTGGTCCTAACCAGACTTAACCCTCCTTTTCTTCTGCACTTTTTCTCTTCTTGGAAAAAGATTGTCTATCCTCTCTCTGTCTGTCCTCACAGCACAGAGTCTTTCCCCCCATCCAGGACTTTTCCTCATTCCTGGGAGGTAGTTTCCTTCAGTTATTATAACTGAACACTTTTCTTTAAAATTCACCTCATAGAGGCTGCCAGCAATTCAAGAAAGTATTTAAATTACTTCAAATGAAATAGTTTATCCAGTCTTGTACATAACACATAACAACAACTGTTTACTGACTTTTACCACAGTAGCTTTTCATTTTTTTACATAAATTGGGGTCATCACATCTCCCCCTCCTGAGGTTGGACATCGTCCCGATGTCTGTTTCCCATAAACAAGTTTGGGTAAGCTTCTCTAAGGAGTTCCTCGTCCTCCCACGTGGCCTCTTCCGGCCCATAGTGCTGCCACTGCACTTTAGCTTGGAAAATAACCCGTTTCCGCAGCTGCACTTCTCTCCGGTCGAGAATGGTCAGTGGTTCGACCAGAACCTCGCCTTCCGGTTCGACCTGCAAGCAGCAACAACTTTAATTATTTTCCAGTTTTTAAAGAACGTTTATTTATAGTGACCAGATTACTTCTTACCCGAATATTCTGCCATTGAATCACATGTTTAGGATCGTATACGTATTGCTTTAATACGGATACATGAAACACATTGTGGATCCTAATATGGCTTGGTAAGGCAAGCTGATAAGCTACCGGCCCTACTCTTGCCAAGATCTGGAAGGGTCCGAAGTAGCGAGGTGCCAGTTTAGCACATCCACTCCACTGCAAGGTACTCCTTCTTGGTTGGATTCTTACAAATACATGATCCCCAACTTGAAATTCCTTGAATCTTCTCTTTCGATCAGCGAAACTTTTCTGCCTGTCCTGAGCGGCTTTTAAATTGGAACGCACCTTCTTTACCATATTCTCCATTTCCTGAAGCATATCAGGGCCAATTCGCAATCTGTCCTCTGGTCCACCCCAGCTTGCGGGTGTGCGGCACTTCCGCCCATACATAACCTCAAAAGGACTCATCTGCGTTGAAGAATGATATCCATTATTATATGCGAATTCGACCAGGTGAAGGTAATCTTCGCATTGGGTTGGCTTCATCATAACGCAGGCTCTTAGCATGTCCTCCACAACTTGATTCACTCGCTCTGTTTGGCCATCTGTTTGGGGATGATAAGCTGTGCTAAAGTTCAGTTGTGTTCCCAGTTCAGCAAATAATGTCCTCCAAAAGGTTGATGTAAACTTGACATCCCGATCAGAGATAATCACCTTCGGGAGTCCATGCAATCTGAATACATTCTGCATGAAAATATGAGCAATTTGTACAGCTTTATATGTCGACTGCACAGGTATGAAGTGTGCTGCCTTACTCAGCTTATCCACTACCACCATAGTGGAATCATTATTTTTCTTTGTTTTAGGCAGTCCAGTTATAAAATCCATGGAGATCGTCTCCCATTTCCATTCCGGAATGGGTAAGGGTTGTAACAGCCCTGCTGGATGTAAATGCTCTGCCTTAATCTGCTGACATTCTAGACAGCGTGCTAGATATTCGGCTATCTCTTTTTTCATTTTTGGCCAGTAGTACTTCTTTCGAAGGGCAGTAACCATTTTCTGGTAACCCGGATGCCCAGTGTAATGACTGGTATGGAATTCATCCAAAATCAGCTTTTTAATGCTGTTCTCGTTGGGTACATACAACTTTTTATTAAAGTGCAACAATTCAGCATCGTCGAGTTCATACCCTTGTTGTATTTCCTTAACAGATTGTTTCTGTATTTGCTGTTTAATCTGCTGATAAACAACATCTTGTTCAGCTGCTGTTTTTATCCCGTCCAATAAGGTACTCTGCCATTTACTAACTGAAATTTTGCACAAGCATTGTACTTTTCGACTTAATGCATCAGCCACTCGGTTCTCCTTCCCTTTTAGATGCTTGATTTCAAAGTCAAATCCGCTTAGGAAGTCAGCCCAACGAGCTTGCCTTGTGTTCAAAGTGGGTTGGCTGAAATAGTTTGTTAGGCTGTGGTGGTCTGTTAATAATAGAAATTTTCTACCCAAAAGGTAATGCCGCCACATTTTTAGGGCATGAATGACAGCTGTCAGCTCCAGATCGTAAGCAGAGTATTTCTGCTCATGTTCCTTCAGCTTCCTAGACTCATAAGCAATGACTCTTCCTTCTTGCATCAGCACTCCTCCCACACCTTCCTTACTTGCGTCTGTGTAGACCACGTAATCCTTGTTAGGATCAGCTATGCTTAACACAGGTGCGGTGGTGAGTAAATGCTTGAGCTGCTCAAAGCTCTTCTGGCATTCTGAGGTCCACTTAAATATCTTTCCCTTCTTTTGCAAGGAGGTGATAGGGTATGCTACCCTTGAGAAGCCTTCAACAAATCTTCTATAATAACCTGCTAACCCCATGAAGGATCTAATATCCGCCACATCCTTCGGTATAGGCCATTCCAATATAGTCCTGATTTTCTCGGGATCAACTGCAATTCCTTCCTTGGTGATCACGTGGCCTAAGTATTGTATTTCTTCCTTGAAGAAATCACACTTACTGAACTTTGCATATAATTGATGTTCTTGCAAGGTTTGCAATACCAGTCTAAGGTGTTCCTCATGCTCCTTTCTGGATCTGCTGTAAATCAGAATATCATCTATGAATATCAGTACAAACTTGTCTAAAAACCGATGAAACACACTGTTCATCAAACACATAAAAGTAGCAGGTGCATTGGTCAGGCCAAAAGGTAGCACCACAAACTCGTAATGCCCATATCGCGTTCTGAAAGCAGTCTTAGCGATATCCTCTTCTTTAATTCTGATCTGATGATAACCAGATCGCAGATTGATTTTAGAGAACACCGTCGCTCCCTTTACCTGATCGAAAAGTTCGTCGATCCTAGGCAAAGGGTATTTATTTTTGATCGTGAGTTTATTCAACTGACGATAATCGATGCACATTCGAAAAGTGCCATCCTTCTTTTTGACAAACAGCACTGGAGCTCCCCAGGGTGATACACTGGGGCGGATGTAATTTTTATCTAACAGCTCCTGCAGTTGCATTTTCAACTCTGTTAGTTCTGGCACACTCATACGGTAGGGTGCCCGTGATACAGGTGCTGCCCCTAGAATCAACTCAATAATGAAATTCACATCCCGTTTAGGTGGTAATCCCGGCACTTCCTCGGGAAAGACATCTGCAAAATCCTGTACTATCGGAATGTTACCCAGCATAGCAGTTTTATCCTTCTGATTCGCGTATCCCACTTGAATAGCGTAGATTTGACACTTCTTCTTGATACACTTAGCTAGCTGAGTTGCTGTAATAGGTCGAATCTGCACAGGGTGTCTGATTCCTTGCAACTCCTGCTGTTCCCCATGGTCATCCTTATAATAGATGGTTTTGGTCTTGCAGTTGACTAAAGACCAGTGTTTCTCCAGCCAGTCCATACCAATCAAAATGTCATAGGAACCCAACGGCAAAACATTCAAATCTGCCACTATTGGCTGTCCTGCTATGGTCAAGGAACAATTATTTACTTTGGCCAAGACTCGTCTCTTGGCTCCTGTAGCTAGTTGAACCAGCCACGGATTTTTAAACTTTTCAGCTTGCAGTTTACACTGTTCTACTATTTTCAGGCTAATATAACTTAAAGTAGCCCCTGGGTCTATTAGAACAACTATGGAAAGGTTGGAGATTTTACCTTCGAATTCAACCATAGATGGTTGATACTCCGCCTGACGGTCCTCCAGCGCTGCATTGATTCTGGGTACACTACGCGCCACGTCTCCAACCGTTGATGCCTCATGAATCTGTGATATCTGGTCTGTCCCCTTCCGCTGTGGACAATTTTTAACATAGTGAGGTCCCCCACATCCCCAGCATTGAACTGGTGGTCTGGTCATCCCCTCACCTTCTGGTCTAACAAACTGCTCATTTGCCTTGGATTCGCCCAACGGTCTGGACCGGGATGCATTCCTTGCAACAGGTCTACTGTTTAGTCCTTTACCAACACCTTTGTTTCCACTGCTGCGATTTCCTTTGCTGCTCCCAACCATGCGACCACTTCTTTTCTCATTCCACCTTTTGCTTGAAGTGTCCCCTTTCTGTTTACTCTGCTGGTAGCAGATTCTCGCTTTACGGATGGCCTCATCCATGGTCCTAGGATTGTCGAACTCAATCCTTTCCCTTATGTATGCAGGCAAACTGCTCACAAACCTTTGGACCTTGGCCTTCTCCTCCTTGATGTAAGGTACATAACGTAACAGCGAGGTGAAACGGTTAATGAATTCGTCCATGGTCTGCTGTCCCAGTCTTAAGTCATGAAACTCCCTTGCCTTTTCATCATAGAAGCGCTCAGTCAGGTACCTTTCTTTAAAATATTTCTGGAACTTCTCCCATGTAATGGTTCGCTCACTGACCCCCTTGACAATTTTAATTTCTTCCCACCACAAGGTTGCCTTACCTTGTAACTGAAAAATTGCCAATCTTGCCTTCAAATTGTGGTCATATTCATACAATTGAAAATACTTATTCATATTTATCAACCAAGCTTCCGCAGCTTCCTCTTGTTCACCATCAAAGTGTGGGGGTTTAATTTTCCGGAATTCTCCCTGCAGTTCCACTTTCTGTCGTTTTGAGGTTTGCTGCTGAGGTGCATTATCAGAGTGATTTTCCTTGTCATCAGAATTTTCAGGTTCCATTTGATAGTCTTGTTCTTCTGTTACCCTCTGCTGTTCTGCACTGGGGTTAGACAGAGGTGGGTTCTGCCTGTCCGACAGGCTTTTCAGAATTCTTTCCTGTTCTGTTGTTAAACGGGCATTGTCCTCTCGCAACCGTGCCATCTCGTTCTTCAATTCCTGGACAGTTTCCAGGATTGCAAGGTTGGTACTCCGTGTTTCTGCGCCCAATTGTACCCACAGCTCTGCATTCTCTTGAAGATTGTTGCCAGCTTCCTGCATCTTGTTTCCTTTTTAATTAACTGTTGGCTGTTGCCACTCTGTACTTTCCCTTCATAAACAGAACAACAGTTAGAGGAATTATTACTTAGTTTCTTATGCATGGTGCAGGCTTTGATTGTCTGAGGCCACAGTGTTGAAACTGGGCTCTGATACCAATTTGTCACATCTCTAAGAATTTTTTTTTTTATACATGTATTTACCAATCATAACACCAGCAAGTACTTTAATATAAATATATCTACAATTGCAATTACTTTAATATACACCTTCATTTAACATATAAACTGCAGGTACTTAAATTTATATATGTCTACGCTTAACATATAACCCGCAGGTACTTCAATATATATATATTTACCCTGACCTGTATCCAACAGGTATCTTTAATATATGTATATATACTTAATGTACAAGCATCATACTCATTTGATTTTCATGCGTTAATAGATATGCGGGTTATGAAAAGGGCATTCACAACCTATACCTTAACAACCTATATTTCAATCCACCTAACCTTGTCACGCTAAAGGAGAAGTATATGAGTTTATAAAGTCGCAATGCTTTTGGTTGTTAACGTTATGGAGTGTACACGGTTTACGGTGAGGTGTTTTAACAGGGATGTATGTACATCCTACACCTAGCCACCATCTAACCACAACTCGGCACGGTCTTCATGGCCTGCCACAGTGTACCCAGGTGCCAGCTCGCTCCGTTCTTTACTACACTCGTACTTGCAAGGGGTATGTGGCTTGATCCGGCTCATGAGGCCATGTGATGCATTGGGGACGAGAATCTCGGTCCTAGTGCAATGGCTTCCCGCCTCTCTTCAACGGTGGAGATTTCATCTTACAATCCAACGGTGGAATGGTTTGACAGGGTTTACGAGGGTTATAATTTCTTCCCTACAGAACCGGGGTTCATTTGCACCTTATTCTCTCGGCTCATCCAGCCCCTCTGCTATGGTAATTCCGAGTTCGATTTCGCCATCGTCTCGTTTGCGTTCTTCCTCCCTGAAGGTTACACAGTGCACCTCAACACTGCAACAGGTATTATCCCTTAACTCTATGGAAGCTCACAGAATTTTTAATACAGTTTTGTTTCGGTCGTTTGCTGTTCGAACTTATGATGAATTTGTTGGTGATCAGGGCATGCAGCCGGGGTTGTTCCACCTGCTTCTCAACCGTCCATCAAGACTAAGCCTGAAGGCTTGAACCTTCCAGCGTACCAGGTGAGTCTTCCACACTTAACCTGCTACGCGTATCATAAAAGGGTTCCATTTTCAAAGTTTTGAACGGGTTATATTACGTTTGAATGCAGACCCATGATCGATGAGGTTTACTTACTTGGACGCCGGGGTATCTCTCCACTGAGAACCCTCTCAATGGCGTTCGGTACCTCTCAAGGTCTGGCTAATTTCTATTTAAATGGAAGTGCTTCGGCACACGTTTATGTTCTGTTATTTGCTTAACATGCTGCCCCTGAGGCATGCATATCTTGGTCTTATTTTCCTGTTATACATTGTAATATTGGTCCGGCCGTGTCACAGACTTGGAACGACAGTTCAAGTAATTTATTGGGTTTCCTGTGTTAATAGTTGAACAGGGTTTACTTATCCGTGATTCCATCACATGGATGCTGGGTTTTGTTATATAACTTATGAACCAGTACAATATATGTATATCATTGACTGCGCATATCATGCATGTCTTCTGTGTTGCCGTTCTCTTACAGTGGTTATTAATAGTTGGACTAATACTATCACTCTGCCAGTTTAGTAGCAGCATGGTCAAGAACTATATATAGTTTTGTTTACTGTTTCCGGACGCGACTCTGATATTTTTTTGCTGGTCTCCGTCCGACTAGCTTCGGACCAGACGCCCTTGGTTAACAGAATATTATGCATCTGTTTCTTTATATATTAACGGTGAATATATGCATTACAGGGTTGTATTTTCCCATGTAACATGTAAAATTCTTCCTTTAATGATTTCGATTCCGTTTCTTGCTTTATTTGCACATCAATAAGCTTCGGAGATTTAGAACTGAATGTATTGTCAGTTTCTTTTATGTTATACGTTTTCTATGATAAGTTCTGTACTGAATTAACTCATCAGTTTTCTCCTGTTCATAATAACATTTACTTCTAAACCGTTATATGATTATCCCCTGCCTCCTGAAGGGTTAACCGACCACAGTCGGTGTTTACTTCTGTTATCATGATGTGTCTATCCGACCACAGTCGGTGCTCGATGCTTCGGCCGAGCGTTAACTCATTCCATTTCACTGTTTTGTATATGCTCGTTTGTTTAAGACTTCATCCTTATCTGTAGCGCCATGGCTATGCCAGCACGATACAGTGCCGCAGACACTCTAATGAGGCTGTGCTAAGGTGGTTATTACCCACTAACAGGTTACGCCTCTCGGCCTATAACTGCCTTTTCTGCTATAACTACACCCGTGTAGTCGAATAACATATGCAATGCTAGCTGGGATGATGAAACCCTACTGCAAGTTTATGATAATTAATAACAGAATCTAGAATCTAGGGTCCAGACTCCTTAACATCTACTTGTAATTTTACTATCTACTTGTAATTTTACTATGCATATTAACAATATTTCAACAAGCTAGATAAAATCCAGGATCACCCATAGTAAGTTTCACAGTATATTCATTTTCAGTCAGTAACTTGTCAACTTGGAAGCATACCTGATTCACCCGAGTCAGAAGTAGTTTCACAAGCAAGTCACCTATTTGTTTATTCAAGCTCTCCACCCAGCCATGAGATCCATCCTTCAGACGGAGTTCTCCCCTCGAGCCATCCTGCAGGCCTCCAACCCTCAACAGGATTTGTGCACTCACGTGCCAGGTTATCTGGTCCTAACCAGACTTAACCCTCCTTTTCTTCTGCACTTTTTCTCTTCTTGGAAAAAGATTGTCTATCCTCTCTCTGTCTGTCCTCACAGCACAGAGTCTTTCCCCCCAGCCAGGACTTTTCCTCATTCCTGGGAGGTAGTGTCCTTCAGTTATTATAACTAAACACTTTTCTTTAAAATTCACCTCATAGAGGCTGCCAGCAATTCAAGAAAGTATTTAAATTACTTTAAATAAAATAGTTTATCCAGTCTTGTCCATAACACATAACAACAACTGTTTACTGACTTTTACCACAGTAGCTTTTCATTTTTTTACATAAATTGGGGTCATCACATTTGAGGAATAGCGCAAGGGATGGGGGCGGAGAGAGAGAGGGAGCATGGCAGTGAAGAGAAATAAAGGGAGCATGAGAGAGAGAGGGAGGGGAGAGAGGGATTAAAGAAGAGCATGAGAGTGTGTGCGACAAGATGGACATGGAAAAGGGGGAGAGCTAGAAAGAGAGAGGGAGTGGTGGGAAAATAGTGGTGGCTTGAGGGGGAGTGAGGGAAAATATGGATGGTTTGAGAAAGAGAGAGAGATATATATGGGGAAAATAGTGACGGTTTGAGTGATAGCGAATGGGAGATAGAGAGAGAGAATAAGAGTGGGATACTGAAAGAACGTATGGGTAGAGAAATATATCGAGACCACGTAGAAGAGAGGGGGGAGAGAGGGATCGAAGGATTGAAAGAAAAGGATAGAGTGAGGAAGGGAGGAGAGAGAGGGAGAGGTGTGGGGGATAAAGAGAGAAGGAGAGGGAGGAGATGGGGAGATAAATTCAATGGGAAGGATGATGAGATAGAGATGAATTGGGAGAGAGTGGGGAGTGAAGTTGAGAGAGAGATCATGCAAGAGAGAGAGAAAGAGATATTGATGGTAAAATAATATTTGTAACATTTCATAATAAGAATCAGAAAAATCACTTCATATGCATCTCATGTTGCTACAAGTAAAAAATAATAAAAGTTAAACAAATTATCATTAATTTAAATATTATTATTATTTACAAAAATAATTAATATATATGTTAAACACACATACATTTAAAAAAACATGGAATCAGATTCTTAATAATGGAGACTTACCATTGGAGAATCTTAATCTATAAATAGACTTTGTTAGAAACTGACTGGACAATACCATGCCTTATCAATACTACATGTGCCAAAAATCACAAATCACTTCAAATGACATTTTTTTAATTAATCAATTTAATTAAAATCGTTAAAAGAGCATAACTACTTTTGAGATAAATCTCAACCATTGATTTGTGTAAACTACTATGAATATTCTAGAATATTCCATGAAAGTTAATTGAGCTTAGTAACAAAAATAAATTAATACATGGTATTTGAATGACTGGTAAAAATAAAAATGAAAAGCCATGTGAAGGACACTTTTAAAAGGAAACCCATGATCAAGAATTTACTTGACAGGTGATAGTTCCCATCAAATTTACACCCTAGTAATTGATGCATTCAAAAATATATTTCAAATAAGAAAAAATTACCAATAATTGTTTGCTCAAATTCTGTTGAAAAAATCCAAAACATAAAATAATTAATCAATGCTTAAAAAGATAGAAAAGTAAAATAAAATATATTAATAAAAAGATATTAATAAAATATAATATATAGATAGAAATATATTAATAAAATATAATATATAGATAAAAATATATTAATAAAATATATGAATCAAAGTATATTACACTGAAAATTGAAATAATCATAAATCTTTTTTAAATTGCACTAGTAAGTCTCAATCTTCCCTGGAATAAGATTTTAATATTATGATTTATTTATAGATATTACATTTTGAGAAAAAAAGAAGCTAGTATAACAAAATTTACAGATAAAATATATTAAAAATTTACCACTCAATTATTTTTTTATATAAAATATTTATATTTTAAATGATAAATTAAAAAGTTAAAATAAAATAAAATAAATGTTTTAAATAACAAATTTTTAGTTATTATAAATGTTATAATTTTTAATGGATAAATAAACTAAGAAAAAACTTGGTTCATTGACTTGAGTTAACATGCTTTGAAAATATTAATATAAATTTTGAAATAAAAATTAACCAAATAGATGTTGCCAAAAAATTGTGATGTCAAATAAATAAGTAATATCTCATAATTTGAAAACAAATATTTTTGGAATAAAATGTGACAAATAATTAATGGTTATTAAAATAAAATTTAAACATCAATTCAACCAAGTATAAATCTTACTGCAAAATACGTTATTTCAGGGAGATAAATTAAGTACTCCAAGCATTGTGGAAATAAACCAGGGTTGACAACAACAAAATGCTATTTATTTGAACAAAAAGACTAGGAATAAGAATAATATAAACATTATTCCTTAGGATGATTGTAAATGCCCATTATGCAAAGGTTATGAACATCAAATTAACGATGAAGATAAAGATAATGTAGCACAATCAAGCCACATAGTGCTATGTATTTGAACAAATATTGCTAATAAGAGTACTATAAACATTATTCATTAGCGTAAATGTGCATAATGCAAGGGTTATGAACATCAAATTAATGGTGAAGACAAAGAGAATGTAGCACAATCAAGAAATTGTGGAGGAGTTGGCAGCAAGGTGGATCATAAAATATGATTACTCATAATAATTAGCATAGTTATATAAATTAAATGGATGACAGAAATTGTTACCAGTGATTAAAATAATAATGTTCTATTTAATTTATGTAGTACTGAACCTTTGTAATGGGAAAATAGAGTAAAAGTCCTAAATACAACTAACAAAAACTGTGTATAAACATAGTGATTGTGAGTAAAACACTTTATCAACACAAAACCCTAGATACATTAAACTAGAGTGCACCCATGAATACATAGAAAAAAGCTATATAGATGCATATCAGCAGATGCATAAATAATTCTCACTTATCCACTTTGAATCGATATCCAGTGGAATATATATATATATATATATATATATATATATATATATATATATATATATATATATATATTCAATGTTATTAATTATTTTATTCCATTATAAAAAAAAATTAAAGTTTTTTTGATTTGTTTTAGGAATATGGTTTCTTTTTTATATTATAATTTACTATTATTATAATTTAATATGTATTTGATATGGTAAGTTTTTTATTATTATGAGAGAAGGAGAGGGAGAAGATGGGGAGATAAATTCAAGGGGAAGGATCATGAGAAAGAGATGATTTGGGAGTGAGGGGGGAGAGAAGGTGAGAGAGAGAGAGAGATGGTGAAAGCATATTTGCAACAATCGATAATAAGAATCAGAACAATTACTTCATATGCATCTCATGTTGCTAGAAGTAAAACATAATAAAACCTAAACAAATTATAATTACTTTAAATGTTATTATTATTTATAAAAATAATTAATATATATGTTAAACATATATACATTTTAAAAAACATGGAATAATATTCTTAATCATGGAGATTTACCTCAACTTTACATTGGAGAACCTTAGTCTATAAATATGCTTTGTTACAATCCCATTGGACAATACCATGCCTTATAGATGCCACATGTCCCAAAAATCACAATTCACTTCATATGACATTATTTTAATTAATCAATTTAATTAAAATGGTTAAAATAGCATAGCTACTTTTGGGATAAATCTCAACCACCGATTTGTATATATTTCTATGAATATTTTAGAATATTCCATGGAAGTTAATTCCCTACTATTGAGTTTACTAACAAAAGAAAATAATAGATAATATTTAAACGATGTGTAAAAATAAAAATCAAAAGTCATGTGAAGGACACTTTTAAAAGGAAACAGATGATCAAGAATTTACTTGAAAGTTGGGAGTGCCCATCAAATTTACACCATAGTAATTGATGCATTCAAAAACATATTTTAGATAACAAAGACTTACCAAAAAATATTTCCTCCAATTCAAACCAAAAAGTCCAAAACATAAAATAATTAAACAATGTTGAAAAAAATACAAAAATAAAATATAATATATAGATAAAAATATATTAATAAAATGTTATATATATATATATATATATATATATATATATATATATATAACACTGAAAATTGAAATGATCATAAATTTTTTGTAAATTGCACTAGTAAGTCTGAATCGTCCATGCAATAATATTTTAGTATTATGATTTATTTATAAATATTACACCGTAGAAAAAAAGGTAATATAACAAGATTTAGAGATAAAATATATTAAAAATTACCACGCATTTATTTTTTCATATAAAATATTTATATTTTAAATGATAAACTAAAAAGTTAAAAGAAATAAAAGAAATATTTTAAATAATAAATTTGTGTATATTATAAATGTTATAATTGTTAATGGATAGATAAACTAAGAAAAAAAATTATGTTGAATTAAAAATTCATATATCTCTTCACTTCATCCACTTGAGTTAACTTGCTTTCAAAATATTAATATATTTTTTTAAATAAAAATAAACCAAATAAATTGTTTTTGTAGAATAAAACTTAACCAAGTAGATTATGCAAGCAAAATGTGATGTCAAATAAATAAGTGATATCTCAGAATTTGAAAACAAATATTTTTGGAATAAAAAGTGACAAATAATTAATGGTTATTAAAATAAAATTTAAGCATCAATAAATAAATATAAAGCTAATAAATATAATAATATTTATTTTATTTACTCTTGTGATTTAGTGGTTGCAATTCTACCATATTTATTAGCTTTCTTCAAGCTCTCTAACATTCATTTTAAATATAATAATATTTATTTTATTGACTATTGTCATTTAGTCATTGCATATCTACTATATTTATTAGCATTGTTCAAGCTATCCATTCATGTCCTGATTTTCAAAACACATACATAGAATCTTGTCACATACCCGGACATATAATTTTTTTATTTTTTTAAAAAATGGTCAAAATCACATTTACCATGGATTGATATGGGATTCTGTGTGAAATACCATTTAAATTATTATTCCGCACCAAGCCACCGTATATGAGGCCTTCGTGTATAAAACAAAGTTGGGCAACTTGCACTTTTCCGTTGCCAGAAGTAGCAATTCGATGCAGCTGTCGTCAGTGGCATTGCTGGCGTTTTCAGCAGTTAACATCTGGTCGAGGCATTTAATTCCGTCAGCCTGATCACGTGACAGGGGTGTGGTCCGAGTGTGCAAGAGTTCCTGCCTTAGGTTTTACCGCCTCATTTTAATGGTTAAGATGATTTGGTATGGATCCAAGGGTGGTGATGCCCCCTGGCATCACTTCCAGAGAATAACACTATATTTACCGCTTTTCTTCTCGGCTCTCGAGTTTTCTGCAAGGCTTGGTGACCCTGCTTCTATCCGCTCCACCTCGCAGCGGCTAGAGGATTGATCGAGGTTCTCCTTCCACCGAGCGAACATCTACACCGCCGAGCATCTGTCCTGAGCGTTATATACGTCCGTTGATGAACTTTGGTAAGGCTACAATGGCTAAACATATGTGTTTTCTTTTGGGTTTTATCGTTCTCGGCTTCTGTCTATATTTTTTTTTGTGATTTCCTCTTGGGGTGAACAGTACTAATGGTTATCCTACTGCGGTGTTGTTTTATGTGTGCAGATATCCCGCTCCGAGCTCGATTCAGGAAGAGGAGGGTCTCTTTCACAAGCTACAGTGAATCGGCTATTCCCAGGTGTGTCCCTTCAATATTTTGCATGATATTTCGTTCTGGATTAAAGCTTCATTTTTGTTTTATACCTGCTGGCAGAGGGTCTCCCTCATGCCTGGCCATAGCCCAACCTTACTCTTACCATGGTTGGTCGCAGATGGTGACGGGAGGCTCTCCACTGACCTGCTTAGTGTCTTCTCTGTTTGCAAGATATGGGTTCCGGTGGAACCCTAACGCTTCAAGTCTTTTTTATTTTGGGTTAAAAGGATTATTAAATTATAAGGCCTGTAACAACACCTCTAAATAGTTGTAAATTGAACTGATAGTCTGAATATGTATATTGGGAATGAGTTCCGTGTACAATACAATACTATTGGTTGTAGGCATTTGGACCCAAACCCCTTTTTTTTTCTTGTAATCAAATTGTTGCAGCTTCGCGGCCGTTGCATATTTTAACATTAAATCTCTGTATTTATTTCCATGTTTGGAGTGTTAGCTTAAAGAGTTATTATGGGTGCTAACGATGCAAATACTGCACAAATTCGCAATAGTCACTCATTGTTTGCTATACATATTGCTTAATCTTTTTAATTGGTAAAGGTTCATGTATAAATATATGTACTCGTTTGGCAAAACCCTCATTAAGTTTTTAGGAAGATTATTTTATGGCTTCTTCACTTGTTAGAGTAAAATAGTCTCGGTCGTGTTTCGACCTTATGCTTACCTTGTATAAGTGAGTAGACTGTCGTTTTTGCTCATGCCTATAGGCCAAGATTGGTTCTTAGTTTCATAGCTCGTTTTGTAACTCTGTTTTTAAAAGATTCCTTGGTTGATAGCCTGAACGTTGCTAAGTTTATTTCAAAGATTTCTTGGTTAATAGCCTGAACATTGATCAGTTTATTTCAAAGATTTCTTGGTTAATAGCTTGAATATAGCTCTGTTTCCTTTCCATGAGATTGCAGATTGCAGGAGTATGCTATCGCACTTCAGATATTCACTACATATTTACATATTCTTTATTTGCCATATTATTGAGGAAAGGTTCTATACCACAGAAATTTACCCGACTCTAAGGGTTTATGTTTTTTTTTTCTTTAATTTCCAGTTTAACAACCTATCTCGTTTTTCTTTCTTAGCATGCAACTACAGTCTGCCATACTGCTTCCCTGATCTTCCTTGTATCCAGAGCTCGCTACAAATTTTGGGAGTATGCTATCTTTTTTTATGTACCAAGCTTTGAGTTATTATTATTATTATCCCATTCCACTCGGTATTATACCTGTAGTTTTATCTTAGTTCTGGCAAAGATTCTCTGCTAGAATACTTAGGGAACAATTTTACTAGTAACTCTATTTACAACCATTTTTATGGTTGTTTCATCCCTATTGTGTTGACAGCAGGACTGCAAACTATTGCAGCTCAGGGTTGTTCTCTGCTAGCGAATTGGTGAGGTTACCCTCAGAACTAAATCTCTGCACCTGAACTCTTTGCTCAAAGATGTCTCTGCCTCACACCATTTCTTTATCCCTTGCCCTTTACAGGGTACAAGGATACAATTTTCTATGTTTAGTTAGCTTTCATTCTCAACCTTCTAATGTAACATTATTAAGTACTAATTATGTCTTTTCAAGGAAAAAGAATAACTCAGATAACTTGCAGATGTTCAAGGGTTTTTGCTTTACTTACCTGGTCGCTGCCAACACTTAAATCCCTCTGCAGATCACCTGCAGAATCTGTGCATTTCTGTTGAACCGCCCATCTGTGAGACTTGTCCTTCAAGACCAAAGTCTCCCCCCTAGCTCTCTCTTGCCGGATCACTATCCTCAGCAAGTCTGCACTTTGTGCTCGACTATCTGGTCCTTACCAGACTTAGTCTCTTCATTTGCCTTTTCTCTTCTTCTTTTTTGTCTCTCTGTCTGTCCCTGCAGCGCAGATTTTTGCCATCCCCCTTCCCTTTTCCCTGGAAACCTTTCAAGTTAGGGAAGGTAGTTATCTACAGTTTCGATAACTGACTTCTTTTTCCAACTCCCTCTCGGAAGTTGCCAATACTATCGTAAGTATCTCTTTATTAATATATTTTAATGCACATATAAGAATAGAAAGGAATACTATTAAGGTTTCCCTTTTTTTTTAAACAGTCTTCCAATGTTATTCTTAATTCTGTCTTTTACCACAGTAAAATTTAAATATCTACATTTTTCCGGGGTCATCACATCTCCCCCTCCTGAGATTGGACATCGTCCCGATGTCTATTGTTCACAAACAACCCCAGATAAGTCTTCTTAAGAAGCTCTTCATCTTCCCAAGTGGCCTCATCAGGCCCATAGTGCTGCCACTACACTTTAACTTGGGTAATAACTCGCTTCCGCAGCTGCACTTCTCTCCGGTCGAGAATGCTCAGCGGCTCGACCAGGACCTCTCCTTCCGGTTCGACTTGCAATCATCAACAGTACCAGTCATTTTATCTTCAAAATACATTTTTAATTACTTCACTGAAATCAGTCCTTACCCGTATATCCTGCCATTTGATCACATGTTTAGGGTCGTAAATGTATTTTTTAAGTATAGAACCATGGAAGACATTGTGGATCCTAATGTGGCTTGGCAAGGCGAGCTGGTAAGCTACCGGCCCAACTCTTGCCAAGACTTGGAAAGGTCCAAAATAACAGGGTGCAAGTTTGGCACAACCGCTCCATTGCAGGGTACTCTTTCTGGCTTGAATTCTTATGTAAACATGGTCTCCGACCTGGTATTCTTTGAACCTTCTTTTCTGATCCGCAAAGCTCTTTTGTTTGTCTTGAGAAGCCTTTAAATTAGTCCGCACCCTTTTAACCATGTCCTCCATTTCTTTGAGCATTTTTGGCCCCAATCTTAATTTGTCTTCAGGTCCACTAAAACTTGAGGGTGTACGGCATTTTCGTCCATACAAGACCTCAAATGGGGTCATTTGTATTGATGTGTGATACCCGTTGTTATATGTGAATTCAACCAAATGTAAATATTCTTCCCAGTGCGTCGGTTTTTGCATTACGCATGCTCTTAACATGTCCTTTACTACTTGATTCACTTGTTCTGTCTGACCATCGGTCTGGGGATGATAAGCTGTACTGAAATTCAGCTGTGTACCCAGTTCTGTAAACAATGCTTTCCAAAAGGTTGACGTGAATTTTACATCTCGATCAGATATTATTGTCTTCGGGAGTCCATGCAATTTAAACACATTCTTCATAAAGATGTGTGCAATTTGAACAACTCTGTAGGTAGATTGCACGGGTATAAAGTGTGTTGCCTTACTCAATTTGTCTACTACTACCATAATAGAATCATTGTTCTTCTTTGTACGAGGCAACCCTATTATGAAATCCATAGATATGGTTTCCCATTTCCATTCTGGGATGGGTAAAGGTTGTAATAACCTCGCTGGATGTAGGTGCTCTACCTTGATCTGTTGACATTCCAAACACCGCGCTAAATATTCAGCTACATTCTTTTTTATTACTGGCCAATAGTATTCTTTTCGAAGTGCAGTAAGCATCTTTTGGTACCCTGGATGACCTGCGTAGTGGCTGATGTGAAACTCATCCAAAATCATATTTTTAAGACTATTTTTATTAGGTACATACAACCTCTTTTTATAGAGCAACATTCCAGCCTCATCTATTTCATATCCCTGCTGATTTTCTTTGCTGGAAAGTTGTTGTACCTATTGTTTTATTTGCTGGTATTCGGCATCTTGATCGGCTGCTGTTTTTATCATTTCTTGCAAGGGATTTTTCCATTTACTGGACGAAGTTTCATATATACATTGCACCTTCCGACTTAGCGCGTCAGCCACGCGGTTTTCCTTCCCTTTCAAATGCTTAATGTCAAAATCAAATCCGCTTAAGAAATCTTCCCAGCGGGCTTGCCTTGTATTCAGGGTGGGCTGGCTGAAGTAATTTGTCAAACTGTGATGGTCTGTCAACAACAGAAATTTCCTTCCCATTAGATAATGCTGCCACATTTTTAGTGCATGTATGACGGCTGCCAATTCTAAGTCGTAGGCAGAATATTTCTGCTCATGCTCCTTCAGCTTCCTTGATTCATAAGCGATCACTTTTCCCTCTTGCATTAACACACCGCCCATGCCTTCCCGACTTGCATTAGTACATATCACGTAATCCTTATTAGGATCAGCTATACTCAAGATGGGAGTAGAGGTGAGCAAACGCTTAAGTTGCTCAAAGCTTTGCTGACATTCTGGAGTCCATTTGAATGCCCTTCCTTTCTTTTGCAAAGAAGTAATAGGATAAGCTACTCTTGAAAAGCCTTCCACAAATCTTCTATAGTAACCGGCTAACCCCATGAAAGACCTGATATCTGCCACATCCTTTGGTATGGGCCATTCCATTATGGTCCTTATTTTTTCAGGGTCCACTGCAATCCCTTCCTTTGTGATTATATGTCCTAAATACTGTATTTCCTCTTTGAAGAAATCACACTTCCTGAACTTAGCATACAATTGGTGTTCACGGAGAGTTTGCAGCACTAGCCGGAGATGTTCCTCGTGCTCCTCCTTAGAACGAGAGTAAATCAAAATATCATCCATGAATATTAGCAAAAATTTATCCAAAAATCAATGAAACACACTATTCATTAAACACATAAAGGTGTCGGGTGCATTGGTTAACCCGAAAGGTAGCACTACAAACTCGTAGTGTCCATATCATGTTCGGAAAGCTGTTTTAGCGATGTCTTCCTCCTTAATTATGATATGATGGTAACCTGATCGCAAATCGATCTTAGAAAATATTGTTGCACCCTTGACTTGATTAAAAAGTTCATCAATCCGAGGTAAGGGATATTTATTCTTGATCGTGAGCTTGTTCAGCTGACGATAATCTATACACATTCGAAGAGTTCCTTCTTTCTTCCTGACAAATAACACCGGATCTCCCCATGGGGATACACTGGGACGTATATAATTTTTGTCTAGCAGTTCCTGTAGCTGTATTTTTAATTTGGTCAACTCGGGTACACTCATTCTATAAGGTGCCCACAATACTGGTGCTGCCCCTGGTATCAATTCAATGGTGAAGTCTATATCCCTTTTTGGGGGTAGCCCGGGTATCTCTTCTGGAAACACATCTGCGAATTCTTTTACTACAGAAAGGTTACCCAGCGTGGCTGTTTTATCCTTGGAATCTGCATAACCTACCTGAATGGCATAGATTTGACATCCTTTTCTGATACACTTAGCTAGCTGAGATGTAGTGATTGGCCAGACCTGCACTGTTCATCTAATCCCTTGCACCTCCTGTTCCTTTCCAAAGTCATCTTTGTAATAAATGGTTTTCATCTTGCAGTTTATTAACGACCAGTGCTTTTCTAGCTAGTCCATCCCAATCAGAACATCATATGAACCAAGTGGAAGCACATTCAGATCTGCTACCACTGACTGTCCTGCTATTGTTAAGGGGCAGTTATTAATCTTTGCCAACACTCGTCTCTTGGCCCCCGTAGCTAGCTGTACCAGCCATGGATTCTTGAATTTTTCAGGCTGTAACTTACATTGTTCTACTATCTTTGGGCTAATATAACTTAAAGTAGCTCTTGGATCAATTAGAACAGCTATAGAAAGGTCTGAAATTTTACCTTCAAATTCCACCATGGTTGGCTGGTACTCCACCTGACGGTCGTCCAGGGATGCATTAATCCTTGGTACGCTGCGTCCCACATCGCCGATGGTTGATGCCTCATGAATCTGGGATATCTGATCAGTTCCCTTCCGTTGCGGACAGTTTTTGACGTAGTGTGGTCCTCCACAACCCCAACATTGAACTGGGGGTCTGGTTATTCCTTCGCCCTCTAGCTTGGCAGACTGTTCGCTCATTCTAGATTCACCGATTGTCTTGGATCTGAACGAACCTCTTTGTACAGTTCTGCTATTCTGCCCTTTACTACCTCCATTAACCCCACCGCTGCGACTTCCTTTACTGTTTCCAACAGTTTTACTACCCCTTTTTTCATTCCATTTTCTATTTGAAGCGTCTCCTTTCTGTTTGTTTTGCTGATAATAGATTCTGGCCTTGCGAATAGCTTCATCCATCGTCCTAGGATTGTTAAACTCAATCCTTTCTTGTATATACATGGGTAACCTACTAACAAATCTTTGTACCTTGGCTTTTTCTTCTTTAAGGTAGGGCACATAGCGAAGCAGGGAGGTAAAACGATTAATAAACTTGTCCATAGTCTCCTGCCCTAACCGCAAATCGTGGAATTCCTTTGCCTTTTCATCATAAAAGCGCTCGTTCAGATATCTTTCTTTGAAGTACTTCTGAAACTTTTCCTACGTTATGGTTCGCTCACTTACCCCTTTGAAGATCTTAACCTCTTCCCACCACAGGGTCGCTTTCCCTTGTAACTGAAAGATGGCCAATCATGCCTTCAGGTTATGCTCATATTCATACAGCTGAAAATATTTGTTCATGTTAATTAGCCATGCTTCAACCGCTTCCTCTTGTTCCCCATCAAAGTGTGGGGGATTAATTTTCTGAAATTCTCCCTGTAATTCCACCCTTTGACGTTTTGAGGTCTGCTGTTCAGATGCATTATCAGATTGATCCTCTCCCTCTTCCGATTTTTCAGGTTCTGTTTGATAATGTTTCTCCTCTGTCATTCTCTGCTGTTCTATGTTGGGATTGGTCAGTGGCAGGTTCTGCCCATCAGACAAACTCTTTAAAATTCTTTCTTGCTCCATCGTCAATCGTGCATTATCCTCTCGCAACCGGGCCATCTCATTTTTCAGTTTCTGGACTGTCACTAATATGGCCAGGTTTGTGCTATGTGTCTCCTCGCCAAGCTGTACCCAGAGCTCTGGGTTGCTCCTAAGATTTGTTGCAGGTTCCTGGCCTGCTATCGATCTGTGTGGAGCACTACTAGCTCTCTGCATACTTACTGTCACTGTCTAATGTCTCGCTGTTGTTCTTCTTGTTTTTTTTTTCGCCTAAAATGAAATCAGGAGAATATTTGGCATTATTAGTTATTTTGTACATTTTAGTGACCGCAAAAAAAAATGTTGTGTTTACTACCACAAGTTTAACATGTTCAGACTTGTCCCAGAGGTCACAGTATGGAAACCTCTGCTTTGATACCAATTTGTCACATACCCGGACATATAATTTTTTTTTTTTAATTTAAAATGGTCAAAATCACATTTACCATGGATTGATATGGGATTCTGTGTGAAATACCATTTAAATTATTATTCCGCACCAAGCCACAATATATGAGGCCTCCGAGTATAAAACAAAGTTGGGAAACTTGCACTTTTCCGTTGCCGGAAGTAGCAATTCGATGTAGCTCTGGTCAGCGGCATTGCTGGCATTTTCATTAGTTAACATCTGGTCGAGGCATTTAATTCCGCTGGCCTGGTCACGTGACGGGGGTGTGGTCCGAGTGTGCAAGAGTTCCCGCCTTAGGTTTTACCGCCTCATTTCAACAGTTAAGATGATTTGGTGTGGATCCAAGGGTGGTGATGCCCCCTAGCATCACTTCTGGAGAATAACACTATATTTACCGCTTTTCTTCTCGGCTCTCGAGTTTTTCTCAAGGCTCGGTGACCATGCTTCTTTCCGCTCCACCTCGCAGCGACCAGAGGATTGATTGAGGTTCTCCTTCCGCCGAGCGAACATCTACATTGCCGAGCATCCATCCTGAGCGTTATATACATCCGTTGATGAACTTTGGTAAGGCTACAGTGGCTAAACATATGTGTTTTCTTTTGGGTTTTATCGTTCTCGGCTTCTGCCTATATTTTTTTTGTGATTTCCTCCTGGGGTGAACAGTACTAATGGTTATCCTACTGTGGTGTTGTTCTATGAGTGCAGTTGTCCTGCTCCGAGCACGATTCAGGAAGAGGAGGGTCTCTTTCACAAGCTACGGTGAATCGGTTATTCCCAGGAGCGTCTCTTCAATATTTTGCATGATATTTCGTTCTGGGTTAAAGCTTTGTTTTTGTTTTATACCTGCTGGCAGAGGGTCTCCCTCGTGCCTGGCCATAGCCCAACCTTACTCTTACCATGGTTGGTCGCAGATGGCGACGGGAGGCTCTCCACTGACGTGCTCAGTGTCTTCTCTGTTTGTAAGATATGGTTTCCAGTGGAACCCTAACGCTTCAAGTCTTTTTTTTTGGGTTAAAAGGATTATTAAATTATAAGGCCTGTAACGGCACCTCTAAATAGTTGTAAATTGAACTGATAGTATGAATATGTATTTTGGGAATGAGTCCGTGTACAATACAATACTATTGGTTGCAGTCGTTTGGACCCAAACCCCTTTTTTTTCTTGTAATCAAATTGTTGCAGCTTCGCGGCCGTTGCATATTTTAACATTAAATCTCTGTATTTATTTCCATGTTTGGAGTATTAGCTTAAAGAGTTATTATGGGTGCTAACAACCCAGATACTGCACAAATTCGCAATAGTCACTCGCTGTTTGCTATACATATTGCTTAATCTTTTTAATTGGTAAAGGTTCATGTATAAATATATGTACTTGTTTGGCAAAACCCTCATTAAGGTTTTAGGAAGATTATTTTATGGCTGCTTCACTTGTTAGAGTAAAAGAGTCTCGATCGTGTTTCGACCTTATGCTTACCTTGTATAAGTGAGTAGACTGTCGTTTTTGCTCATGCCAACAGGCGAAGATTGGTTCTTAGTTTCATAGCTCGTTTTGTAACTCTGTTTTTAAAAGATTCCTTGGTTAATAGCCTGAACGTTGCTCAATTTATTTCAAAGATTTCTTTGTTAATAGCCTGAACATTGCTCAGTTTATTTCAAAGATTTCTTTGTTAATAGCTTGAATATAGCTCTGTTTCCTTTCCATGAGATTGCAGATTGCAAGAGTATGCTATCGCACTTCAGATATTCACTACATATTTACATATTCTTTATTTGCCATATTATTGAGGAAAGGTTCTATACAACAGAAATTTACCCGGCTCTAAGGGTTTATGTTTTTTTTTTCTTTAATTTCCAGTTTAACAACCTATCTCATTTTTCTTTCTTAGCATGCAGCTACAGTTTGCCATACTCCTTCCTTGATCTTCCTTGTATCCAGAGCTCGCTACAAATTTTGGGAGTATGCTATCTTATTTTATGTACCAAGCTTTGAGTTATTATTATTATTATCCCATTTCACTGGGTATTATACCTGTAGTTTTATCTTAGTTCTGGCAAAGATTCTCTGCTAGAATACTTAGGGAACAGTTTTACTAGTAACTCTATTTACAACCAGTTTTATAGTTGTTTCGTCCCTATTGTGTTGACAGCGGGACTGCAAACTATTGCAACTCAGGGTTGTTCTTTGCCAGCGAACTGGTGAGGTTACCCTCAGAACTAAATCTTTGCACCTGAACTCTTTGCTCAAAGATGTCTCTGCCTCACACCGTTTCTTTATCCCTTTCCCTTTACAGGGTACAAGGATACAATTTTCTATGTTTAGTTAGCTTTCATTCTCAGCCTTCTAATGTAACATTATTAAGTACTAATTATGTATTTTCAAGGAAAAAGAATAACTCAGATAACTTGTAGATGTTCAAGGGTTTTTGCTTTACTTACCTGGTCGCTGCCAGCACTTAAATCCCTCCGCAGATCACCTGTAGAATCTGTGCTTTTCTGTTGAACCGCCCATCCGTGAGACTTGTCCTTCAAGACCAAAGTCTCCCCCCTAACTCTCTCTTGCCGGATCACTATCCTCAGAAAGTCTGCACTTTGTGCTCGACTATCTGGTCCTTACTAGACTTAGTCTCTTCATTTGCCTTTTCTCTTTTTTTTTTGTCTCTCTGCCTGTCCCATAGAAAGGAATGTTATTAAGGTTTCCCTTTTTTTTTAAACAGTCTTCCAATGTTATTCTTAATTCTGTCTTTTACCACAGTAAAATTTAAATATCTACATTTTTCCGGGGTCATCACAAATCTGATATGTCATTTTCTTTGGAAAATATTTGTATAAATCGTGAATCACAAAAGCCTACATTCCCAGTATTTAATATGTTTTCATCTTTCATTCATAAAATTTATTAATTCCCAGTCTAATAAAGATCTCTAAATATTTGGATAATAAGTATTGATTAAAAAAATCTTATTTACAGTAGGAATGTTAAATTCTAATTAAAAAAAAATAAAACACAAGGAAACATCTTTTACTTGTTTGTTAAGTCAATTTTTTTATACTTTATATTTATCTTTTAACATTAAATATAATTGTATTTTATATAATAATTTAGGAAATAGAAAGATAATACATGAATGTGTTTGAAATAAACAAGTTATTCACATTTATAATATATATATATATATATATATATATAAATAATTTATTTTATATTTTTTAATAACTATATTAAAATATTTTTCAAAATAAATAATTTTTAGACTTAAAATTTAACCATCAAAACATTTATTAAAAATTAGGTGTGAGTCTATAAGGATATATCAAATAATCATGAAACTTTATGACAAGTAATATATGATGTAGTAATATAAAATTTCTACAAATATGGACTTTCTGGATATTCAAAATAATAGAAAGGGAAACCAATTTTTTCCAAGAAATGTAAGAATAACCATTTGTGATTCATGAATTTGGATGCATCTAGTTTTTAAATAGAGCATTTTCTTTATAGCACAGGTATTATTGGAATGTACATTTATTTTTACAATAAAAACAATAGCTTCATCAAGTCTAATTTAAATTTTTGGTAGAATTATTTGAGCAATGGAAAGCTAAAAATCTTCAATGCTTTACAATGTTTAACAATGTTTTTATATGATTTACGTTTATTTCTTTTGTGATTTAAAAACAATCATACACCACTCACATCTCAAAATTATTATTGGTAATGCTTGCTAACCAAAATATTATATTTATCAATCCTTCTTTGAAACTAAACTACAACCTCCATAGATTTGCTAAGATTTTCCTTCTTTTTTCAATATTATAACTATTACAATAAATTTGGTTTATATCATATTTAATTATAAGGACATTTTAAATAGATTTAATATGTTTTCATTTTTTATTCATAAAAATTATTAATTCTCATTCTAAGAAACGACTTTAATTATTTTGCCAATAAGTACTAATTATGAAAGTCTTTTGTGTTAAAATGTTAAATTCTAATTAAAATCAATTTTAAACAACAAAGAATAGTATTTAATATGTTTTCATTTTTTATTTATAAAAATTATTAATTCTCATTCTAAGAAACAACTTTAATTATTTTGCCAATAAGTACTAATTATGAAAGTCTTTTGTGTTAAAATGTTAAATTCTAATTAAAATCAATTTTAAACAACAAAGAAGCATCTTTTACTCATGATTGCTTATTAAGTGTTTATATATATATATATATATATATAGATAGTTAGTTTAATTTAATTTATAAATTTGTTTTAAAAAATGAAATATTAATAAATAAAGAAATATTTAATATTCCAAAATTATATATATATATATATATATAATTAGTTTATATAATCAAATTCAAATATTTTTCAAATAGCTATGGATTTGGACTTAAACTTAATTATAATTTTTTTTTTATCACAGGATTAAAATTGTAAATTCTATATAATTTCCTAAGTTTAAAAGTAAATTATTTGTATAGTATCAATTAGGCTAAATTATATTTATCATAATAAAGAATTATGAGATATTAGAATAATGTAAAAATATTTTAGAAATAATATTGTTAGTTTATTATCAAATTTTGGTAAAATAGACCAAAATGCCAAAATGCTTTTTCTTCCGTAGATTTAAGTACCTATGTTTCATGGAATGGATGTAGATATATTTTTGAGTTATTTTAAGGGTACATTAATTATTCATTAGTTTGAAGGGATGGGGATCACCATAGGTGTCTCCCCCATTTTATATTTATCAAATTTTAATTCCTATCTTTCTTGGAATGGTGTAAGTAAAATTTTGAGTTATAATAGGGTACACTAATTACTCATTAATTTGAAAGGATGAGCATCAGTATATGTGTCTCTGCCATTTTATATTTATTGAATTTTCCTTCATGGGTGCTCCCTAGTTGGCCAAACAATCCACCAACACCTTATGTGTCCTTAAAACAAGAAATAATAGAGGCATATTCAAATTGTGCTACCAAATCCATGAATATTTGAATTATTGTTTATGAATTCCAATTTAGGTGTGAGTGTAAGAAGATATATCAAATAACTATGAATGCTCTCCAACAACTAGTATAAAAGTTCTACCATTATGACATTTTTGGGTATTCAAAATAATGGAAAGGGACACAAAAACAAATTGCTTAAAATGTAGGAAGAAGGATTTGTGATTCATGGAGTTGCATACATCAAATGTTGCAGTTGAAAATTTTGGTTGTAGTAGGGGTATTCTTGGAGAGTAGAATTTTTTTACAATAAAAACAACACCCTCACCAAGTCAAATTTACATTATTAGCAGAAATTATTTGACCAATTGAAAACTAAATACCTTCAATTCCATATAAAGTTTAACCACGTTTCTAGGTGATTGATATTTATTTTTTACAAGATTTTAATACTATGATACACCATTAATTGCATTTCAAAATTATTATTTGTATTGCTTGCTAAGCATTAAAGTCTTCTTTGAAATTAAACTAAATCCTCCCTACATTTGCTACCCTTAATATTTTTTTATTATTATTATTATTTTAGCTATCAAAATAAATTTAATACTTCAACTTTTAAAATATTCAATTATGAAGATATTTGAAATAATATTTAATACGTTTTCATATTTCATTTATAAAATATATACATTCACCATCTAACAAACGTCTTTAATTATTTAGACAATAATTATTAATTGTAAAAATCTTATTGATTGTCAAAATGATAAATTCTAATATTTTTTTTATTCGATTATGAACGTATTTTAAATAATATTTAATATGTTTACATATTTCATCTATGAAATATATGCATTCCGAGTGTAACAAATATATTTAAATATTTAAAAATTAGTTATTAATTATAAAACTTTTATTTAGAATCAGAATGATAAATTATAATTATTTATTTTTCTAAACCACAATAACATTAAACGTGATTATATTTTATTTAATAATTTAAGAGATATAAATATGAAATTAACAATTTATTTACATTTATAAAATTATTTTTAAAAATATTAATAAGTATTGAATATTAATAAATAAATTTATTTTTAATTGTTTTATAATTATAAATATTTAAATAATTAAATTAAAATAATTCTGAAATAACTAAGCTTTTTGACTTAATTTTTTACCATCAAAATTTTTATCACATGATTACAATAATAATTTCTATATTAATTTCTTAATTTTAAAAATGAATTTTTTACAAAAATATCAACTAATTAAAAATATATTTAAACCAATAATATAATTATTAAATATTATAATAATATAAAATTATTAATTCTTATAACACCATAATTAAATATTATAAAAGATGTCAAGAATAATTATTGTTGTTTTATTTTCTTCGAACTTGCTCGAGAAAAGCGTTACCGTTCCAAAAAAGGGATACTATGTTGCATGCAATTTGAGGACACGCTAGATGTTCTGTTGGATTTTCTTCCCTATCAAATTCGGAATGCAAGCTCCGCTGGATCTTCTCAATTTGTTGTTTTTTTATTTGAAATCTCTTTCCAGTTATATTTGAGGATCTTCTGCTCGATTTTGAAGACGCTTTGTTCAAACTGGAAATGCATGCTCTGTTGCATTTTCTTCCATATCAAACTGGTGTCTTCAATATCAAACTAAAGGTATGAAAATTCCTTCCAGTTATCTTATCATCGTTCTTCCTTTGATCATTGTCTGATAACATATTAAATTCCAGTTTAACTCTCTTTTCCTTGCCTACCATATTTAATTTCTTCGAAGAATAACATGTAATTTAGATATATACTGGACATTGTCTGATAACATATTAAATTCCAGTTTAGCTCTCTTTTCCTTGCCTACCATATTTAATTTCTTTGAAGAATAACATGTAATTTAGATATATAGTGTACATTGAGGTTCAGTTCGATTTTCTTCTTTGTTTGGGATGCTCTGTAAGGATCTTCTGCTGGATTTTGAAGACGGTTTGTTCGATCAAGCCATTATTTTAAGGGCTGCTCTGTTGCATTTTCTTCCATATCAAACGGGGATCCTCTGTTGGATTTTCCTCTATATCAAACTAAAGGTATGAAACCTCCTTCCAGTTATCTTATCATTGTTTTTTCTTTGATCATTGTCTGAGAACATATTAAGTTCGAATTTAGCTCTCTTTTCATTGCGTACCATATTTAATTTCTTCGAAGAATAACATGTAATTTAGATATATACTGGACATTGAGGTTCAGTTCGAGTGCATGTTTCCACAAATCATTTGGGGAGCACTGAACAGATAGATATCTATTGGGATGTTTAATCTTTGCGAGATTTTATAATAGGCTGAAGTGCAAATTGAAAGGCAGTGAAAATTTTCAGAGAGATTTGTTGGACTCACCCTATTTCCCAAATTTGTAGTTAATA
The DNA here is from genome assembly GCA_031772625.1 of Pinus tabuliformis. Taxonomy (NCBI): domain Eukaryota; kingdom Viridiplantae; phylum Streptophyta; class Pinopsida; order Pinales; family Pinaceae; genus Pinus; species Pinus tabuliformis. The sequence continues at coordinate 775,462,442 of CM062818.1, forward strand.
ATTAGAACTATTCCCAATACCTTTACTGTTTTAACCATAGCTTCACCAATGTCCAGGTGCCTATCAAATGGCTGGTGCTAATCTATATGAACTTTCCCCACAGCTTCACCAATGTCCAGGTGCCTATCAAATGGCTGGTGCTAATATATTTGAAGTAGACTGCGAGAGATTCCGTTTACTTATTCTTTTCAGGCATACCTGCAGCCGTTGGTATTTTCTACCAAGAATTTCTTTAGCTTGGCTTAATTTAGTACAAGACATTTCATTAGTATGATATTTGGGTTTTTAGTACGATATTTGTCTTCCTTATTCTCATAAAACTGAAAGACTGAATAGACTGAATCTAAGTATTAATAGATCGTAAACTTTCACAGGAATCACGAGCTGATAATATAAAAAGATCATAGCCCGTGATGAGTCGACTCTTGGTATGATACGCTCAGAGAAAGGTTATCTACCCAACTATGTTTGGAGATTAGCAATATAGTGAGGCAGTTAGCTGCAGAGAAAAGCCACGAGATATGAGTGAGCTAGTTCAATAGAGTGAGAGAGTTGCAGAGAAAAGCCACCTGATATGTTTATCCTTCTCATTGAAACAGTCATTACTTATTGCACAGCGTTGCAAGCGTTCAACGATTTGATTTTTCAGAATGATGGTGTGCAATCTCAATATCTGTTGCTGTTTTCATGGCTGCGCTTTAACTGGATTTAGTTGCCATGAATTGGCTTTTTAAAAATGATTTTGAATTATGTTTTTTTTATGTTTAGATCAACTACTTTTCTCAAATTTATTTTGAAATAAGCTTTTGGATTTTCCATTTTACAGATATATTTCTCATTTAATATATATTCCTTCCTAAATGAATTTAGATATTAGTAAATTAAATTTAGATATTAGTAAATTTAATTTATTTTAAATAGATTTGGTTACATTTTCTTTATTGATAGTATTTATTTTGATTTATTTTTAAATTATTCGTCTATTAATATTATTTAACTAAATTTATATTTTAAAATATTTTAAAATTTACATAAATTACATTTTACACTTTATTTTATATGTCTTTTAAGAGTGATTTTGAATAATTTTTTTTATTGAAGGTTAAGCTAGAGTGTGTTAGGATAGAATAAAGTAGACTAAGTTACATAAGAATAGAATAGGCTAGGCTAGTTTAGATTAGACTATGGAAAGCTAAGCTGAGTTAGAGTAGGCTAGGCTAGAATAGGCTAAACTATGCCAAACTAGAGTAGACTAGGCTAGAATAGGCTAAGCTATACTAAACTGAGTAGACTAGGCTAGGCTAGAGTAGATTAGGGCTACTATAGGCTAGGTTAGTTTACAATAAGCTAGGGAAGGTTATGCTAGAGTACGTTAGGCTCGAGAAGGGTAGGGATAGGCTAAGCTAGGGTAGAGTAGGGGAGGGATAAGCTTAGGCTAGAGTAGGTTAGGTTATGTTGGACTAGGTTTAGGCTAGGCTAGGCTATGCTAGAGTAGGTTAGGCTAGAAAGTTAGGGTAGGTTAGGCTAGATCAGGTTAGAGTAGGATAGGCTAGAGTAGGCTATGTTAGGTTAGACTAGGGTAGGCTAAGGTAGGCAAGAATAGAGTAGGTTAGAATAGGCTAGGTTAGGCTAGTGTAGGGTAAGGTAGGCTAGGCTCTAGGTTAGACTATGTTAGACTAGGCTTGGGTACGCTTGAATAGGGTAGGTTAGAGTAGGGTGGGCTAGAGCACATTAGGTTATGTTAGACTAGATTTAGCCTAGGCTAGGTTAGAGTATGTTAGGCTAGGGTGGAGTAAGTTATGCTAGGCTGGGCTAGACTAGGTTAGAGTAGGCTAGGCTAGAGTAGGCTATGTTAGATTAGACTATGTTAGGCTAGGAGATAGTAGCTTAAGCTAGGCTAGGGAATAGTAGGTCAGATAGTAGGCTAGCCTATGCAAGAGTAGGCTAGGCTAGAGTAGGCTAGAGTAGGCAATGATAGGGTAGGTTAGGCTAGGGTAGTGTAGAGTAGGTCAGGCTAGGTTACGTTGGAGTAGGTTAATAGGCCATGCTAGTGTAGGATATGTTAGGTTAGACTAGGTAAGGCTAGGCTAGAGTAGGTTAGGCTATGTCATGCCAAGCTACGTGAGAGTAAGTCATGCTAGGAGAGTGTACCTAAGGCTAGGCAAGGCTAGACTAGGTTAGAGTAATCTAGGCTAGAGTAGGCTAGGTTAGTCAAGAGTAGGCTAGGCTAGAGTAAGTTAGGCTAGGATAGAGTAGGTTAAGCTAGACTAAACTTCTTTAGGCTAGGCTAGAGTAGGTTAGGCTAGGTTAGGATAGGTTAAGCTAGATTTGTTTAGTCTAAGCTAGAGTAGGTTAGGTTAGGCTAGGCTAGTGTAGGTTAGACTAGAATAGAGTAGGTTAGGCTAGAGTAGGCTAGGTTAGGCTAGGCTACAATAGAGTAGGCTAGGATAGGGTTTAGGGTTTGTAGCACTTTAGTAAATGGTTTTAGTAAACACTTAAATAAAAGTTACAAAACACTTTTTGAAATGTTATAGAATCCTTAGGTTTTAGGGTTTAGGGTTTACGGCTTAGGGATTAGGTTTTGGAGTTTAGGTTTTAGGGTTTATAAGACCTTAGTAAATGATTTTAGGGTTTATCCTTTAGGTTTTAAGCATTAGGATATAGGGTTTGGGGTTTGGTGTTTAGGGTTTAGGTTTTATAACACTTTAGTAAATTCTTTTAATAAACACTTAAATAAAAGTTACAGAATGCTTTCTAAAATGTTATAAAATTCTTAGTGTTTAGGGTTTACCATTTGGGGTTTACGGTTTGGGATTTAGGGTTTCAGGTTTAGGGTTTAGGTTTTAGGGTTTATGGTTTATGATTTATAACACTAAAGTTACAAAACTCTTTTTAAAATATTAGAAAAAAAATAGCATTTATGGTTTAGGGTTTAGGGTTTATGGTTTAGGGTTTAGGGTTTAGGAATTATAACACTTTAGTAAACTCTTTTAATAAACACTTAAATAAAAGTTTAAAATTCTTTTTAAAATGTTTTAAAATGATTATGGTTTAGGTTTTAGGGTTTAGGGTTTCGAGTTTATGGTTTAAGTTTTATAACACTTTAGTAAATGCTTTTAATAAACACTTAAATAAAATTTACAAAACACTTTTTAAAATGTTATAGAATTCTTAGGGTTTAGGTTTTAGGGTTTGTAACATTGAGTAAATGCTTTTAATAAACACCTAAATAAAACTTAGAAAACACTTTTTTAAATGTTATAAAATACATAGGGTTTAGGTTTTAGGGTTTTAGGTGTAGGTGTTTGGGGCTTAGGGTTTAGCTTTTATAACACTTTACTATATTATTTTAATAAACACTTAAATAAAAGCTACAAAATTAGTTTTAAAATGTTATAAAATGATTAAGGTTTAGGGTATAGGATATAGGGTTTGGGGTTTACAGTTCATGGCTTAGGTTTTAGGGTTTATAAAAATTCAGGAAATTATTTTAATGAAAAGTTAAATAAAATTTACAAAACACTTTTCAAAATGCTATAAAATACTTAGGGTTTAGGGTTTTGGGTTCAGGTTTTAGGGTTTATGATTTAGGGTTTACAACACTTTAGAAATTTCTTTTAATAAACACTTAAATGAATGTTACAAAGTGATTTTTAAAATGTTATTAAATGATTAGTATTTGGGGTTTGGGGTTTGGGGTTTAGGGTTTAGGATTTATGTTTTAGGATTTAGGGTTTATAAGGATTTAGTAAATTATTTTAATAAAAACTTAAATAAAAGTTAGAAAACTATTTTTAAACTTTCTTCAACAACTCTTTCCCCTTCTTATAGCCTACAAAAACCACTCCCCTCTATTTCTCCAGCTCTAAGGATGAGCACTCCTCTTAGAATATGGACGAGGTGCAACATGGAGCTAAAATACCACAATATAAGATCCAATCAAAGCGATAAGTAGAAGGGAGGTTGACTCCTCGAACTCATGCCCATAGTTACCATCAACTTTCACCAGGAAAACTAGTATATAGTCCAGCATCCTACACCTCTATTTAATGCCAACTGGGTGGCTACATGTGTCTTCATGCCGAAGACCAACCATAGAGTTACTATTTAATATTCATGACGTGGGAAGGGTGGCGGGCTCATCCCTCCTCATCACCCTCTTTGATATTGTGCATGAACCCATCACAGAATATCTAAATTTAATTAATACAACTAGTCAATTAAGACTCCTAGATGAATAGTTTACACTATTGCAACCATAATAGTTCTATATTTTGATTTACTAGGTATGTTTGGTCATTTCTGTTGAGGAGGAACCAAGTGTCAATTTCCCTCCATGTCTGTGATCAGATGCCTATATATATTATCAAACTTTGCTTCCATTAAACAAACAAACTCTTCCATTTCCAAGTGCTTCAATTCTGAGGAACACATATTATTTTTTGTTGCCTTCGTGATTTTTCTCAAATAACAAATATGGACCACCATCTTATGTTGTGTCTTGTGGTGTCTTGTCTATTCTTTTTCTTCCATTTGTAGGTTCTTCTCCCACATTTAATGCTAGTGACACCAATGTAAGGTCCCTATTGTCACCTCTCATTAGTTTTTTGCAAGTCTCTTATCATTCTATTGCCTACATATGCTATATAATCTCTACACAATTGTACATTACACAATGTTGGTTTCCACATCTATCCATGGAAATCTCTTGATGCAAGTTCACTTTCGCATTCGATCATATTCAAACCTCTCTTTGATGTCTAGGTTCACCCAAACTTGAACCAATGTGAAGGTATACAAACTTGAAAGAGAAAGGAAAGGGACAACAAAGGCAAAAAAATCTCACACTAAATCTAGATTCCTTATATCCAATACCTAAATAACTCCTCCATCATGGTCTTGGTGTATGAAAAATAGAATGAATATTGCAAACATTTAAGGGTATACTCAAATAGATGTTTTGGCCCCTTTATAGGAATATTTCATTGTAACATTTTCCCTAAATGGAGTAGGTGTTAAATCTATTTATGCATTCAAAAATGCATTTTAAACAAGAGGAAATCATAATCTCACCTAGAAGTTTATTTTCGAATTTTAGTAAAATAGGCCAAAATTCTTATGCTTTCCTAGATTTAGGTACCTATCTTTCGTGGGATGGGCATAAATCCACTTGTCAATTATTATAAGGGCACACTAATTACTCATAATTTCAAGGAAGCGACATCATGATAAGTGCCTCTGGCATTTTATATTTATCGAATTTTCCTTTGTGTGTTATCTTAGGTTGTGCAAACAATCTACCAACACCTTATGTGTCCCTAAGACATTGAAAAGGGGAGGTGAATTGAAATTGTGCTATCAAATCCATGAATATTTGAATTATTATTTTTGAATTCCACTTTCGGAGTAGAGGGTAAGAATATATATCAGCTAATCACGAACACTCTCTAACAACTAGTATATGATGCCATATTTTAATAGTTATACAAATATGACTCATTTTGGGTATTCAAAGGAAGTTAAAGGGAAACAATTTTTTTTCCTGAAATTTTGGAAGAATGATTTGTCATTCATGGAATTTCATATGTCAAATGTTGCAATCGAACAATTTGTTTGTAATAGGGGTATTCTTGGAAGCTATATTTACTTTTACATTAAAAAAAATACCTTCACCAAGTAAAATTTACATTCTTTCTAGAAATTATTTTACCAATAGGAAACTAAAGATCTTCAATTCCATATATGATCAACTGATCACAATTTTGCTCAAAAATGAAAGCGTCCAGAAAGTATTAAATGTAGCATAAAGTTGAAGTGCTTGTTGTGCTCAATCCAATGACATTCGTTTTACCTCTGTCTAACACCATATGCTCAAGTTATCATGTGCTCATTGTTTGGACCAAGAATTAAAAATTCCAGTAGGTTTGTTGACTAGTTAGTTGACTAGGTTGATCATACAGTGAGTAAGCAGAGTGACTATGTAAGGTACAAGCCAATGACAGCCTGCTAAGTGTCATCCTATGGTTTGACTATTTTTGGCACATTTGATTGGTTCGTGCTAGTTTTATGTGGACCAATAATTTGGTGTCGTGTGGCCCAGTCATGGGCTATCACATGGCACCCTAGGGTCAATTAAAATTTTGGTATGGGTCTCATCAAGGTCTGAGGGATTTGAGCCCCTGACCCCCCACTCCATAATGGAGCACTTTACCAACATGCCACATGGTAGTTCTTACATAGCATAGACCAAACTACTAGTTAGAGTTTAAGTTTAGAGCTTAGGAGGGAGGGATTGGGCTACCAGCCCCGACCCTTGGTCATATTCGGTGCCATATGGCTATGAAACAATGGTGGAGAGGGTCATGGGATGTTTATACTGACCCTGGTCACGACAATAAGTACATGACCTAGACATTCAGCAGAAGGTGCAAAGGTGGAGGAGCGCTCGGTAATAGCCTGAGGTCTTGGGTATATTCTCCCCTAGGAGACCATTTTGAATGCACTTGTAGAGGCACTAAGGTAAGGGGGCTAGACCCACATCCTATGGATCATGCACGTGATCTTGGCATCAACATTTAAGGGCCTAGTGCAAAGGGCATGTGGTTAGCCTCACCCTGAGACTTGTGGCACCCACATGACCATGTGCCCATGTTTTAAGGGCTTGTGTGATGGGGGCAGGCATTAAGATTCAGCCCACGACCCTATGAGGACTATGTGACCACATTTTTCAAACTTAAGGGTTATTTATTTTTCCTTTATTTTTCAATTTTAAATATTTTCTTTTAAATTTTATTAAAAAAAATCTTTTTGCTTTCTTGTTTTCTCTAAGTTCTATTTATATTTATGTTTTTAATAATTCCTAATATTTTTTATATTCTTTAATAATAATTAATTATTTCTTGTTTTTCATTGTTATTTTACTTTTTAGAATCAACTTTATTTTGTCTCTCTAACATTCATTTTAAATATAATAATATTTATTTTATTTACTATTGTCATTTAGTCGTTGAATCCCTAGTATATTTATTAGCCTTATTCAGGATATCCATTTATGTCCTCATGTTCAAAACACACACATACATTTGATATGTGATTTTCTCCAGAAAATATTTTTATAAATCATGAATCACAAAAGCCTACATTATGATTATTTGATATGTTTTCATATTTCATTCATAAAATTTATTAATTCTCAATCTAATAAATATCTTTAAATATTTGGACAGTAAGTATTGATTATAAAAATCATATTTACAGTAGGAATGTTAAACTCTAATTATAAAAAAAGTTAAAGCACAAGGAAGCATCTTTTACTTGTTTGTTAAGTAAATTTTTTATACTTTATATTTATCTTTTAACATTAAATATAATTGTATTTTATATAATAATTTAGGAAATAGAAATATAATACATGAATGCGTTTGAAATTAATAATGTATTCACATTTATAAGTTTATTTTAAAAAATAAATATTAAATATTAAGAAAAATAAATTGTTTTATATTTTAGTAATTATAAATATTTTTTAATAAGTAAATTAAAATATTTTTCAAATAATTAAATTTTAGAGTTAAAATTTAACCATCAAAATATTTATTAAAAATTAGGAGTGAGCCTAAAAGGATATATCAAATAATCATGAAAACTTTGTGACAACTAATATATGATGTAGTAATATAAAATTTCTACAAATATGGCCTTTGTGGGTATTCAAAAAATAGAAAGTGAAACCAAATTTTTCCTTGAAATGTAAGCATAATCATTTGTGATTCATGAATTTGGATTCATCTAGTTTCTCAATAGAGCATTTTCATTGTAGCACGGGTATTATTGGAAGCTATATTTATTTTTACAATAAAAGCAATCGCTTCATACAGTCTAATTTATATTTTTGCTAGAAACTATTTGACCAATCGAAAACTAAAAATCCTCAATGCTTTACAATGTTTAACAATGTTTTTATATGATTGACCTTTATTTCTTTTGAGCTCTAAATACAATCATACACCACTAACATTTCACAATTATTATTGGTAATGCCTGCTAACAAAAGTATTATATTTATCAAAGCCTTCTTTTAAATTAAACGCTAACCTCTATAGATTTGCTAAGATTTTCCTTTTTTTTTGGATATTATAAATATTACAATAAATTTAATACTTTGGTATATATCATATTTAATTATAAGGACATTTTAAATAGTATTTAATATGTTTTCATTTTTTTATTCATAAAAATTATTAATTCTCAATCTAAGAAACAACTTTAATTATTTAGCCAATAAGTATTAATTATGAAAGTCTTTTGTGCTGTTAAAATGTTAAATTCTAATTAAAGACAATTTTAAACCACAAAGAAGCATTTTTACTCATGGATGCTCATTAAGTGTTTTTATATCTTGTATTTATCTTTAAATGTTAAATATGATTATATTATATTTAATAATTTATGGAATAGAAATTATATATATATATATATATATATATATATATATATATATAATTTAATTTAATTTATAAATTTATTAAAAAAATGAAATATTAACAAATAAATAAATATTTAATATTACAAAATGATATATATATATATATATATATGATTTTAATAACCAAATTCAAATATTTTTCAAATAACTATGTTATATTTTTCAAATAACTATGTTTTTGGACCTAAATTTTAACTATAAATTTTTTTATCACATGATTAAAATTGTAAATTCTATATAATTTCCTAAGTTTAAAAGTAAATTAGTTTCTTAAATCAATTAATCTAAATTAAATTTATCATAATAAAGAAATAATAAATGTTATAATAATGTAAAATTATTTTAGAAATAATTATTCTTAGTTTATTATGAAATTTTGGTAAAATGGACCAAAATGGAAAAATGGGTTTGCTTTGGTAGATTTAAGTACCTATGTTTTCTGGAGTGAATGTAAATCCATTTGTTAGTTATTATAAGGGTACATTAATTACTCATTAGTTTGAAGGGATAGGGATCACCATAGGTGTCTCTCCCATTTTATATTTATCGAATTTTAATTCCATATCTTTCCTGGAATGGGTGTAAATCAACTTTTGAGTTATTATAGGGTAAACTAATTACTCACTAATTTGAAGGGATGGGCGTCACTATATGTGTCTCTGCCATTTTATATTTATTGAATTTTCCTTCATGTGTGCTCCCTAATTGGCCAAACAATCCACCAACACCTTATGTGTCCTTAAAACATGAAACAATAGAGGTATATTCAAATTGTGCTACCAAATCCATGAATATTTGAATTATTATTTATGAATTCAAATTTGGGAGCGATTGTAAGAAGATATATCAAATAACTATGAATGCTCTCCAACAGCTAGTATAAAAGTTCTACAATTATGACATTATTGGGTATTCAAAATAATGGAAAAGGAAACAAAAAAAATGCTTGAAATGTAGGAAGAAGGATTTGGGATTCATGGAGTTGCATACATCAAATGTTGCAATTGAACAATTTTGTTGTAGTAGGGGTATTCTTGGAGAGTACATTTTTTTTACAATTAAAAAAAAAACACCTTCACCAAGTCAAATTTACATTATTGGCAAAAATTATTTGACCAATTGAAAACTAAAGATATTCACTTTCATAGAAAGTTTAACCATGTTTTTAGGTGACTGATCTTTATTTTTTGTAAACTTCTAATACCATGATACACCATTAATTACATTTCAAATTATTATTGGTATTGCTTGCTAACCAATGCATAGTATTTATTAAAGTCTTCTTTGAAATTAAACTAAATCTTCCCTACATTTGCCACCCTTTATCTTTTTCTTTTCTTTTAATTATTATAACTATCAAAATAAATTTAATTCTTTAGCTTTTAAAATATTTAATTATGAACATATTTGAAATAATCATTAATATGTTTTCATATTTCATTATTAATTATAAAAATCTTATTTATTGCCACAATGATAAATTATAGTTATTTTTTTATTCAATTATGAACATATTTTAAATAATATTTAATACGTTTTCATATTTAATTTATAAAATATATGCATTCCCAATGCAACAAATATCTTTAATTATTTAGACCATAATTATTAATTATAAGAATCTTATTTATAGTCATAATGAAAAATTCTAATTATCTTTTTTCTAACCCACAAAGCAATGTCTATTTATGTTGGCCCATTAAATATTTGTATACATTATATTTATCTTGTAACAATAAATGTGATTATATCTTATTTCATAATTTAAGAAATATAAATATGAAATTAATAATTTATTTACATTTATAAAATTATTTTAAAAAATATTGAATATTAAAAAATAAATTTGTTTTCCATTCCTTTTATAATTAGAAATATTTAAATAATTAAATTAAAATAATTTTGAAATAACTAAGTTTTTGACTTAATTTTTAAGCATCAAAATTGTTATCACTTAATTTTTATATTAATTCCTTTATTTAAAAAAGTGATTTAAAAATAAAAAATAAAATATCAACTAATTAAAAACAATTAAACCAACCATATAATTATTAAATATTATAATAATATAAAATTATTTATTGTCATAACACCATAATTAAATACTATAAAGAATTTGAAAAATAATCATTGTTTTTTTATTTTCTGGGATCTTTCTCTAGAAAAGCATGACCGTTCCATCTCTTTTCTAAATAGTTATGGTTGTTTTATTTTCTTGGAACTTTCTCCAGAAAAGCATGACCGTTCCACCTTTTTTCTAAATCTGACCAGAGATATGAACCTTCCGCTCCTTTCTTTTGCACAATATTTGTAACATCCCTAAAATGACTCATGGTAAATAAATAAATAAAAAGTTACATATCAGTTACAAAAACTCATTCTTGATTAGCGTAAAAGGTTAGATAATGGAAGAAGCCTCGGATAGCTTACTCTCCAACCACCGCACCCTTCAATAAATATACAGCTGAGCTCTTTTCAATAAATATACAGCTGAGCTCTTGGGTATGGCGGACCGCAAGAATGACTGCGAGGTTTTAGGGAAAGGTGGCAGCAAGAAAACAAGTTAGTTAAATGTATTTGTGGTCGTCTGGTACCGTGGGATGCCAGAGCATGCAATTTAAAGAAGCCGTGCAGTTTGTGAGGAAAGGGGGTTTTTTCTGGGTAGCTGCGTTGAGATGGGGTGGAAAAGACATGGAAGAGGTGTCTCTTCCCTGTGTATAATGGGCCACAACAGTTTGACGGGTAATCCGGGAAGCAAATTCGAGTAGGTGGTGTGAGCTTACGCGTTAGACATCACATTCAAGAGGTTTGTTGTTGGAAGTTTCTAACGTTATCTAAATTTTACAGACAGGTACCCTCGTTCTCTTGTCTTCGTATCTGTGTTTTATTTGTTGCAAGACGGTATCGATTAATTCCTGAACGCTTGGAATCAAGATGAGGGATGGGTGATGGATCATTCTTTTGTTGTGCATATAAAGAAAGTTTATGCTTGGCCTTACCTTTCTATCCCCAGGAGTAATGGGTTGCTACAGCCATTGAAATAAAATACGTCTTGTGAGTAGTAAATAACAATTTAATTTTCTCTGCAGCTAAGAGTCTGTTCATTTCTCTGCCGGTAAGTTGAAGAGATAAGAGGCTCTGAAAGTAGTTGATGGGGGAAAACTGAAATTGAGGGGTGTGAATAAAACTCCCCAAATTCCTTATAGTAAGCGCGGTTAGAATTTTGGGATTGTAGTTTTGATTTTGAGGGCGTAGTTGTTTGCGATGTGTGTGGTGTGCTTGATGCTATCGAGATAAATCTATCTTTTGAAGCGGCAATTGATCATGCATGAAAGGAATTTTCAACTGATGAATTGCTGCGTTGCCTTAGTTATCATCCTACGCTTTTTAAAACCCTGGGCTGATGTACTGAGTTTATTATAGACTTCAAGTTTGAATATATATATATGATCTGGGAGGAGGCGCATCACTATCAGATCATAAGGTGCTCTTTCATGATGAAGAGCTGTAGCACATTGCAAATGTGCTTCTATTTCCTCGTACCTCTGACCAAAGCTTTACTATTTGCTTTACTTATAACAAATTATCTTCCTCACGCTAGTTTTAGTGAAATGGTTTCGCTGTAGGAGGTTGCCGATGTTTTAGCTCCGGTTTTTGTTTATGGCATTGAGCATGATGTTCAAAAACTTAGCTGTAAGGCATGGACTTTTGTGCAAAGGTGCAGAAATCAAATAGTTTATTACCTGTATGAAAACATAACTATTGTGTTATATGTTTTAAAGGAAAACATGAATTTGTAGAACTAATGGGTTAGATCTCTTAAAGAGAAATATGCATTGGTGTGAATAAGCATTATGGAAAGTAGAACAAATATTTACTTGAATATACGTACTAGTTGGTTATTACGACATGCTTGCTCATGCACATGAGTAGACATTAAAAGATCTCTTTAGAGGTTGATTATTGATTGAATAATATTGTAACTAATCTTGTTGCCAAGATTGTTATTATGACATGCTTGCTCATGCACATGAGTAGATATTAAAAGATCTCTTTAGAGGTTGATTATTGATTGAATAATATTGTAACTAATCTTGTTGCCAAGATTGTTGATGACTGCATTGACAGGAAATGATGGCAGATGGTGCCAAAGGAAAGTGATGTTTGACCTTGTGGCAGGAAAAAGGGTTGATGGTCCGTACAGATGAGTTCAAGTTGCAGGGTTGTCCATTACTAGATCAATCATGCCACAAGGAATGTTGCATGTGGCGGTATGTAAGTGAAAGATTACATGGAAATTGTATTAGCTTTTAGCTAGTTATGTGATAACATAATGATAACTTAATGTAATGATTTTATAACAATGGTTAAGGGATGGAATCCCTTATAAGCCATTGAGTGAGGGGTGAAATCCCTCACGAGCATTTAATAATAAGATTAAACGTTTGCTAGTTTTCACCCTACGGGGTTTCCAGGGTAAATTGGTGTTCAAATGGTGTGATTGCCTTTTGTGTCTGTTTGATAATGATGAGTCCTTGATGTTGATGGTTATTTATTTGATGTGACAACCATAACGTCCTATAACATGATTATTTAATATGGTAAAGATATCAAGAGATGGATGCAGGGATTCATGACACAGTTTATGTCATTACACCACCACAGTGGGGTTAAAGGTTATGCAATGGTTATGCAGCTTACTGTCTTGATGGAAATTTACTTGGTGTGCTAATGAATATTATATCTAATGGTAATGATGATTTGTGGAGTTGTGAATTAGTTATTTACTTGTGGTATTTTGTAAAAAAAATTCTAACTCCCTACTTTTACATGCGAGGTTACCGGGATATGTGACAAGTGGTATCAGAGCTAAAGGTTGCAGTACTGGCGCCTTTGGGAATTGGTAAGCGGAAAAGAAATTGAGGTACGCCGTTAGTGGGCATTAACTCAGGTATGAGTTTAATCATTCACATATTGATTTACATAGTACACTAATTGGCATGATATGTGTGATTCATATTTATAACTGCTTTGAGTAGTAAGTAATAAAGTTGTTGTATAACTACATTCATAACATTGGATTCCTGATGAGGGAAAAAGACAATGAAACTTTTGTCGCACTTACGAACAATATTAAACACTCATTACACGTAAGAACAATATTGAACAGTCATTGAGGAGAGTGACAACGAACTACCAACTTTTGATTTGCAAATATGGTAATAACAATGATACATTCATTTAACAAGATTGAAGTTACAATGAACAAAACTTAATGAGCCAATGCATGAATATAAATTAGGGGGAATATCCTTGAATAGGATAACAAATTGTTTTAAAAGGACATAAGAAGAACCCCCTTAGACTTGAAAGTAAACAATGAGTCAAGTAGTGAGACTTGATTGTAATAACTAACTTTTGATTCAGTCTTGTCATGGATGCATGAATACGATTGGTAGTTGAGATTGGTTAGTGTTGTATGACTAACCCATAGAACTTATATGCATTAATTGAATTGGACTTAAGATTATTACAATTCGTAAACAAGTGAAGGTTGATTGATGTCACATGCATGGAATGTGAGTATGGAGATTTTTACTCTCTTGTGCTATAGTTCCAGTTGTTTATGAGAAGAGTTCTTAATTCTATTCACCATGAGAATGCATGATGAATAGTATATTCTTATGTCTTAATAGATTTAATGATGTTACCCTCTAATTAATTGAAATTCATTAGCATAGTATGTGTTTATGCTAATTACTACTTGTGTGAGATTAAAACCATTGGAGCCTTGATTTAATGATGGTTGAATTTATCTCTACTATGGGAATGATGAATTTCTTATGCATGTTGCATTCCAGTGTGAAGTTAATTGGAGAGGCATGTTCAGTGGGTAACATTTCTAGGACCCATTCATGGTATAATTACATGTGATAATTATTCATAAAGAGACTACCTGTGTTAATACAGTTGTCAGTAAACTCTAATTACCTTCTCCAACTATAGATGCTTCCAAAGGAAAAGAAGCAAGGAGAAGGAAGAAGACCGTGCTGTAGGGACAGACGGAGATGGGAAAAAGAAATCGCTAAAGTCTGGTGATGACCAGATAGAGCAAGCTTTGAGTGTCAGAATCTTGCAGAAGACTCTAAGTCTGGGGATGACTAGATAGCGCTCGATGGGCATATGAGTATTCCCTTGACAATGCTTAAGGAGTTGGAAAATGATAACTATAGTGTGTTGATGCTCATGATTTTCGTAATGTCTCCTTGAAGTCATTATTCTGAAATGGTCACACAGTAGTGTTATGATAGTTGTTGCATCTAGCATCAAGTGGTAACTCTGGTGCATGTGTGACACTTAGGCGATCGTGCTTCTAATTGCATAAGTAGAGCAATTGCTTCTGGTAAGGGTGGTTTAATTTGTTAGTTATGCATATTGAACCAAGGAAAAGATAAGTAACTCTATTCTTTATAGAGAATAATTAGTGTGTTTTACTAAACAGTTGGAAATATCATGGGGTTGATTTCTACAGTAAAAATTGATTGTTTATATGTTTTCTTGGTAGAGAAAATATGATAATACTTGCAGTAAAAGATTGGTTATTTTATATGCTTTCTTAGTAAAGAAAATAGGTAGTTCCTCCTAGTAAGACTACATGTGAGTCTTGTGAGAGAAATGTTTGTCTCTTGTCGTTTTTCTTGAAATAAAATCCTTGCTAAATATAGCCAAAGTATCTTCTTCAGAAAAGAA
The DNA here is from genome assembly GCA_031772625.1 of Pinus tabuliformis. NCBI lineage: Eukaryota > Viridiplantae > Streptophyta > Pinopsida > Pinales > Pinaceae > Pinus > Pinus tabuliformis. Next base: position 775,477,677 of record CM062818.1, read on the forward strand.
GATGAGGCATATCAACGCCCTGAGGACATAGCATGAAGGGTGGCCAAGTTTTCTTGAATTAAAATATGTATTTTCATTTGATAAAAGTTTCTTGGAAAATATATATATATGCTAATTGCATTATGATTCTAGTTAGTTTCTAAGTTCTAGTGAAATGATTATGCATTACATGCATGATAAAGATGGCTAAAGATGTGCTTCTAGGCACATAGATATTCACTTCTAACTTTTTGAAGAAAGAGTATATTATATATATATACATAAATATAGTTTCATTCTAAGAGTGTGCATACTTCATGCATGAAGATGAAGGATTTTGTGAGAGTTTTCTTGAAAATAAAATTAGAGGTTCTTTCCCCTAAAGACACATTAGAATAGTGTTCATGCAAGAAACAAAATCCTTACTTGTTTCATGAAAAGAACAATGTGCAATGAGGTAAAGTAATTGTGTCAGGAAAGACATGTTGCATAATGGTAGTTATTGTGACTTTGGAATTATGACTCTATGTGTACATAGAGGAAGTGATCATGTTAACTTTCTTGAAGACAATAATCTTTGAAGAGATTGTCTTGCTAGATAAGTTGTGTTGATTTCTTGATTTTGGATGGATACGTAAATCTTGTTCTGTATCTTGATTTTTATACATAAAGATGAATATATTTAATAATTCCCTGAAAGGGATAAGGTTAAAATGACTTCCTTTAAGGAAGAGGTATGTAGTTTGTTGTATGAAATGATGGTAGTATTCTAGTGAAGGGAATATGTGTTGCATACATTAAAGAAGGGCTTATATGATAAGCAATGGTATGCAGAAAGATTAGTCATTGTGACAAGTGGTATATTATATTAATGACGCATGGCCAATGTTGGCCATAGTAAACGTAAGATAATACTCCATTAATGATGATTTGAAATAAGACAACAGACTATGGAAAAATTGGAAATGTTTAGATTATTAACTCAACTGTTGTTGACATTTATACATCAATGAGTATTTGCATATGCTTTTATACATAACAATATTCTATGCATGAAACTTCTTGGAAATTGAATATGTGTTAACTGATGCATATTTATAACTAACGTTGCTGATGGGATTAAGTGGTGGTAGCTTAATGGCAACAAGAAAACTCATCACGTAAATTGTTGCAATGTGAATTGCAATCTTAAATGAGAAAGAATGATGTTATATGATATGCATGAATTATGTTATTTGGGAAATTTGCATGCATACAACATGTATGATAGATATGTTTCCCATCAATCTAGATGCTGTGGACCCATGATGAGGGATAAGTGTAAATGCATCGTGTACATGCATGTTTACTTTGTTAATGATAATGTTCAAATGGTTCATTACCTAAATTACTTTGAGAAAGAGTAATAAAAGAGGAATTTAACATGCCAGATAGTTGCGGATAGTTGGGTTGATGACAGTTACCTGCCCGGAGGGGTTGATGGTACTTGTTTGCCTGGATATGCCTTGGGTTGATGGCAGTTACCTGCCCGGAGGGGTTGATGGTACTTGTCTGCCCGGATATGCCTTGGGTTGATGGCAGTTACCTGCCCAGAGGGGTTGATGGTACTTGTCTGCCCGGATATGCCTTGGGTTGATGGAAGTTACCTGCCCGGAGGGGCTGATGGTACTTGTCTGCCCGGATTGTGAAAGGCTAGAATGCCTTGGGTTGATGGCAATTACCTGCCCGGCGGGGTTGATGGTACTTGTCTGCCCGGAGTTGGGTTGATGGCAGCTACCTGCCCGGAGGGGTTGATGGTACTTGTCTGCCCAGATTTCCTCTCCCTGGAATTCTTGAGCTGGTTGGCCAGTGGAATTCCATGTTAGACCTGGTAAGGTCTCTATCCAAGAAACTGTCTGGATGTGAAAATGACTCGGTTTGGTTGTGGAAACCAGTTCCCATGGGTTGGGAATTCTTTAGTCTATTGTGATTTTCATGTCTAAAGGAATTAACTAATCAGTTGTATGTGATGTTAAAAAAAAATCCTATATATAGTTGTGTGAAATGTGTTATGCACATTCAACAGGAATGAGTTTAATGTTCAATAAGGAGTTATTGGAAATTTTAATTCCTGTATCATTTTACTTGTGAAAGTCTTAGTAGGGGCTAAGACCATTTCCAAATGATGCAGTGATTGACTGTTTTGATGATTAGAGAGCTAGGTGCTCTTTTGGTACATCTAGAAGCACCTTGCGGATGTCTTTAGTGAGAATTCGTTCAGTGTGCACGTGAGCAATGACTTATCATTTGATGATTAGTGTTAGTGCTCTTTAAGTACTTGTAAAAGTACCGTGATTTAGAAATCATCTAGCATTGCACAATTGAATTGATAGTCAAAAGTATTTCATTTGACTCAAAATATAGTATGCGATTGAATTTGTTAGTCATATATTTCAGGAATTACTTACCATGGAGGGTTGAAGAATTGTCCAACCACTATTAAAAGGCTTACATGAAAGTATTCATGATTAATTGGTAAGTAATGGTAAGTTCATATAGAAGATTTGTCTTTATATATTGTGACATTGAATACACGTCAAGTAATGGAAAATTAGAACTTGCATAATTTTGCAGTTATGGATGCTTGTGACTATTGATCTTTCCTATGATTATATCATTACTATTTCGGTTATTGTCATTTATTGGAATGAAATCTTGGATTTTAAAGAGGAAGGATCATCTTTTTGTGTGGTTTAGATGGTTATACCATGAGAAAATCTCAAGTTCCCAACGAGAGATGAACACCGAGGACGGTGTTCCTGTTAAGAGGGGGAGTATGTAACATCCCTAAAATGACTCATGGTAAATAAATAAAAAAAAAGTTACATATCAGTTACAAAAACTGATTCTTGATTTGCGTAAAAGCTTAGATAATGGAAGAAGCCTCGGATAGCTTACTCTCCAACCACCGCACCCTTCAATAAATATACAGCTGAGCTCTTGGGTATGGCGGACCGCAAGAATGACTGCGAGGTTTTAGGGAAAGGTGGCAGCAAGAAAACAAGTTAGTTAAATGTATTTGTGGTCGTCTGGTACCGTGGGATGCCAGAGCATGCAATTTAAAGAAGCCGTGCAGTTTGTGAGGAAAGGGGGTTTTTTCTGGGTAGCTACGTTGAGATGGGGTGGAAAAGACATGGAAGAGGTGTCTCTTCCCTGTGTATAATGGGCCACAACAGTTTGACGGGTAATCCGGGAAGCAAATTCGAGTAGGTGGTGTGAGCTTACGCGTTAGACATCACATTCAAGAGGTTTGTTGTTGGAAGTTTCTAACGTTATCTAAATTTTACAGACAGGTACCCTCGTTCTCTTGTCTTCGTATCTGTGTTTTATTTGTTGCAAGATGGTATCGATTAATTCCTGAACGCTTGGAATCAAGATGAGGGATGGGTGATGGATCATTCTTTTGTTGTGCATATAAAGAAAGTTTATGCTTGGCCTTACCTTTCTATCCCCACGAGTAATGGGTTGCTACAGCCATTGAAATAAAATACGTCTTGTGAGTAGTAAATAACATTTTAATTTTCTCTGCAGCTAAGCGTCTGTTCATTTCTCTGCCGGTAAGTTGAAGAGATAAGACGCTCTGAAAGCAGTTGATGGGGGAAAACTGAAATTGAGGGGTGTGAATAAAACTCCCCAAATTCCTTATAGTAAGCACGGTTAGAATTTTGGGATTGTAGTTTTGATTTTGAGGGCGTAGTTGTTTGCGATGTGTGTGGTGTGCTTGATGCTATCGAGATAAATCTATCTTTTGAAGCGGCAATTGATCATGCATGAAAGGAATTTTCAACTGATGAATTGTTGCGTTGCCTTAGTTATCATCCTACGCTTTTTAAAACCCTAGGCTGATGTACTGAGTTTATTATAGACTTCAAGTTTGAATATATATATATATATGATCTGGGAGGAGGCGCATCACTATCAGATCATAAGGTTCTCTTTCATGATGAAGAGCTGTAGCACATTGCAAATGTGCTTCTATTTCCTCGTACCTTTGACCAAAGCTTTACTATTTGCTTTACTTATAACAAATTATCTTCCTCACACTAGTTTTAGTGAAATGGTTTCGCTGTAGGAGGTTGCCGATGTTTTAGCTCTGGTTTTTGTTTATGGCATTGAGCATGATGTTCAAAAACTTAGCTGTAAGGCATGGACTTTTGTGCAAAGGTGCAGAAATCAAATAGTTTATTACCTGTATGAAAACATAACTATTGTGTTATATGTTTTAAAGGAAAACATGAATTTGTAGAACTAATGGGTTAGATCTCTTAAAGAGAAATATGCATTGGTGTGAATAAGCATTATGGAAAGTAGAACAAATATTTACTTGAATATACGTACTAGTTGGTTATTACGACATGCTTGCTCATGCACATGAGTAGACATTAAAAGATCTCTTTAGAGGTTGATTATTGATTGAATAATATTGTAACTAATCTTGTTGCCAAGATTGTTATTATGACATGCTTGCTCATGCACATGAGTAGATATTAAAAGATCTCTTTAGAGGTTGATTATTGATTGAATAATATTGTAACTAATCTTGTTGCCAAGATTGTTGATGACTGCATTGACAGGAAACGATGGCAGATGGTGCCAAAGGAAAGTGATGTTTGACCTTGTGGCAGGAAAAAGGGTTGATGGTCCGTACAGATGAGTTCAAGTTGCAGGGTTGTCCATTACTAGATCAATCATGCCACAAGGAATGTTGCATGTGGCGGTATGTAAGCGAAAGATTACATGGAAATTGTATTAGCTTTTAGCTAGTTATGTGATAACATAATGATAACTTAATGTAATGATTTTATAACAATGGTTAAGGGATGGAATCCCTTATAAGCCATTGAGTGAGGGGTGAAATCCCTCACGAGCGTTTAATAATAAGATTAAACGTTTGCTGGTTTTCACCCTACGGGGTTTCCAGGGTAAATTGGTGTTCAAATGGTGTGATTGCCTTTTGTGTCTGTTTGATAATGATGAGTCCTTGATGTTGATGGTTATTTATTTGATGTGACAACCATAACGTCCTATTACATGATTATTTAATATGGTTAAGGATATCAAGAGATGGATGCAGGGATTCATGACACAGTTTATGTCATTACACCACCACAGTGGGGTTAAAGGTTATGCAATGGTTATGCAACTTACTGTCTTGATGGAAATTTACTTGGTGTGGTAATGAATATTATATCTAATGGTAATGATGATTTGTGGAGTTGTGAATTGGTTATTTACTTGTGGTATTTTGTAAAAAAAATTCTAACTCCCTACTTTTACATGCAAGGTTACCGGGATATGTGACAATATTTGATATGGAATTTGGGGATGCTCTGTTGTATGCAATTTGACACTCTGCGATGCACCGTCGGATTTTCTCAATTTATTGTTGTTCTTCTCTATGAAAACTCTTTCCAATTATATTTGAGGATCTTTTGCTGGATTTTGAAGACGCTTTGTTCAAATTGGAAATGCATGCTCTGTTGGATTTTAGGGGCTACTGTGTTGCATTTTCTTCCATATCAAACTGGTGTTCCTCTATTGGATTTTCTTCTATATCAAACTAAAGGTATGAAAATTCCTTCCAGTTATCTTATCATCGTTCTTCCTTTGATCATTGCCTGATAACATTTTAAATTCCAGTTTATCTCTCTTTTTGTAATGACCCCAGAGGATGTAAATCTGAATTTTACTATGGTAAAAGACAGTTGTTGTTTTATGTTTAAAAGAAACAAACTTTGATAAACTGAATGATTGAATAATTTAAATATTTTCTTGAAATGCTGGCAGAGACAGCTGTTGTTTTATGTTTAAAAGAAACAAACTTTAATAAACTGAATTATTGAATAATTTAAATATTTTCTTGAAATGATGGCAGCCTCTGGGAGGTGGATTTCAAAGAAAGGGATCAGTTGTAATAACTGATTGAAACTGCCCTCCCAAACAGGAAAAGTCCTGGTTGTAGGGGGGAAGTTCTGTGCTGTTGGGACAGAGAGAAGAGATCTTTTCTGAGGAAAAGGAAAAAGAAATACAAGAGGAAACAGTTAAGTCTAGTAGAGACCAGATAACCAGGCACAAGGTGCACAGATCTTGTTGAGGGCTTGAGGCCTGCAAGATGGCTCGAGGGGAGAATACCGTCTGAGAGATGGATCTCATGGCTGGGTGGTAGAGCAGAATCAAGGTATAGAAGACTTTCTTAAGTACCTGTTCATAACTCTGGCGAACCAGGTATGGTTTCCAAATGCAGAGTCTCTATTGAAATTAAAGTGAGGAATGTACAACAGACTACAGTGGTTAAATGATAACTTTGTTTTATTCCCAAGATTACTGTTATGCTAATAATATAACTGCCTAGATGTAGTTTAAAATAAGTACAGGCTATTAATTGTTAGGCATGACCTGAAACCTGCTAATTGTTAATATAGCTACACAGATGTGGTTTTAGTTACACAACAGATTATAAATGATTAACATAATACAAAGCAATCAAGGAGACAGAGTTAGTCTCTGGCAAGAAAAATGATGAATGGGACCAGCAGTCTGGAACCCTGTATACAAGCAACTGTTATCGAATCATTCTTTAATAAGAACAAGTTTGAAAACATCTGAACCTGAGTATTAAATACCGGAGGTAGGTTCGAAAGTGATATACATTAACAGACCGAATGAACATATGCATATTGGTAAGACTCTGTTGAATAGTGAGAAACTAATATACTATTCCATACACAGAAGTAGTAAACATTCGGTAAATGTACGAGATAAAGAACCATACCCTAACTGTTACAGCCTTATAAACAAATAGCAACGTTTTGCAATTACAGCCACCGAAGAATCGGCTCAACATAAAAATGACAAAGAAACAAGATAACAGATCAAGGGAAATCGTGTATGTGACTGTAGAAATGCTTTACACATGTGTATTATGTGACTTGCTGAATGAAAGAAATATGGTATGCCGATTACAGTAAAATTGATAATATCCATAGCAACTAACATTGGCAAAAACATATGGTAGTTCGGAACGTTTTCCCTGAAACTGTAACGGAAACGTACAGAAAATCAAGAACCCTGCCGTCGCTGAGACGGGCAGCTTACCACAGATAGAGATAGAAATTAACAGTAAATAAAGAAATCCTAACCGAGGTTTATATTATCATTTTAAGCATGCAACCCATTTCCATAACGATGCTCAGAATGCGGGCAACCAGAGGGGGTTCGAACAGAGCCATATTCCGAACACATATATATATATGAACTAAAGAGAAAACAAATGCCTCGACAGTGAAACCCCGGACGGGTATTACCATGCAAATTTATATACAGAGGACTTCCGAAATAAAACAATCTGTACTCGTAACTTAGACTGTGCATCAGGGCCAGGCCCTGTACATTATCAAACATCAAGTACAGAAACACCAATGTCTAAAACTGGCGAAAGGGGCGATTACCCCATAACAAAACTAATCTACAGATAGAAGAGACGGAGTACCCAGGTCGCCATGGACTGTGCGCCCGGTACTGGACATAAACTCAATTAATGAACAAATACATGTTAACCGTGAGGGTCCGCTTGGAAATACCTCAGCAAACCGAAGAAGGGCCAACCGGTATTCGAACAACGGCTGCCACAATTCAAACACACGAATATATCAAGAGCGAGGGACTATTGAGCTCTCACCTACAGGAGAAAGGTGTAATAGGAGGTTTAAACTCACCTGTGACCGTCGAGAGAATAGTGGTATTAAGCCTAAAGGCTGAGACACTGTCGGATAAGAGCAACCGGACCCATCTGCACACCTTGCCAACAAGAAAATAAATTAGAATGAACTGGAGCAGATAATATGCTAAATCATGTCGAACGCAGACTGTAAACAAAACCTGATGGCCATTACCTGTGCAGGCGTAATGCCGAATGCTTCACTTTCTTCTGAGGTCGGGCAAGGTGTGAATAAGAAGCTGGAGGTCTCGATCTGACATCAGAGCACCATGAAGAGTCGAAAGAAACTGTGAAAAATGAGCTCTGGGCTCGCTCTGGTGGGGTTTTGAGCAGCCCTAAAACCCTCGACCTTTCCCATCCATTCGATCTGAGCTTTAGATCCTGACCGTCGATGTTTAGCGGGAAGCTGTAGCGGAGTAACCAAGATACCCGAGCCCGAGGTGTCACATGGCGGGGTGGGCAAGTCATGCCACCTGCCAAGCGGTGGACTAAGCTCATAAAGACAGCAGATGACCTGGCGCCTGCAATGGCTGCGGTCGGACCACCTAACTCCGCGCTATATTAATATATATGTACTGGGCAGGGTCATAGGGTTAAGAGCTTCGATGTAAGTCAAATACGGCTCAACCCAAAAACCATGCAAGGCATATGAAACATTGACAGCGCATAACCAGTATAAAGGTGTTGAAAATCGACAGCGCAAATTAACAATATTACATAGTATAAAGGTTGGTAAATGCACCATGTTTAATAACACATTCGTATCCGGTAAATACTTAGTTATGAGGTATTCCATGCAGTAAGTCCAACTATATGGTATTCGTAAAAATTTTTTTGTATGGTATAGAGGATGTGACAATTTGGTATCAGAGCCCAGTTTCAACACTGTGGCCTCAAGAAAGACATGTTTCACTGTGCAAAAGATTATACCATGTATACATATAAAGATTAATAAATTAATTAACTGTTGTTTCTGTCTCTTTAGGGGTGAGATACAGGAATTTAACAATTGACAGTTAAGCCAGGAAAAAGATAGTGAAATGCAAGTAGCGGGCAGTAACCCTCGGGAGAACCCAGAGCTGTGGGTACAGTTGGGTGAGGAAACATGAAGTACCAATCTTGCAATACTGGAAACTGTTCAGGAGTTGAAAAACGAGATGGCAAGATTGCGAGAAGACGATGCGCGTTTAACAGTAGAACAAGAAAGAATTCTGAAGAGTTTGTCGGACAGGCAAAATCCACTGTTATCTAACCCCAGCGCGGAGCAGTAGAGGATGACAGAAGAACAAGGCTATCAGATTGAACCTGAAAATTCAGAAGGCAAAGAAGATCATTCTGACAATGTACCAGAGCAGCAAACCTCAAAACGTCAGAGAATGGAGCTGCAGGGAGAATTTCGAAAAATTAAACCCCCACATTTCGATGGCGAACATGAGGAAGCAACTGAAGCATGGTTAATCAATATGAATAAATATTTTCAGTTGTATGAGTATGATCATAACTTGAAGGCGAGACTAGCTATCTTTCAGTTACAAGGTAAGGAAACCTTGTGGTGGGAGGAAATCAATATTGTCAAGGGGGTAAGTGAACGGACCATTACATGGGAGAAGTTTCAGAAATACTTCAAAGAAAGGTACCTGACCGAGCGCTTCTACGATGAGAAGGCAAGAGAATTCCATGATTTAAGACTGGGACAGGAGACTATGGACGAGTTCATTAATCGCTTTACCTCTCTGCTACGTTATGTACCTTATATCAAAGAGGTAAAGGCCAAGGTACAAAGGTTTGTGAGCAGCTTACCTTCATATATAAGAGAGAGGATTGAGTTTGACAATCCTAGGACCATGGATGAGGCTATTCGAAAAGCAAGGATCTGCTATCAGCAGAACAAACAGAAGGGGGATGCTTCAAATAAAAAATGGAATGAGAAAAGGAGTAGTCGGATGGTTGGAAGCAGCAAGGGAGGTCGCAGCAATGGAAGTAAGGGGACTGGTAAAGGATTTAACAATAGAGCTACAGCGAAGAGTGCACCCCGAGCTAGGCCAATAAGTGAATCTAGAGTAAGTGAGCAGCCTGGTAGGCCAGAAGGTGAAGGGATGACCAGACCCCCAGTTCAATGCTGGGGCTGTGGAGGACCTCACTATGTTAAAAACTGCCCACAGCGAAAGGGGACGGACCAGATATCCCAAATTCATGAAGCATCGACTGTTGGGGACGTGGCACATAGTGTACCCAGAATTAATGCAGCCTTGGAGGACCGCCAAGCAGAATACCAGCCGACTATGGTTGAATTTGAAGGTAAAATTTCAAACCTTTCTATAGCTGTTCTTATTGATCCAGGAGCTACTTTAAGTTATATTAGCCCAAAGATAGTAGAACAGTGTAAGTTACAATCTGAAAAATTCAGAAATCAGTGGTTGGTCCAATTGGCTACAGGAGCCAAGAGACGGGTCTTGGCCAAAATAAATAATTGCTCTTTAACCATAGCATGACAGCCAATAGTGGCAGACTTAAACATACTACCCTTGGGTTCATATGACATCTTGATTGGGATGGATTGGCTGGAGAAACACTGGTCCCTAGTGAATTGCAAGACAAAAACCATTTACTATAAGAATGACCAGGGGGAGCAATAGGAACTACAAGGAATCAAGCATCCTGTACAGATTCGACCCATTACAACATCTCAGTTAGCTAAATGCATAAGAAAGAAATGTCAAATTTACGCTATTCAGGTGGGTTACGCAAATCAGAAAGATAAAACTGCTATGCTGGGTAGCATTCCGGTGGTACAAGAATTTGCAGATGTTTTTCCCGAGGAGGTACCGGGATTACCACCTAAAAGAGATGTGGACTTCACTATTGAATTGATTCCGGGGGCAGCACCCGTATCCCGGGCACCATACCGAATGAGTGTACTAGAACTAACATAATTAAAAATGCAACTGCAGGAGCTGCTAGACAAAAATTACATCCGTCCCAGTGTATCACCTTGGGGAGCCCCAGTGTTATTTGTCAAAAATAAAGATGGAACTTTTCGGATGTGTATTGATTATCGTCAGATGAATAAGCTCACGATCAAAAATAAATATCCTTTGCCCAGGATAGACGAACTTTTTGATCAAGTGAAGGGGGCCACAGTATTATCTAAGATTGATCTGCGATCGTGGTGCTACCTTTTGGTTTGACCAATGCACCTGCTACCTTCATGTGCTTGATGAACAGTGTGTGTCATAGGTTCTTAGATAAATTTGTGTTGATATTCATAGACGACATTCTGATTTACTCTCGATCAAGGAAGGAGCATGAGGAACACCTTAGGGTGGTGTTGCAAACTTTGCAAGAACATCAATTATATGCAAAGTTTAGTAAATGTGATTTCTTTAAGGAGGAGATACAATACTTAGGCCATGTAATCACAAAGGAAGGGATTGCAGTAGACCCTGAAAAAATCAGAACTATAATGGAGTGGACCATACCAAAGGACGTGGCAGATATTAGGTCCTTTATGGGGCTAGCGGGTTATTATAAAAGGTTTGTGGAAGGCTTTTCAAGGGTAGCATACCCTATCACCTCCTTACAAAAGAAGGGAAAGGTATTTAAGTGGACCTCAGAATGTCAGTGGAGCTTTGAACAGCTTAAGCACTTACTCACCACCGCGCCCATTTTGAGTATAGCTGATCCTAATAAGGATTACGTGGTCTGTACTGATGCAAGTAAAGAAGGTGTGGGAGGAGTGTTGATGCAAGAAGGAAGAGTAATTGCATACGAATCAAGGAAACTAAAGGAACATGAGCAGAAATATTCTGCTTACGACTTAGAGCTGGCAGCTGTTATCCATGCACTGAAAATGTGGCGACATTACCTGTTGGGAAGAAAATTTCTGTTGTTGACATACCATCACAGTTTAACAAACTATTTCGGCCAACCCACCTTAAATATGAGACAAGCTCGTTGGGCAGATTTCTTAAGTGGGTTTGACTTTGAAATTAAGCATTTAAAGGGGAAGGAGAACCGAGTAGCTGATGCATTGAGTCGAAAGGTACAATGCGTGTGCAAGATTTCGGTCAGTAAATGGCAGAGTACCCTACTTGGAAAGATAAAAATAGCGGCTGATCAAGATGGTGTTTACGAGCAAATTAAACAGCAGGTACAACAACTTTCTAGTAAGGAAACACAACAGGGATATGAGCTAGATGATGCCGGAATGCTGTATTTTAATAAAAGGCTGTATGTACCCAATGAAGATAGTCTTAGAAAACTAATTTTGGACGAATTTCATATCAGCCATTATACCGGGCATCCAGGGTACCAGAAAATGGTCACCGCACTTCGGAAGGAATACTACTGGCCAAAAATGAAGAAAGAGGTTGCTGAGTATCTAGCGCGATGTCTAGAATGTCAACAGATTAAGGCGGAGCATTTGCATCCAGCAGGGCTGCTACAACCTTTACCCATTCTGGAATGGAAATGGGAGACTATTTCCATGGACTTTATAACTAGATTGCCTCGAACGAAGAAAAATAATGATTCCATTATGGTGGTAGTAGACAAGTTAAGTAAGGCAGCACACTTCATACCTGTGCAATCCACGTATAAGGCTGTGCAAATTGCTCATATTTTCATGCAAAATGTGTTCAAATTGCATGGACTTCCGAAGGTAATAATCTCTGATCGGGATGTTAAGTTCACATCAACCTTTTGGAGGACATTGTTTGCTGAACTGGGAACAAAACTGAACTTTAGCACAGCTTATCATCCCCAGACCGATGGTCAAACGGAACGAGTGAATCAGGTAGTGGAGGACATGCTGAGAGCATGTGTTATGATGAAACCAACTCAATGGGAGGAATACCTCCACCTGGTCGAATTCGCATATAACAATGGGTATCATTCCTCAACACAGCTGAGTCCTTTTGAGGTCCTGTATGGGCGGAAGTGCCGCACACCCTCAAGTTGGGGTGGACCTGAGGATAGATTAAGAATTGGTCCTGAAATGCTCAAAGAAATGGAATACATGGTGAAAAAGGTGCGTACCAACTTAAAAGCTGCTCAGGACAGACATAAAAGTTTTGCTGATCGAAAGAGAAGGTTCAAAGAATTCCAGGTCGGAGACCATGTTTTCGTAAGGATTCAAACCAAAAGGAGTACCTTGCAGTGGAGTGGGTGTGCCAAACTTGCACCTCGCTATTTTGGACCTTTTCAAATCCTAGCAAGAGTGGGGCCAGTAGCTTATCAACTCGCCCTACCAAGCCATATTAAGATCCATAATGTTTTTCACGTTTCCGTATTAAAACAATACGTCTACGATCCTAAACATGTGATCCAATGGCAAGATGTTCGGGTAAGAATCAATCTGGTTATTCTAGATAAGCTTTGTTCTTATACAAGGAAATAACTAAATCTGTTGCTGTTTGCAGGTCGAGCTGGAAGGCGAGGTTCTGGTCGAACCACTGAACATTCTCGACCGGAGAGAGGTGCGGCTGCGGAAACGGGTTATTTTCCAAGCTAAAGTGCAGTGGCAGCACTATGGGCCTGAAGATGCCACTTGGGAGGATGAGGAACTCCTTAAAGAAGCTTACCCAAATTTGTTTGAGGGAAACAGACATCGGGACGATGTCCAATCACAGGAGGGGGAGATGTAATGACCCCAGAGGATGTAAATCTGAATTTTACTATGGTAAAAGACAGTTGTTGTTTTATGTTTAAAAGAAACAAACTTTGATAAACTGAATGATTGAATAATTTAAATATTTTCTTGAAATGCTGGCAGCCTCTGGGAGGTGGATTTCAAAGAAAGGGATCAGTTGTAATAACTGATTGAAACTGCCCTCCCAAACAGGAAAAGTCCTGGTTGTAGGGAGGAAGTTCTGTGCTGTTGGGACAGACAGAAGAGATCTTTTCTGAGAAAAAGGAAAAAGAAATACAAGAGGAAACGGTTAAGTCTGGTAGAGACCAGATAACCAGGCACAAGGTGCACAGATCTTGTTGAGGGCTTGAGGCCTGCAAGATGGCTCGGGGGGAGAATACCGTCTGAGAGATGGATCTCATGGCTGGGTGGTAGAGCAGAATCAAGGTACAGAAGACTTGCTTAAGTACCTGTTCATGACTCTGGCGAACCAGGTATGGTTTCCAAATGCAGAGTCTCTATTGAAATTAAAGTGAGGAATGTACAGTAGACTACAGTGGTTAGATGATAACTTTGTTTTATTCCCAAGATTACTGTTATGCTAATAATATAACTGCCTAGATGTAGTTTAAAATAAGTACAGGCTATTAATTGTTAGGCATGACCTGAAACCTGCTAATTGTTAATATAGCTACACAGATGTGGTTTCAGTTACACAACAGATTATAAATGATTAACATAATACAAAGCAATCAAGGAGACAGAGTTAGTCTCAGGCAAGAAAAACGATGAATGGGACCAGCAGTCTGGAACCCTGTATACAAACAACTGTTATCGAATCATTCTTTAATAAGAACAAGTTTGAAAACATCTGAACCTGAGTATTAAATACCGGCGGTAGGTTCGAAAGTGATATACATTAACAGACCGAATGAACATATGCATATTGGTAAGACTCTGTTGAATAGTGAGAAACTAATATACTATTCCATACACAGAAGTAGTAAACATTCGGTAAATGTACGAGATAAAGAACCATACCCTAACTGTTACAACCTTATAAACAAATAGCAACGTTTTGCAATTACAGCCACCGAAGAATCGGCTCAACATAAAAATGACAAAGAAACGAGATAACAGATCAAGGGAAATCGTGTATGTGACTGTAGAAATGCTTTACACATGTGTATTATGCGACTTGCTGAATGAAAGAAATATGGTATGCCAATTACAGTAAAATTGATAACATCCATAGCAACTAACATTGGCAAAAACATATGGTAGTTCGGAACGTTTTCCCTGAAACTGTAACGGAAACGTACAGAAAATCAAGAACCCTGGCGTCGCTGAGACGAGCAGCTTACAACAGATAGAGATAGAAATTAACAGTAAATAAAGAAATCCTAACCGAGGTTTATATTATCATTTTAAGCATGCAACCCATTCCCATAACGATGCTCAGAATGCGGGCAACCAGAGGCGGTTCGAACAGAGCCATATTCCGAACACATATATATATATGAACTAAAGAGAAAACAAATGCCTCGACAGTGAAACCCCGGACGGGTATTACCATGCAAATTTATATACAAAGGACTTCCGAAATAAAACAATCTGTACTCGTAACTTAGACTATGCATCAGGGCCAGGCTCTGTACATTATCAAACATCAAGTACAGAAACACCAATGTCTAAAACTGCCGAAAGGGGCGATTACCCCATAACAAAACTAATCTACAGATAGAAGAGACGGAGTACCCGGGTCAACATGGACTGTGCACCCGGTACTGGACATAAACTCAATTAATGAACAAATACATGTTAACCGTGAGGGTCCGCTTGGAAATACCTCAACAAACCGAAGAAGGGCCAACCGGTGTTCGAACGGCGACTGCCACAATTCAAACACACGAATATATCAAGAGCGAGGGACTATTGAGCTCTTACCTACAGGAGAAAGGTGTAATAGGAGTTTTAAACTCACCTGTGACCGTCGAGAGAACAGTGGTATTAAGCCTAAAGGCTGAGACACTGTCGGATAAGAGCAACCGGACCCATCTGCACACCTTGCCAACAAGAAAATAAATTAGAATGAACCGGAGCAGATAATATGTTAAATCATGCCGAACGCAGACTGTAATCAAAACCTGATGGCCATTACCTGTGCAGGCGTAATGCCGAATGCTTCACTTTCTTCTGAGGTCGGGCAAGGTGTGAATAAGAAGCTGGAGGTCTCGATCCGGCATCAGAGCACCATGAGGAGTCGAAAGAAACTGTGAAAAATGAGCTCTGGGCTCGCTCTGGTGGGGTTTTGAGCAGCCCTAAAACCCTCGACTTTTCCCATCCATTCGATCTGAGCTTTAGATCCTGACCATCGAAGTATAGCGGGAAACTGTAGCGGAGTAACCGAGATACCCGAGCCCGAGGTATCACATGGCGGGGTGAGCAAGTCATGCCACCTGCCAAGCGGTGGACTAAGCTCATAAAGACAGCACATGACCTGGCGCCTGTAATGGCTGTGGTCGGACCACCTAACTCCGCGTTATATTAATATATCATGTACTGGGCAGGGTCATAGGGTTAAGAGCTTAGATGTGAATCCCATACGGCTCAACCCAATTACCATGCAAGGCATATGTAACATGGCAGCGCATAACCAATATAGTAAGGTGTTGAAAACGACAACATAATTAACAATGTTACATAGTATAGAGGTTGGTAAATGCACCATGTTTAATAACACATTCGTATGCGGTAAATACTTAGTTATGAGGTATTCCATGCAGTAAGTCCAACTATATGGTATTCGTAAAAAATTTTCTGTATGGTATAGAGGATGTGACACTTTTCCTTGCCTAGCATATTTAATTTCTTCGAAGAATAACATGTAATTTAGATATATACTGGGCATTGTCTAATAACATATTAAATTCCAGTTTAGCTCTCTTTTCCTTGCCTACCATATTCAATTTCTTCGAAGAATAACATGTAATTTAGATATATACTGGACATTGAGGTTCAGTTCCAGTGCATGTTTTGGCAAATCATTTGGGGGCCACTTGAACAGATAGACATCCATAGCGATGTGTAATTTTTGTTGCGAGATTTTATAATAGGCTGGAGTGCAAATTGAAAGGCAGTGAATTTTTTTCAGAGAGATTTGTTGGAGTCACCCTATTACCCAAATTTGTAGTTAATAATTAGAACTATCCCCAATACGTTTACTGTTTTAACCACAGCTTCACCAATGTCCAAGTGACTATCAAATGGCTGGTGCTAATCTATATGAATTTTCCCCACAGCTTCACCAACGTCCAGGTGCCTATCAAATGGCTGGTGCTAATATATTTGAAATAGACTATGGGAGTATCCGTTGACTTACAACATACTTGCAGCCGATGGTATTTTCTGCCAAGAATTTCTCTAGCCTGGCTTAATTTAGTACAAAACATTTCATTAGTAGGATATTTGGGATTTTAATATGATATTTGTCTTCCTTATTCTCATTAAACTGAAAGACTGAATCTAAGTATAAATAGATCGTAAAATTTGATAGGAATCACGAGCTGATAATTATAAAAAGATTATAGTCAGTGATGAGTCGAATCTTGGTATGATACGCTCAGAGAAAGGTGCCCTACCCAGCTATGGTTGGAGATTAGGAATATAGTGAGGCAGTTAGCTACAGAGAAAAGTCACCAGATATGAGTGAACTAGTTTAACAGAGAGAGATGCAGAGAAAAGCCGCCCGATATGTTTATCCTTCTCGTCGAAACAGTCATTACTTATTATTCAGCGTTGCAAGCGTTCAACGATTTGATGTTTCC
The DNA here is from genome assembly GCA_031772625.1 of Pinus tabuliformis. NCBI lineage: Eukaryota > Viridiplantae > Streptophyta > Pinopsida > Pinales > Pinaceae > Pinus > Pinus tabuliformis. The sequence continues at coordinate 775,494,868 of CM062818.1, forward strand.
GAATGATCCAACAAGCGATTGGTGTGCCATCTCAATATCTGTTGCTGTTTTCATGGCTGGGCTTCAATTGGACTTAGTTTCCATGAATTGGCTTTTTTTTTTTAATGATTTTGAATTATGTTTATTTTATGTTTAGATTAACTCCCTTTCTCAAATTTATTTTGAATTAAGCTTTTGGCTTTTCCATTTTACAGATATATTTTTCATTTAATATATATTCCTTCCCGAGTAAATTTAGATATTAGTAATTTTAATTTATTTTAAATAAATTTTGTTACATTTTCTTTATTGATTGTATTTATTTTGATTTATTTTGGAATTATTTGTTTATTAATATTATTTAATTAAATTTATCTTTTAAAATATTTTAAAGTTTACATAAGTTATTAAGTTTTACACTTTATATTATATGTTTTTAAGAGTGATTTTAAATATATTTAGTTAAAGGTTAAGCTAGAGTGTGCTAGGATAGAATAAAGTAGACTATGCTATATAAGAATAGAATAGGCTAGGCTAGTTTAGATTAGACTATGGCAAGCTAGAGTGAGTTAGAGTAGGCTAGGCTAGAATAGGCTAAGCTATGTCAAACTAGAGTAGACTAGGCTAGAATAGGCTAAGCTATGCTAAACTAGAGTAGACTAGGCTAGGCTAGACTAGATTAGGGCTACTATAGGCTAGGTTAGGCTACAATAATCTAGGGAAGGATATGCTAGAGTAGGTTAGGCTCGAGAAGGGTAGGGATAGGCTATGCTAGGGTAGAGTAGGGGAGGGATATGCTAGGCTAAGCTACAGTAGTTTAGGTTATGTTAGACTAGGTTTAGGCTAGGCTAGGTTACGCTAGGCTAGGTTAGAGTAGGTTATGTTAGGGTAGAGTAGGTTAGGCTAGGTTAGGCTAGAGTAGGTTAGAGTAGGCTAGGCTAGAGTAGGCTATGTTAGGTTAGGCTAGGCTAGGCTAGCCTAGGGTAGGCTAAGGTAGGAAAGAATAGAGTAGGTTAGGATAAGGTAGGTGAGGCTAGTGTAGGGTAAGGTAGGCTAGGCTCTAGGTTAGAGTAGGTTAGGTTAGGCTAGTTTAGGCTAGGTTAGGCTAGAGTAGGTTAGATTAGGCTCGAGTACACTTGACTAGAGTAGGTTAGAGTAGGCTAGGCTAGAGCACGTTAGGTTATCTTAGACTAGGTTTAGGCTAGGCTAGGTTAGTCTAGGCTAGGTTAGAGTAGGTTAGGCTATGATAGAGTACGTTATGCTAGGTTAAGCTAGATTAGGTTAGAGTAGGCTAAGCTATAGTAGGCTATGTTAGGTTAGACTATGTTAGGCTAGGCTAGAGCAGATTTGGCTATTTCATGCTAGGCTACATGCGAATAGGTCATGCTAGGAGATAGTAGCTTCAGCTAGGCTAGGGAAGAGTAGGTCAGATAGTAGGCTAGCCTATGCAAGAGCAGGCTAGGCTAGAGTAGGCTAGTGTAGGCAATGATAGGGTAGGCTAGGCTAGGGTAGTGTAGAGGAAGTTAGACTAGGTTACAATGGAGTAGGTTAGAGTAGGCCATACCAGTGTAGGACATGTTAGATTAGACTAGGTAAGGCTAGGCTAGAGTAGGTTAGGCTATGTCACGCTAGGCTACGTGAGAGTAGGTCATGCTAGGAGAGTGTAGCTAAGGCTAGGCTAGGCTAGGCCAGTGTAGGTCAGAGTAATCTAGGCTAGAGTAGGCTAGGTTAGTCAAGAGTAGGCTAGGCTAGAGTAAGTTAGCTAGGATAGAGTAGGTTAAGCTAGGCTAGGTTAAGCTAGATTAGGTTAGTCTAGGCTAGAGTAGGTTAGGTTAGGCTAGGCAAGAGTAGGAAATGATAGGCTAGGCTAGGCTAGGGTAGTGTAGAGGAAGTTAGGCTAGGTTATGTTGGAGTAGGTTGGAGTAGGCCATGCTACTGTAGGACATGTTAGGTTAGACTAGGTAATGCTAGGATAGAGTAGGTTAGGCTATGTCACGCTAGGCTACGTGAGAGTAGGTCATGCTAGGAGAGTGTACCTAAGGCTAGGCTAGGCTAGAGTTGGTAAGAGTAATCTAAGCTAGAGTAGGCTAGGTTAGTCAAGAGTAGGCTGGGCTATAGTAAGTTAGGCTAGGATAGAGTAGGTTAAGCTAGGCTAGACTACTTTAGGCTAGGATAGAGTAGGTTAGGCTAGGCTAGGCTAGGTTAAGCTAGATTATGTTAGTCTAGGCTAGAGTAGGTTAGGTTAGGCTAGGCTAGAGTAGGTTAGGCTAGAATAGAGTAGGTTAGGCTAGAGTACGCTAGGTTAGGCTAGGCTACAATAGAGTAGGCTAGGATAGAGTAGCCTAGGGTAGTATAGGATAGAGTAGGTCAGGCTAGAGTAGGATAGCCTACTCTAGAGTAGCATAGAATATGCTAGGCTATAGTAGGTTAGGCTATTGTAGGCTCACTATTCTAGGCTAGAGTAGGTTAGGCTAGAGTAGGCTAGGCTATAGAGTAGGTTAGGCTAGACTAGAGTAGGTTAGGCTAGAGTAGGCTAGATTAGGCTAGGCTAGAATATAGTAGGCTAGGATTGAGTAGGCTAGGGTAGTATAGGATAGAGTAGGCTAGTCTAGAGTAGGCTAGGCTAGAGTAGGCTAGGCTAGACTACAGTAGCCTAGAATATGCTAGGCCAGAGTAGGTTAGGCTATTGTAGGTTACACTAATCTAGGGTAGGGTAGGCTACACTGTCCTAGGCTAAAGTAGCCTAGAGTAGCCTAGAGTAGGCTATGCTATAGTAGGCTAGAGAAGACTAGGCTAGGCTACAGTAGTCTAGGCTACACGAGGATAGGCTAGGTTAAGCCAATGTAGGCTATGGCTAGCTAGGGTAGGCTAGAATACAGTAGTTTTGGCTAGGCTAGGATAAGCCAGGATAGGCTAGGCTAGGATAGGGTAGAGTATGTCAGGGTAGGCTAGGCTAGAGTAGGTTAGGCTACACCACACTAGGCTAGGGAAGAGTAGGTTAGGTTACGCTAGGCTAGGCTAGGCACAAGTAGGTTAGGATAGGCTAGAGTAGGTTAGGTTAGGGTAGGCTAGGGTAGGTGAGATTAGGTCATGCTAGGCGGGAGTAGGGTAGGCTAGGTTAGGCTAGAGTAGGCTAGGTTAGAGTAGGTGATAGTATTCTAGGCTAGAGTAGGCTATGCTAGGGAAGAGTAGGCTAGGCTAAGGTAGGATAGGCTAGAGCAAGTTAGGTTAGGCTAGAATAAGTTAGGCTAGGCCAGGCAAGGCTAGTGTAAGTTAGGCTAGGTTAGGCTAGGCTAGTGTAAGTTAGGCTAGGCTAGATTAGCTTAGTTTAGGCTAGAGTAGGTTAGTGCTAGAGTACGTAGGGAAAGGCTACGCTAGAGTAGGTTACGTTATGTTACATTAGTATCCTGATAGAGTAGGTTAGGCTAGAGTCAGCTAGGGTAAGCTAGGCTAGGCTATGCTAGAGTAGGTTGGGCTAGGTTAGGCTAGAGTAGGCTAGGCTAGGCTAGGTTAGGCTATGCTAAAGTAGAATGGACTAGTGCATACTATAGTAGCCTAGGATATGGTAGAGTATGCTAGGTTTTCCAAGGATAGAAAAGGCTTGGTTAGGCTAGAGTAGTTTTGACTAGGCCATAGTAGGTTAGGCTAAAGTAGGCAAAGGCTAGAGTAGGCTAAAGTAGGCTAGGGTAGAGTAGGATAGGAAAGGTTAGGATAGAGTAGGCTAGGCTAGGCTAGGCTAGAGTAGGGTAGGTTATTGTAGGCTACAGTAGGTTAGTTAGAGTAGTATAGGCTAGGCTAGAGTAGAGTAGGCTACGCTAGGGTAGAATAGGTTAGGCAAGGCTAAGCCAGAGTAGGCTATATAAGGCTCCGATAAGATAGGCTATAGTAGGTTAGGCTAGGCTAGTCTCTGCTAGAGTAGGGTAGGCTATGCTAGAGTAATCTAGGCATGGCCACTCTAGGCTATGCTAGTTAAGAGTAGGCTAGGCAAGGCTAGGCTAGGCTAGAGTGAGTTAGGCTATGCTATGCAAGGTTAGGATATGCTACAATAGGAAAGGGTAGGCTAGACTAGGTTAGGTTGGGCTAGAGTAGGATAGGCTATAGTAGGCTAGCGTATAGTAGATTAGTTTAGGCTAGATTATCTTAGGCTAGGCTAGGTTGGGCTACAGTAGGTCAGACTTGGCTAGGCTAGGCTAGGTTGGGCTAGAGTAGGTTAGACTTGGCTAGGTTAGGCCATAGTAGGTTAGTATATGCTAGAGTAGGTTAGTCTAGGCTAGGCTAGCCTAGAGTAGGTTAGGCTGGGGTTGGCTAGGCTAGCATAGTATAGGGTAGGGTAGGTTAGACTATGATGGGCTAGTGTATAGTAGGTTAGGCTAAATAAGTCTTTAATAGGCTATAGCAAGCTAGGCTAAGCTAGAGTAGGCTAGGCTAGGATAGAGTAGCTTAGTTAAGGCTATGCTAGTGTAGGCCAAGCTAGGATAGAGTAGGTTACGTTAGGCTAGTCAAGGCTAGGTTGTAGTAGGCAATGTTAGAGTATTATACACCACGATATGATAGAGTAGTCTAGGCTAGACTAAAGTGGTCTAGGGTAGGCTACAGTAAGATATGCTAGCTAGGTTAGGCTAGAGTTGACTAGGTTACAATAGTCGAGCTACGAGCACGATAGATTATGCTAGGCCAGAGTAAGTTATGTTAGGCCACAGTTGGTTAGGATATGCTCGAGTAGAGTAGATTAGGTTAAACTAGGGTGTAGCATTCTAGACTACGCTAGAGTATGTTAGGCTAGATAAGGCTAGACTAGGATATGCTAGGCTAGGTTGCAGTAGCATAGGATAGAGTAATCCAAGGTAGGGTATGGTAGGGTAGAGTAGGCTAGGATATAGGCTATAATAGGTTATGTTAGGTTATGTTAGGCTATAATAGGTTGTAGTATGGTACACTAGGATAAAGTAGTCTAGGCTAGGCTAGGGTCGAAAAGGCTAGGATAGATTAGGGAGAGCTAGGCTATTAATAAACAATTAAACGAAAGTCACAAAAAGCATTCTAAAATGTTATAAAATGATTAGCATTTAGGGTTTTTGGTTTAAGGTTTGGGGTTCATGTTTTAGGATTTAGGGTTTATAAGGATTTAGTAAATTCTTTTAATAAACAGTTAAATAAAAGTTAAAAACTCTTTCTAAAATGTTATAAAATGCTTAGGGTTTAGGGTTTGGGGTTTAGGGTTTAAGGTTCAGGGTTTATAATGGTTCAGTAAATGATTTTAATAAACACTGAAATAAAAGTTACAACACTTTTTAAAATGTTATAAAATTCTTAGAGTTTAGGATTTAAGGATTAGGGTTTAGGGTTCCAAGTTTGGGGTTTAGATTTTAGGGTTTCATGTTTAGGGTGTATAACACTTTAGTAAATTATTTTAATAAACACTGTAATAAAAGTTAAAAAATGGTTTTTGAAATGTTATAAAATGATTAGGGTTTAGGGTTTAGCATTCAGGGTTTGGGGTTTAAGGTTTAGGGTGGTTTAGCATTTAGGGTTTATGGTTTATAAGACTTTAGTAAATGGTTGTGACTTCCAGGGAGACTTCATATATGGTGGACTTAGAGGATCTGATGCATTGAGGAGTTGAGGTTCGAGACTTTGATGCAGGATGGGGTGCATACTTTCCAGTACATGTATGGGAATGGCTTGAAAGAGTGACTTGATCTGGAGGATCGATATGAGACACTTTGGAGTGATAGAGTTTCAACAATGATGATGCCTTGGTGACAACACTTGGGCATGGGTTGAGTCAAGACTTAACCACTTTGAAACATGGGAGCTAATTGATCTATGATCATGGGCAGCACATGGATAGATGAGGACTACTTCATGGATCTCGATGTGGAAAATGAAGAGTCAGGTTGATGAGGTGATCTCTTTACTTTGAGGAGATGAATGTTTTGCAAATGGATGATGTTGGGGTAGATGTGACTGATTTCATGTAGCACATTCATGCCAAACATCATGGACAACATGTTGCAGATGAGATGAGGACTACTTCATGGACTTGAGCATAGCTTACACTTGTATGGAGATGGATTCTTGATCAAGTTAAGGATGTGACGGGATGTTTTGAGAAACAACTGATGGTGGCATGAGGATGTGCATTCTCATGGTTTGAGCATGAAAGTTGGACTAATCACCTGACTAGTTCAGACATGGGGGCCGACATGTACAGAAATGTGTTAGCATTGTGTTGGAGTGTCATGGCAACAGTTCACATGAGGATGACACATGATGAGATCGACACGAGATGTTGCAGGAAGCTTGTAGCTTGAGATGGAGAGTCCAGCCTTCCATGATGGGGAGCAGCATGTGGAGATTATGACAAGATGGTTGATGGTCATGGATTGAGATGATTTTCGATATATGACATACCGATGTGGTGTATACCTTGGTATGGTGATCTTGGTGATAGATGGTTGCCGGGACGAGACATGATGGAGACAGTGGTTCAACATATGATGTAGAGATGTTTGCAGTATGTGGAGGAGTTGGCATCTTGGATGAGATAGATATTGATGATCTTGGTGGATGGCTACTAGGATGGCATGTTGTCGAGGATGACAATGACTTCAGGTGGAGGAGGATGTAAGGACCTGCAGTCCTTATGCATGCATACCGGCTTATGTGAGAACTCAACATAATCATGCGAAGGTGTTATGAGTGTGTGGAAGGTTGGGTGAACAATTTATATATGCGTGGGCGTGTAATGGAACACCCACGGGCCAACCAGTGAACAAAGTAAGACCAGCCTTACTTGGGAGCATTCGAGGGAAGGCCGACTTAAGTTTTGAAGCATTTGTAATGAAGGTTGAGCACGTGGGCAGGTCGGTTGGGTAGCCACAACCTCACCTCCTGCTCATATATATTGGAGGTGCATTGGATCTCATTCAACAATCGCACCATTTCTCAACGACTTCACTCATGTGAAGAAGTGTGCAGATCAAACAGGTGGGCGCAACAAGTAGAAAGGCACAGAACTTGGGTGATGCGCCCATTCTTGGGCAAGGCCACACGAAGGTAAACACACATCTTGGTTTTCGGTGAAGGGCGCAGGTAGAGGTTGTCCGCCGGTTGGAGAAGGGCATGCACGGGTGTGGTGCCCGGGTTGTGCGAAGGAGCGCCCAACGGTGAAACGAATACATGGGCGCCTGGTTTGTGCAACATCTTGGCACAGGTTCTTGGGTGACTCGGGTGAGCGCCCACCTATCATGCAAGTGTTCACAGAGTGATTTTTGGTGAGGTGTTGATATTGTGAACAAAGGTGTGACTTGTGCGGAGGCACCCGTGTGTGGCTACTCGGTTACAACGAGGCGCTCCCAAGTTGGGAAAACAACATGATCATGCGACAAGGTGAATGAGGGGTTGGTGAGTCATGTGGCGACCATGCGGAGGTGCCAATGAGCTGGTCAACTGAGTTTGTTGAAGTTTGAAAATTGGCGAAGTGTAAATTTGGGGTTTCCCAAGATTTAACTTGTACTTGTAAAAGTGAAGATTGTATAATATAGTGATTTGGGCAGACTCATATTGTAGGGAGTTTCCCCTTCCTTTATACTGTTGTGCATTTCTATTGTATAATGCTATTATGTGAATGCTATGGGATTTGACTTATATAAAGGAACACATTAATAACACTTGGTTGCAAAACACAAACTAAGTAGGATAAGTGGAATGTTAGGCGTAGTCTACAATCGTAAGTATTGGTGAAAAGAAAATGTTAGGCCCCTATACTACTAGTGTAACCCCAATTGTTATTAGTACAACCCACTTATTATATTGATGTACCCATGTAGTTCCCATATTGTTACTATTGTGCCACATAGAAGCCCACTATCGTTATTATTTTGCCCTTACATTATTATTGTTATGTCGGCTCTGATTATGTTATAACCCCTTAGACTGCTATATATATAAAGGAGGTATTTTCATTTGTATCATCCAAGAATTGTTCATTTATGTAATGTAAAGGAGGTTGCCCCCTTGAAGAGGCTTAATTCTAAGGCATTGATCTATCTTTTCTATCTTTTCTTGAACTAGTTTCATAATGTTTGGTATCAGAGCTTTGGATTCTAGGGTTTCACTACTCCAAACAGGTCATCGTGGCATTTTCACTATAGTTATTTTTCTACAACGTTTAAAAAGCTAAAAAATACCAGTGGAGAAGACATCACGCTAAACCTCAGGTCCGAATTTTAGAGCTTTTTACACTATATTTGCGGAGATATGATCTGAGGAAGTTCGTCTTTTTTGCAGACTCCTGATTTACATTCCAAACAGGTGACTTGGGGAAAATCGTCATAACTTTCTCTCTAAGAATTAGATTGAAATTTCATAAGAATTTATAGAAAGAGGATAGGCTGGAGTTTCTTCCATATATTTTTCAGAGCCAAAGGTCAAAACAATGGCACGTGGCACTTCATACAAGTTCGCTTTTCTGGAAAGGTCTATAATCAGTTCATCTTGGGATATTGTGCATAACTCTTTCTTGCAGAATCCAATTTAGATCATACTAGTGGCATTGGAAGGAGGACACAGAGGGCTACTATAGGTCATAATTTGACAACTTAAAGATCTGAAAGTACAAAGTTATAGTCATTTCAAGATCGAGCTCCTAAAATCAAGAAAAGATAAGATGAGGAAGTTTGATGGCAAGGATCTAATAAATTGGATACTCTAGATGGAGCAATATTTTGATCTACATGGTGTACCACTGTTACAAAAGGTATGTATTGCATCTTCATATTTATAACCCGATCAATTTTTATGGTATGAAGGGCTTTGTTCTCGTAAACAACTTGTTACGTGGTCAATTTTCACGAAGGAAATGATAGCACATGATGAGGATACAAATAGGAACACCTTATTTATAGCAACACCACAACAATTGGAAAGAGTAAAAGGGCTTTGTGACATAGTGGAAAGATAAATTAGGGAAACTAGGAAGCATACCCCTCACAACTATAAAGATGGAAGTGTTGTTTCTCCCAGCCTTCCACAACCTACAAGGGTTACACCACAACAATTGGAAGAAAAAAGAGAAAAAGGACTTTGTTACAATTGTGATAGAAAATGCACTAAAGGTCATAAGTGTGCTGAGAAGAAATTATTTTACAGAGAATATGAAGAGGAGAAAGAAAAAGATCAAGAAACATCAAAAGAAGAGGATATACACCAGGACCCCACCCGAGAGAAAGAAGAAATGAATTAGACCATATCTTGTAAACCATTGGAAAGAATTACCACTACTCAAACTCTCAAGATAGAAGGACATATAAAGAAGAAAAAGGTGCAAGAAGTGAAATATCAAATCGATAAAGAAGAAATGAATCCAACCATATCTTGTAATTCATTGGTCGAAATTAACACTCCTCAAACTATCAAGATAGAAGGACATATCAAGAAGAAAAATGTTCAAGAAGTGAAAGATTATATCGAGCATCAAGAAATGAATCCGACCATATCTTGTAAAGGATTGGAAGAAATTACCACTCCTCAACTCTAGAGATAGAAGGACATATCAAGAAGAAAAAGGTTCAAGCAGAGAAAGATCACATCGAGCATCAACAAAAAGTTCTCCAACTTTTAAAGGATAATGCCACTTCAGTGCAAAATCAAAAAATGGCGACCTTACCGAATGGGAAGACTCTTCAAGGATGAGGATGTGGAAGAATTGTTTTGTGTTATTTCTATTATCCAACCAGATTGGATAAACGAATCAAGGGATGAATGGAAGAAGGACGAAAAAGTATGGCCAGTTATTCAAAAGTTGCAAAAGATCCCAATTCAAACAATATTGCCAAAAATTGAAGAGGAAGGAAAAATCATATTAGACCTGGAGTAGTCACAGAAACAAGAACCCGATAGCATCAATTTCAGAGTATCTCATCAAGTGGAAGAACTTACCCATTGAAGATTCCACATGGGAGGACAATAATTTTATATAGAAGCATCAAGAACTACTCAAGCATTGAGGACAACCCTTTTTGAAGGAGAGGGGCATGTTAGGCCTGTATACTACTAGTGTAATCCCTTATTTTTATTAGTACAACCCACTTATTATATTGATGTACCGATGTATTGCCCATACTGTTACTATTGTGCCACATAGAAGCCCACTATTATTATTATTGTGCCCTTACATTATTATTGTTATGTCGGCCCTGATTATGTTATAACCCCTTAGACTCCTATATATAGAAAGGAGGTATTTTCATTTGTATCATCCAAGAATTGTTCATTTATGTAATGTAAAGGAGGTTGCCCCCTAGAAGAGGATGAATTCTAAGGCGTTGATTTATCTTTTATATCTTTTCTTGAGCTGGTTTCATAACAGAAAATGATTGGTAGTGCCGCACCTCACTATAAGTAGTTGAAAGGTTACCAGAGGTGTAGGGGTGTGACGGGACCACATTTGATGGGGTGTTGAATCGAAAAAGAAAGTGAAGGATACAAGTGATTTCAGAGGATTGAAGAGAAATAGGGTTATATATAACAGAGAATTCCCAATTGACATGAAAGAGCTGAGCTGGTTTATTTTTAAGTTAAAAGTTTAATAAATCAGTGATGATAAGAAAGAGAAAGTCATAGAGATATATTTGAAAATTTAATAAACGGGGTAAAAGTAAGGGTTTCAAATGACTAAGTTGAAGTTAGTTCCATTAATGAGGTCGAGCCAATAAATTCATTGGTGGGTTTTAGGTTTAATTAACATGTTAAAATTGTTTCAGGGCAGGTTTTAATTAGTTATTGATAAAAATTGAAGGGTCAAAAAATCTCGATTAAAGTAGCACAATACACAGTAGGTTGTATATAAAAGACCATGTATTAATCACTGTATGCAACATGTTATAACCAAAAAACTCAGATTGAACCAATATACAACGAGTCATACCCAAAAGGGAAAAACGCACTGGTTAAACCAAGAAAGAACACAATACACAGTAGGTTATGTCCAAAAAATCCCATGGATTAAACTAATAAAGAAGAGTTTATATGGGAAAACCACACACTAAATTAAGACACAGTAGAGATTAAAACCAATATAGAACTATGAGAAATCATTCAAAAACCAGTGATGATTGAATGAAGCAATGACGGAAAAATTAAATCTAGTAAAAATTATTTATTTGGGAGGCCGATTGGAGCAATAAAGGAAAATTAAATATAATAGAAATGATTGAGGAGGTAGTAGAGCGTTAAATTCAATAAAAATGGTTGAGCACCATGTTTAAAGTAATCCAAAGGAGAGATAGATATAGGGCCATCTCGATATACCTAGAATTGGGATTCGATTTCACGTGTTCAGCCAGGAAATTGGGATTAGCGAGGTAGGCTTTGAACAATAGAAATTTCAACCACCTCTTTCATTCATTTCCCTGCAATGTCAGCACTTAATTCATTCCAATAATTTAAAATGCAACAAACAAAAATACAAGGTTATGAAATAGAATTAGTTCTCACACTAGAGCAGAGATGAACATAATAAACATGGAAATGAAATTAAATAGAATTGGATTTGGTCCATACCATTTCATTTCTAAAAGATAATTGATCTCTATTGACGCAAAGAACAAAGAACTGTTAAAAAGCTCAGCTGCGTTGCCTTGCCCTTCTCTTCTCTTGTGAATATATATATATATATATATATATATATATATATATATATATATATATATATATATATATATATATATATATATATATATATATATATATATATATATATATATATATATATATATATATATATTACCCAACTCCCTCCCTTCAACAGCTACAAGAGTCTCTTACCACCTCTAATTCCTCTGGAATAGTAGAAAAAATCCTAGCTCTCTCTTTGATTCAATTGAGAGTTCATACTTTTTGTTTTTTTTTTTTAATTTCAATTCTTGTGTTTTTATCTTTGTTTTCTCTGTTTTGGAAAAGGATGGGCTGATGTTTTTTTTGTTGGTTTTTTATTTTAATTTGGGTTCTTTTCTCTTTTTTGAAAATGGATGGGTTGATTCTTTTGCTTTTTCTAAATTTATATTCATGTGCTTTCTTTCTATTTTTGGAAAAGATGCCAAGTTCATGTTTTTTCGTCCATGGTGGGCTAAGGCCTTTCTTGTTTTTTTTCTCTTTCAATTAATGATTTTCTGAAGGGAAATCTCAAATGAAAATCTTGCCAATAGGTCTTCCATTCATGTTTTGTTTTAATTTATTCCTTTTCGTTACTCATTTTCTTATGGATTAGATTTGCAGTCTACAGTTCAGTGTCAATTTACTTTTCATTTTAACATTTTATTTATTTTTGTAGAGGTTGGTATTGAAAGGTTTAAATATCATAGAGTGTGACAAATATATTAGGTTATTTATTTTTAATTTTATCTAATAGTTGTTATATGAAATTTGTTGGATATTAATATTACTTTTTATTTTAAATTGTAAAAAATATTTTTGTAAAATTTGCAAAACTATTTTTAATAAGTTTTAAAAATGCTAGTGAAACTGTGTGTGTGCAAATCTTTATAATGAGGGGAATGCTCTTTGATCTTCATATGCATATAGGAATTAATGTGGCCATATAAAAGAAATGGCTAGTAAACTCAAATGAACATCAAAACACACTCCACCTCTTGATATATTTCACATAGCCAAGAAAAAGAAAGAAATCATGAACATATCAAAACTCATAATCGTTTTCTTAAATCATGCATTTCACCATGAACATTACATGTGCTTAAATAAATTAAAATCATATTGAATTAACTTGATTGCATTTTCCTATTTAATATTCATGCAAACTATTGTGGTACATAAAATGCTATTAGGTTGACACTCTGCAAGATTGAGACATGCTATTAGGTTGATACTCGGCAAGATCAAGGCATGATAGATTACAAATAATTTCAAACCTTCTACTATGTAGATTAATTACAACATTCGGTAATTTCAAACAATTTTCTACATAGTGTTATAAGTTACTTCAACATTTATCTCTCATCATTGATTGTGTAACAAAAAATTCTATGCCATGACTACATATTTCCCTTACATGGCATAACCTAGAATCATTCTTGTGGAATTTTGTTATGTTGTCATCTTCAATAGTTAATGTGCTGCATTGAAGCATTATTTAAAATGAGTTAATGTGTTGCACTGAAGCTTTATGATAAAATTCTATTCCTTTTTGTCTCAACAAGAGCTCCATACTTGGTATATCCTTCGGGTTTTCTTTTTTTTAATCACTTCACCATCCAATTTGACATTGAGTTCAAGAGAAACTATTCCAATTTGTCACAACTACTTTTACTTACAAGGTATGGTAATCATACATATCTTTGTCTGTTGTCTTCATAATTAGTTGTTACCATCTTTAGATGCATCCCTTCTTTTCTTCTTTTAGGTTCTTTTTTATTATTGAGTGGTTTTTCTTAGTATTCTATGCTCTTTTTTAAAAATAGGAACAAAATATATTTTTCTCTTAAAATAGAAGAAAGGATTACATGCTTGGCCCTTTAGATGGGAAATTCAAAACTAACTAAAAAACCACCTTATGGTACTTATTTCAATTTTTAGTTGTTTGAAATAGCGAAAAAACTAGTCAAAAACCCCACCTTAGTATGTATTACCATATGGTACTTATTTTGATTCTTAGTATTTTGAAATAACCCAAAGTGTAGGAACTTTTGGTAAAATATCCTTAACTTAGTTTTCGGGAAAATTTTGCAATACTATAAATGATTACATAGTTAGCACTTTAGCTATGCATGATAGAAAATTCAAAAGTAATAAAAAAATATATCTTGGTATACCTTACTCGATTGTACTAATTTCAATTCTCATTGTGTTTGAAACAACCCCGAGGAGTACTAGTTTTTAGTAAAATATCCTTGAGTTGGTTTCCACAAACTTAATATCTTTTAGAACTTTGTAGATTGTCACACCTTCTCTTTTTTTTTTATTTACCTTCAAACCTGGTATTTGAAATGAAGTTTATTTGCAGTTCTAGGGATAGAGAAGTAGAAGGTGTTTCTTACTTTTCTAAATTTCTTTATTGGGACTACTGTTTGACTATATGATACCATTTTTTTATTTTTAGGTTTGTTTTGTTTTGTATCATTAGTTGCTAAGGTGTATATATTTGTGAAGACATTTTCTAGAAAGAGTTAGGGAATTAATTCAATTGAAATACTATAACTCTAAATGTAGAGAGTTGTAACATTATTGATGATGTGAGAGTCAAAATTCAACGTGAAAATTTGTTAGAAGTAAATAGGAGGATGGATGGGCCTTAATTGATCAAATATACAAAATCATTTTATGCCTTATTTTCTACCCCATCTTGGAGGTGGGATACAAATATTTATTGAGATTTGGAGTAGCAAAACCATTATTTTGAGTTAGAGAGATCATAAACCATTGATAATGTCTGGGAAAATATTTGACATGAGGGCATACATCTTTCCTAGTGATGCAATCATTCCACCTAGTTTTACATTGCCACGTTAACAATTGAAATCGCCAAATCACTATCAGTTTACCTAGCCCAGGTGTCAGAGTAAAATGCTTCTCAGACACTACGCCAAGGCCATACATGAATAGAACCCCCACCCCCAAATGTTGGCAAAGAGACTAAAATTTCCTTTGGGCCAAAGGCGAGACCCGACCTTAGAGCATAAATAACCAAATTAAATATAAAAAACCATGCACCTATAAATACCTATGGTGGTTTGCTCGAGGGAGAGAGTAGCCAGGAGTTGGCGAAGTTATCAAAAGGCTTTGTTTCCACCAGAAGCGAGGGAGGATAACCAAATCGTGACTTGCTTCATACTAGGGTCCCAAGGGAAGACCACGAGACCAATGTCAAACCACTTCAAGCTACTACAACTGTCGTTTGCCTTCCTCACCCAAGGCCAGAGCCCCAGTGAGGCACCATAAACATAGAACAACCACTATTGAACTCCTTACTACCGAAATTTATTTCCAAAACTATTGAATTAAGTGAAATCATGTACCAAGTTTTGCATTTATCCTTAGAATGCTTGAGGAGGAGTGTCATGGTAAAGGAGTAAGTATCGAGTATTTTCATCACCGTGACTTTAATATCTACATGGAGAGTAGGGAGGGACGGATGGCCGATCACATGCCATTTGTACCAATGCATGCGTACCCCCATTGGGCGAAAGTTGGTAGTGTTATCAAGGGAACTTTTGAACTTATTTATGGAATCAACTGATATGATTTTTCACATGGAATACATGTGTTTTTCCTTTTGGAAAAACATAATTACATACTATAAAATTCATGTAAATTTTATTTTATATTTTAAATGATACATATTTTGCTTTCTAATTAAGTTCAACAAATAACATACCTCTTAAAATGTTCATGTTTCTAACTGGATTATGGTATGCCAAGAATCTATGGTGTCTTATAGAAAAGTAGATAGTTCGGCTATTACAACTGTTTCGAGTTACCTAATTTATGATATCTTTGTTTATGGACTTATGTAAATGATTAGTCCCCGCAAAGTCTAGTGGATTGCTTTCAATGTAAAAAAAAATGTCCAAGTAATGTTGCTAAACATTCTCTACAAGAAACTGTCGAATCACTTTTGTTTGAACATTGGTTGGGAAATTTGTTGACCATTATTTTGGGGCTATCAGTGGCAGGTCAGTTGACAACTTATACAAGTTCAACTCCCACCAACCAATCATCGACTACACCAGCCAAGTCCATCGGAAAATATTACTTATCCATTGTCCCATGGTTATAATCGTTGGTTGTTGTATAACGTGTGTTCTATTAAGTTTTTATGGTTGGCGGTGTATTTTAGGACCACTGTTGGTGGGCTAGATAGTGACCGAGTGGTGTAAGTTCGACTACTTCTAGCCTTGTGTGATCTTACATTTTGCAATCAATTGAAAAAATGATCATAACAGTGGAGCAAGTATGTCGTTGGTAGTCTGCAGAAATAGTTTTAACTACTCGTTCATAGGTTTAATTCGCCATTCCATGGGTGCTAGATGGCACTGCTTGATTAAGCCATTTGGTCTCCCCCCATTGGCAAACAAAGAAAAATATTCTACACAAATCAGTGCCTATGTGTCTATCGTGTTAGTTTCCCATCACCGTGCGATGTCAGAATCAGTCAATGGCTAACTATTTCCCCATCACTCTATGTTTTGCCACATCAGCATCATATCAGTGTCAAGTCAGCCTTCTTCATCATCACACAATCTGCCACATTAGTTCCATGTTGGTGCTTAGTTGTCTTGTCATGTCATCCTGCTAACATCATCTTGTGCCACATTTCCCTTCCATGTCACCTATACATAATGCCTCGTGGTAGTAAAAATTTTACATTTTCTTTTTTCTTTTTGTCCCAAAAACATTGGCTAGCCATCACTTTCACATTTGGGATCAGATTGAGGTGTCATTCATGCGATTGGAATCAGTATGATACACACCACGATTTGATGTTGGTTTCAAAATAATCAGATTGAGCTGTCATTCAAGTGATTGAAATCAGTACGATACACACCACGATTTGATGTTGGTTTCAAAATAATCTAAGGACTTTGGTTTTTGAGCCATCAGGGATCTACTTCGATCATTGTTAGATCCAACCAATCATCAGATTAATTCATTTACATGAGGTTTCAAGCACCTCATCACCCATGGATTCCATCGTATTTCCTCAACATTATTGCATTATCAAGTACTATATCAAAAACTATATAAGTTCTCTTGTAAAATATTATACCTCATACATTTAATGACATCATGTTAGTTTAATGAGCCTAACCTAAAGTTCATTGCACATTTCAACCATGAGAAGTACTTATCTCAATTTATGGAAAGAAAACTTGGCGTGTGATTACAACTATCCACCTAATCAAAAATTTCCTTACATTGTGGCTTTCCTATATCAAATCATGCCCGATCCATATCGAAGAGCTTGAGGAGGTATGATCTAAGGATTAAACTAATTATGTTCATTGTGAAGGGTTACCTTAACTTCCACTCATGTTTTCTTCCAGAAAGATGATGGATGGTATGGTTTCACGTAGTTTACAATTTTCAAAACATAGTTTGCACAGTGTCATTCAATTTTTAGTCAGTGTAGCCTAATCCATTAACCTTTGAACCTAAAACAACCATACTTCTCGTCCCTCAATTCTTTGCACTAAGGCTTGATTTTTCTCAGCGAAACCCATGTTCTCTCCCTGCATATCTCCTTTTTACGTCCCTCTTTTTTTTGTCCCATTCAATTTGTTTATACCTGCGTTGGCCAGAACCTCCTAAATAAACATTTTAATGCTACCTACCTCCCTGTATTAATTTTTTGTGTGCTATTGTTTTGTTACAATGGATGGTTAAAAGTTGAATGGTTAAGCCCTTATATTTTGACATAATAATAATACACTAATGAAGCAGGCATGGATTGAGAAGAAGAATAAATCTGAAGGAAAGAAGAATACATGTGTTCATTTCAAAATACAAATCAAGCTATCATAATTTTTTAAACATCCAACAATTATCGATACGATGATAAAAGTTTCCATAAATTATCATACTTTCGCGAGAGAAGACCAATTATTTTTGTTTTTTAAAATTACTAATAAACACACAAAAAATTACGACAATGGTTTATGATACAAAAAACATGACCGAAACAAAATCCATACTTGCCAAGAGTTTACAACACACTCAGGGTCAAGTTTACATTGATTTAGAACATAAATCACATGCCATGTTGTCTAGCTAAAAGCCCAAAATATCATTATGTTGCATATAAAAGTGATTTTACACATTCATCACTTTTAAAAATAATTTCATAACATGTGATTTACAATGGTGGCCATGAGAATATACTTTAAAGGGCTTCCAATTCTGGATGTAGCTTCTTGGGACACATCTCTGGATGGAGCTTCCAACACATGGCTCTCTGATGTCAATGCTTGTTACAATGATTGCATTGGATCTCCTTCCTCCAGAATTTCCTAAATGGTATTCATGTCTTTACCTCTTCTCCTTTGTCATTCTAGACCAATAGTTAGCAACAACATGATTATTCAAACCATAAAATGTACATGGTTTTATACACATGAATTTTGCCTAGTATTTATACTTTGTTCATAATTGAAAGGAACACCAAAATACATGTGCGAATCATATCTTTAATAATTTCCCTTGTTACAATTTTGAGAAGGATATTTATACCATGTTCTTCTCCTATACCTCCTGTTGGAGGTATCATTCCTCAAAAATGATCCGCCACCCTTTCTCTCAGTTGGAATTGATGATGGCTTCACTTTTTGTTTGAGTAACCCCTTTCTTCTACTATAATCAATATTCTCCTTCAATAGACCACAATCATGTAAATTGAGGGCCTCTTACAACCTCTAATGGCTACATAATTCCTTGCCCATTAATAATAAGTCCTCATCCTTTACACCCATCTCGATGAGAATTTAGCTGTCGCTCCATGAAATAGGTATCTCAATGCATCCAAAAGAAATAACATCATGAGGAGTTTATTTTACCTTCAATTTAGTTGGTGATAGTTGGTCATGTCCTTTGGCCAACTCTGCTTTTGGAGTGGAACATTCTCCCATTTGTTCCTCCACGTCATGCTCCAATGTGCGCCTCAATTTCCACTTCTCTTTCTTTGCATCTTGTAGAATCCTTCTAAGCTTTGCATTCCATGCTTGAATGCAATAGTTAATATCTTCAAATGCTTGAATTTTTGCTCCCATTAATCCTTTGCCCATGATGACATTCAAAATCCAAGGAAAAATGGCCATACTGCTTTGATGAAACTTAATCCAAAAACAAATTGTGAATACTTTCTTAAAAAATAATTTTCATTCCAATACCTTTAACTAACACTTATATTTTCTTGTGAAACATGGGAAATCACATACTTTAAACAATGATTTGCCAATCCATCAACATAATTGATAAGAAATGAATCTAGAAGCAAGCGGAACAGAAGATGTGATAATAGAAATTTTCAACTGTGGACTATCTCTGCGGGCCCTGGGTCATTGTTAGATCCAACCAGTCATTAGATTAATTCATTTACATGAGGTTTCAAGCACCTGATCACCCATGGATTCCATCTCATTTTCTCAACATTCTTACACTATCAAGTTCTATATCAACAACTATATAAATTCTCTTCTAAAATATTATACCTCATACATTTAATGGAATTATGTCAGTTCAATGAGCCTAACCTAAAGTTCATTTCACATTTCAACCATGAGAACTACTTACCTCAATTTATGACAAGAAAATTGTTAGGAAACCAGCTCACCAAAAGATAAGGGGAAACCTCCTTTACATTACAAAAATGAATAATTCTTGGATGATATAAATGAGTAAACCTCCCTTCAATATATAGGAGTCTAAGGGGTCATAATATAATCAAGCTCTCATCCCCCTCCTCTCAGACACTTTCCCCCCTATTTCTATCTCTATCCTCCTACCACCCTCTCCCCCTCACCCACTCTATCCCTCCCTCTCCACCTCTCTGTCCAGACCTATATCTCTCCTTCTCTCTCTCTTCCCCCTCCCTCACCTTCTATCTCTCCCTCTCTCCTCCTTCCTTACCCTCCTCCCTTAGTCCCTACCCTCTCCCTCTCTCTCCCCTTCCCCCTCTCCCTTTATCTCTCTCACTCACACCCTCCTTACACCTCTTATATCCCTCTCTCTCCCCCTCTCTCTCACTACCTCACTCTCTCTCCCCATCCACCTCTCCATCCCCCCATCTCTATCTCTCTCCATCTCTTTTCCTCTCCTCCCTCCCTCCACTCTCCTACTCTCTCCCTTCCTGTGTATTCCTATCACTCTCCCTCTCTGCCTCTCCCTCTCCCTCCCTATTTTCCTCTCCCTACCTATGCTCCTCTCTCCCCCTCCTCCCTCCCCCTCTCCCTCCCTCTCCCTAACCTTCTAATTCTCTCTCCCCATCCCCATCCCGCTACCCCTCTCCCTCTCACACTCCCCCTCTCCTACCATATCCCCTTCCCCCTCTTCTACCCTCTCTCCTTAACCATATCTCTCCACATATCCCTCATATCCCCCCCCTCCTCTCTCTCTCTCTCTCTCTCTCTCTCTCTCTCTCTATATATATATATATATATATATATATATATATATATATATATATATATATATATACATATATAGATATATACCTCTCTTTATCACTCTCTCTCTTTCTCTCCCCCTCCCACTCCCCTATATCTCTCCTCCGACTACCCCCTCTCTCCCCCCTCTTCCAACTCCCCTCCCTCCCTCTCCCTCACACTCCCCCTCCCTCTCTCTCTCCTTTCCCCATATTTCTCTCTCCCACCACCATCTCTCTCTCTCTCACTCTCTCCCTCCCCCCACTATCTCCCTCTCTCTCCCTCCCTCTCACCTACCCCCCACTCTCTGTCTCCCACCATTCCTTTCCTCTCTCTTTCCCATTGCCTCCCTCTCTCTTCATTCTCCCTCTCCCTCTCTCCCTTCCTCCCTCCCTCCCTCTCTATATCTCTCTCTCTTTCCCTCTCAATCCCTCTCTCTATCACACCTCCTACCCTCGCCTGCCCTCTCCTCCTCTCCCTCTCTCCCTCTCTCCCCATTTCCCAATATCTTCCCCATCACAATCCTCCTCTCCCACTCTCTCTCACCATCTCCCTCTCTCTCTCTCCATGTCTCTATCCCTCTCCTCATCACCCTCTCTCACTCTCCACCCCTCTTGCTCTATCTCCTCCTCTCACTCTTCTCAACTCTCCCCCCACCTATATCTCTCTCTATCCCTCTCCCTACCCTTCTCCCAATCTCTCTCTCTATCCCTCTCCCTACCCCTCTCCCAATCTCTCTCCCCATCCCACTCTCTCTCCTCCCCCTCTCTTCCCCTCCCCTCTCTTGCTCCCTCCCACTACCGACCCTGCTCCCCCTCTCTACTCTCACCTATCTCTCTCTTTACCCCTCTCCCCCTACCTATCCACCTCCCTTACCCCCTTGTCTCTCTCCCCCTCTCTTTCTTCCCACCCCTCTCCCTCTCATTCCCTCCCTCTCTATCTCTGTCTCTCTCCCTCATCCTCCCACTCCCTCTCTCCCAAATTTTATAACATTTTAAAAATTGTTTGTAACTTTTTATTTTTTATTAAAAGCATTTGCTAAAGTGTTATAAACACTAAACCCTAAACCCTAAGCATTTTATAACAATTTAAACCCTAAACCCTAACCATTTTATAACATTTTAAGAAGCATTTACTAAAATCTTATAAACGTAAACTATATACCCTAAACTCTAACCCCTAAACCCTAAACCATAAAACCTAAGCATTTTATAACATTTTAACAAGCATTATGTAACTTTCTTTAAGTGTTTATTAAAAGGATTTACTAAAGTGTTATAAAACCTAAACTCTAAGCCCTAAACCCTAAGCATCTTATAACATTTAAAAAAAATTGTAACCTTTTTCTAAGTGTTTATTAAAATAATTTACTAAAGTGTTACAAACCCTAAAACCTAATCCCTAATCACTAAACCCTAAGAATTTTTTAACATTTTAAACCCTAAACCCTAAAACCTAAGCATTTTATAACATTTTAAACCCTAAAACCTAAACATTAAGAATTATATAATATTATAATATAAAAACCTTCAGGAGAAATAAAATTACCTTGCAAATTCCCCTAGTTGCCACATAAATGAGGAATACACTCCAACACAAATTACTCCTTCTCTATATCCAATGACAAGGGTTAGCGTAGAATGAGAGCAACATATTTTTTTTTTACTGAATACAAGAAATTTTAGCATAATGAGTGAGTTATGTTAGACTAATAGATCTAGTATCAAAACATGGAATTGAAATTGAGATAGAGCACATAAAAGAACCCATACAAGGAATTACAACGAGTAGCTGAGAAAAAGGATGGATAAATGAGTAAGAAGAATTATAAATTGTTTCAAAGAGGTGAAATATATGAAACTATATTCATACAAGAATATTATCAAAATTCAAATGAAATACCTCTTCTCTAAGAGAGAAGGATGAACATTAATATTTATAACAAAGTTTTCCACCAAAATATTGAGTTGTGAGGAAAAAAAACATGGCTACAAAAAGCCAACACGACTTACAGAGTTGCAGAGTGGTGCCATGGCTATGTGAACCAAGCGAAAGTAGGGAAACAAGGTTGTAAATTGAGGTTAGGGGTTTTGAATAACCTTACAAAACCCACAATTAGATCCAAACTTTCACTCTAGGTTAAGGGAATTATGATTTTCCTCAAATCATGTGAATATGATGTGAAGTGGGTATCATGGTATTAAACAATAGCACCAAGTCTAAGCTATGTCTAATCCATTAATATGAAAGGATGAAGTTTTAAAACTAGAATGAAGATTTTATTTTGTATATGGAAAATATATCATGGTAAGGTTTAAAATGGATTAGAGGGAACAAAAACATAAATTAAGTTGTGTTATACAAGGAAATCTTGTAGCTAAATTATAATCATATTAAATGAAATTGATATTCTTTGCAACAAACAATGCTAATGGATAGTAATGTGATACGTTCAAAAAATAACCATACATAGAAAAAAATTGAATTCATCAATTGTCAATCTTAAGAATTCAAAACATATTCCTTGTAACATAATGAAAATTAATAGCATATACAAGTAGTATACAACATGGAAATGGGGTAGAGAAAGAAATATACAATACTAGTATTTCAGATTCATGCTCAATTTTCGTAATTTTAAAGAAAAATGATTTCTTTTAGTATGAGATGGACCTATGTTACACTTATCTTACCCTAGCCTAGCCTATCCTAGTCTACTTTTGCTTAACTAAAACTATTCTAGCGTAGCCTAGCCAAGTCTAGCCTACACTATCCTATCTTAGTTTACTCTAGCCTAGCCTATTCAACCGTAACCTAACATAATCTAGCATAATTGGGCCTAGCCTACTCTCACCTAGCTTAGGATAATCTAGCCTATCCTAGCCTAGACAAGCCTAGATTGCTCTAGCTTGGCCTACCCTAATCTATCCTAGCCTTGCCTATCCTAGCCTCACCTATCCTAGCCTCACATATCCTAGGTTATCATGGCCTACTTTACTCTAGACTAGCCTATTATAACCTATTATATCCTAGCTTACCTTAGCCTACCCTACAATACACTAGCCCTAGCATAGCCTAATTTATCCTAGCCTAGCCTAGCCTACTCTATCCTAGCCTAGCCTATAGTAGCCTAGCCTAGCCTAGCCCAGCTTAAAATAGCCTAGCCTAGCCCAGCTTAAACTAGCCTAGAGTACACTACGCTATTCTAGCCTAGGGTAGCCTACAGTAGCCTAGTCTAGCATAACCTGTCCTACTTTTGCATGGCTAGCCTACACTAGCTTAGTCGAGCCTAACCTAGCTAGATTAGATTAGCATAGCCTAACCTACTTTACTCTAGCCTATGTAGCCTAGCCTTGCCTAACATTTCCTAAGATAGCCTTGCCTAGCCTACTCTAACGTAGACCATTGTTAGCATATATTTGTGTAGCCTAACCTACCCTACCCTAGTTTACTCTATCCTAGTCTAGCCTACACTAGCCTAGTCTAGCCTAGCCTAACTTACCCTACCCTAGTCTAGCCTAGGCTAACCTAACTTTGCCTACTCTTGCCTAGCTAGCCTACACTAGCTTAGTCTAGTCTAGCCTAGCTAGCCTACTTTGGCATAGCCTAACCTACTTTACTCTAGCCTCCCTAGCCTAGCCTAGCCTAGTCTACTCTAGCCTATACTGTTCTTAGCATATATTTGTCTATCCTAGCCTACTCTAGCCTTCCTTTCTATACCCTAACCTAGTGTAGCCTTTCCTAGCATAACCTAGCCTGCTTTAGCATAATATATCCCACTCCAACATGGCATAGCCCTGCTTAGGCTAGGCTAGACAAGTTTAGATTACCCTAGCCTTGCCTACTATAGCCTAGCCTAGACTAGCCTACTATAGCCTAGCCTAGTCTAGCCTAACCTATTCTAGCCTAGGCTAGCCTAGCTTTTCCTTGTCTACTAGACCCTAACCTATCCTACTCTATCTTGATGTAATCTAGATTAGCCTAGCCTACTCTAGCATATCCTAGCATACTATAGTCTACTCTAGCCTATCCTACACTACGATAACCTAAGGGAGCCTACTTTACTCTTACCTACCATACTCTTGCCTAGCCTAGCCTTGGCTAGCCTACTATATCCTAGCATACCTTAGCATAACCTAGTCTATCCTACTCTACTCTAACTTACCCTACTCAATATGTTATTACTTGTCCTAGCCTATCCTATCCTACAGTAACCTACTTTAGCCTAGCCTAGTCTAACCCACATTATCCTATTCTATCGTAGACTAGCCTAACCAACATGATCCTATTTTAGCTTAGCCTTCCATACCCTGCCCTAGCCCAACCCAATGCACCTTAGCCCTTCTCCACCAAGCCCAGCATATCCTAACTTAGCCTAGTCTAGCCTACTCTCACCGAGACTAGCGTAGCTTAACCTACTCTAGCCTATCCTAGCCTAACCTACTCTACCATAACATAGCCTACTCTAGAATATCCTAGCCTAGCCTAACCTAACTTATTCTAGCCTAGCTCAGCCTAGACTAGCCTAGCCTATCTTGGCCTAGCCTACTATATCCTGGCATAACCAAGCCTATCCTAGTCTATCCTAGCATAGCCTAGCCTAGCCTAGCCTACTCTATCCTACTCTTCCCTAAACTAGCCTACCCAATTCCAACCTACTCTAGCCTAGCTTAACCTAATCCAGCCTAGCATGTTCTAACCTAACCTAACCTATCCTAGCCTAGCTTATCCTACTCTAGCCTACTAGCCTACACTAACCTAGTCGGGTGTAATCTAGCCTTCCCATTCTATGCTAGACTAGCATACTTTATCCAAGCCTAGCCTAGACTAGCCTAGCTTAGGCTAGCTGACTTTAGCGTAGCCTAGGGTAGCCTAGCCTATGCTATCCTATCCTAGCCTACCCTAGTCAAGAATAACTTTTCCTTTACTAGCCTACTCTAATGGAGGCCAACCTACTTTAGCATAAGCTAGCCTACCCTACCCTACTCAAACCTAGGCTAGCTTCACCTACCTTAGCGTAGCTTAATCTACTCTAGCTTTTCCTTTTCTACTATAGGTTATCCTAGCAAAGTCCACTCTAGAATGGCCTACAACAACCTAACCTACTAAAGCCTAGCTATTGTAGCCTAGCCTACTCTAGCATAGCCTAGCCAAGACTAGCCTACCTAGCTTAGCCTACTCTATTGTAGCCAACCTTAGCCTAGCCTACTCTAGCCTTGTCTATCTTAGCTTACTCTAAAATACTCCAGCCTAGCCTAGCCTATCCTACTCTAACCTAATCTAGCATATCCAATCATAATCTAGCCTACTCTAGCCTACATTAGCATAGTCTACGCTAGCCTACACTAACCTAGCCTAGCTTGGTCTTGTCTGGCCTAGCTTACTCAAGCCTTGTCAAGTCTAGCCTAGCCTACTCTACCTTACCCTAGCCTAGCCTACTCTACCCTAGCCCTGCCTAGCCTACTCTAGCCTAGCCTCAGCAAGCCTGCTCTACCCTTCCCTAGCCTAGCCTACCCTATTAGGGCCTAGCCTACTCTAGCATGGCCTAACCAAGCCTATCTTAGCCTACTGTAATCTACATTAGCGTAGCCTATCATATTCTAACCTACACTATCCTAGCCTAACCTAGGCTATTCTATCCTACTTTAGCCTAGCCTAAACTATCGTAGTCAACTATATCCTACTCTTGCCTAGCCTAGCCTACCTTAGCCTACCCTTTCCTAGCATAGCTAAGCCTACTCTTTCATAGCCTAGATATTGCTAGTCTAGCCTAGCCTACTCTACCTTAGCCTATACTAGTCTATCCTATTGAGTTCTAGGCTAATCTAGCCTAACATACTCTATCCTAGCCTAGCTTAGCCCATGCTGGCATAGCCCAGTGTAGCCTTACCAAGCCTAGACTATTCTAGCCTAGCCTAGCCTATCCTACTCTAGCCTAGCCTATCTTAGCCTACTCTTACCTAGCTTAGCCCATCTTAGCCTAGTCTTGCCTAGCCTAGGCT
This sequence comes from Pinus tabuliformis, assembly GCA_031772625.1. Classification (NCBI taxonomy): domain Eukaryota; kingdom Viridiplantae; phylum Streptophyta; class Pinopsida; order Pinales; family Pinaceae; genus Pinus; species Pinus tabuliformis. The sequence goes on from CM062818.1 coordinate 775,521,005, forward strand.
ACCAACTCTAGCATATCCTAGCCTAGGCTACTCTAGGCTACCTACTCTAGCATATCCTAGCCTAGCCTAGCCTAGCCTAGCCTATCCTAGCCTAGCCTACTATAGGCTACGCTAGGCTACCCTACTCTATCCTAGCCTAGCCAAGCCAAATCTAGCCTAACCTAACTTAGCCTACTCTAGCATAGCTTATCCTATCCTAGCTTGGTATATACTAACCTAGCATAGCCTAACCAACTCTAGCCTTCTTTAGCGTAGCCTACTCTACTCCACCCTACTTTATCCTACTCTACCTTAGCCTAGTCTAGAATATCCTATCCTAACATTTTCTAACCTACTCTAGCTTCTCCTAGCCTAGCCTTTCCTACTCTATCCCACTATAGCCTTGGTTAGCCTACTCTATCCTAGCTTACTCTAGCCTAGACTGTTCTAGCATAACCTACCTTATCATAGCCTAGTATATCGCAACATACCATAGCCTAGCCTACTCACATTAGCCTACTCTAGCCTTCTCTAACTTAGCCTACTCTACTCTACCCTACTCTATCCTACTCTACCCTAGCCTATCCTACTCTACCCTAGCCTAGTCTAGCCTATCCTATCCTAATACTAACCTTTCCTACCCTATCCTACCTTAGCTTACCTTATACTACTCTATCCTCCCTTACTCTAGCCTAGACTATTATAGCCTAACCTAATCTAGCCTAGCTTAGTGTCGCCCACTCTAACCAACTATCCAACTGTAGCCTAGCCTAACATATTTTAGCCTAACCTTTCCTGGTCCACCTTAGTCTGCTCTATCTTAACCTCACCTAGCCTACTCTAGTTTAGCATAGGCTAGCCTAGCCTACTTTAGCCTAGATTAACCTAGCTTAGCATAGCCTACTCTATCCTACGTTACATTACTCTAGGCTAGCCTACTCTAGCCTACTCTAGCCTAACATAGCCTAGTGTAGCCTAACCTAGTCTACTCTAGCCTACTCTAGCCTAGCCTACCTTAGTGTACTCAATCCTATCCTAGCCTAGCCTACTCTTTCTTAGCTTCGCCTAGACAACTCTAGCGTAGTCTTTCTTAGCCTACTCTAGTCTTGTCTTAGTTAGCCTACTCTAGCCTAGCCTAGGCTAGTTTAGCCTAGCAGAGCCTATTTTATCCTACCCTAGCCTAGCCTACCATAGCCTATTGTACCCTATCCTAGACTACCCTACTCTAAGTTAGCTTAGCATAGCCTACTCTAATCTAGTCTACTCTAGCTTACTTTAGGCTAGCCTAGTCTATTCTACCCTACTCTACTGTAGCCTATTGTAGTCTACTCTAGGAATTTATACATACATGATGTAGTTGAGACATTAATAAAACACATATTCAAATTAATGTTAAAAAATATTTACATCACTATTTGATTTTGCAATATAGATTTTAATAGAAACACAATATCCCTTCATATTATATCAATTCAAACAATTTTTCATTATATTATCTGAGTTTAAAATATACCATATTGTAGAACTTAATTACATATTAATTATATAAATTTTAAAATCATTAAAAAAATAAACTGAACTAAATAACCTTAATAAAAAAATTATTTTCAAATAAATGAAAGTATATAGTATTAATAAAAGAAAAAAATACAAAAAAAAAATATTTAACATATATTACATGTATTAATATCTAATTTAATAATGAAAATATATAAAAGCTAACCATAGTAATTATGTAAAAACAAAATCTAAGATAAAAAATTAGAAGATATAATCTAAAATGCATTTATAAAATGTAAAAACATAACTTACATATATTATTGGACAAAGCCATTTAATCTAAACTACATTGTAGGAGAAATTTAATTTAATAATAAAATGGGCACCTATTAAAAAATGATTTTTAGAATGATAAGTTACAGAACTCATTTTAATAATTGCGAAAGATACTCCAAACAATACTCACCCCAAACTGCACTAAATAAATAGGAAACCTACCTGAATAAAACAAAACTACAATACAATTTAACTCATCAAAATAAAACAAAACTACCTTACAATTATATTGAAAGTACAGTTACTTTCCTCTTACAATTTTATTGACACTCCACGTTGGTGAAACTAAAATAAAAATACATTGGAAGTTGTAAAAGTACATACATATTAAACTACAACCTTGAATGGAGACACTGCAATAATTTAATAATCTAAGCATATTCTAAACCTAATCTAAACCAATGCCTTGGAAGTGTCTTAAAAAATACTTTAAAATGCCTTGTGGAAAGTCCTAGCTCTCGGACATACTTGGATGCATAGGATTAAAAATGGAAAGAAAAAGGACGTATCCTCTTTCATGGGAGTTTATTACTCACATTCACCCAAAGAGAATAAAATTGGAAAAGAATAGTAAAAAATTACACCCCAACAGATAAAAAAGAAACGATAAGGGAACATGCCGTAAGAAAGAAAATTCATCTACGAAAAATCTATGAAAACTAATGGAAAATGTATAGACCATCTGTTAGTTCACTGCACTAACACATTTTCAAAAGAAGTACGGAGCTAAGCATGAAAAGATGTAACGAGAAGTCTGGCTCCGCCAAGAGACACAGAGGGTCTGTGAACTAAAAATTAGTATATTTCTGAAGGGAGGTCTTCACACACAGGTGCAACTGAAGTGAACAATGATAGAGAGGATTTTTCATTTTACAATCACGGAAAAGCAATGCCCACTTTAAAGTTAACATGAATAAACTGTAGGTCCCATCAGAGAAATTGCAATATATGCCTTTCCAGTTAAAAAACCAGCAAAAATCGTTAACGACTAAACCTAGAACGCAAATATTATTTGGGTAACCAAAATAGTTAAGGACACTTATCGCTTTTTATAGCTAGTGGATCGTGGGGCAATTAAAAGACAAACAGGCAGAAATAGTCAAGATAGAATATATATCTATTAGGCTAGTTTTTATATAAATAGGTACCTGCACATACAGAATGCCAATCGACACAAGTAGAAATATCAGCTCTTATCCCTCCCTTCTTTGGAAGCTTTCCATCTGCCAGAGAATCATAAAAGTAAGTTCTAGTATTTTCATTTTAGATTGAAGTTAGAAACCAAAAACCAGAGTGATAATCGTGACAACAATTAAGAGGATTCCACTTGCGGACAACCGTTAGCCAGAAATGACGCAGATGAGACGCTTGCTTTTGCAAAGAAATTTGCAACATGGCATAGGCCAAAAGGCTATTTAATTACCTTTTTGGTGTCATGTAGTCCACACCCATTTCATATATTAGAAATGGTTTGGTATATGAAATCGTCAGATAAATGATTAAGTTAGCGAAAATATAGAAAAGTGGAGAAAAATGGTCTGGTAAACAACTATATATTAATGTTGATCGCTCATTTATTCTACCCATCTCTACAGTAAAAAATATACAATCTCTCAACCAGACTATCACATACTGTATTTGGTTTTGAATTACAGTTTCAATCACATTTCACTTGGAATTCAGAAATAGGATTAGAAAATGAAACCTAATTCAAGAACCACTTCTAACTTCCACGGCACCACAGCTCAATCGAGGGTACTTCTGGCTGGTACAATGCACTAAATAATTTCAAGGCCAGCAATGTTGTCATGGCCCATAGCTCCAGCAACACTATTCGAGCATTACGAGCGCACTGAAAATTTGAGCATTACGAGCACGTGCAAAGGCTAAGAGGCACAAGGAAAAGCCATTAACTCCATCTCTCCCGAACCCGTCCGTCCTTTCATAACAAGCATCTGCTATCATAATATTGTTAGCTCTCCAATTAGAAATATGAATGGAATTCAAAATGAGAATTGGAATCTCACCTGCACTCCCAGCTTTTACGCTCCCACTCCCAGCTTTTACGCTGACACACCACTGACACATGGAACGAGAATTGGAATCTCACCTGTGCTCCCACTCCTAGCTTTTACGCTGACACACAACTGGAACGAGAATTCAGGAACGAGAATTGGAATCTCACCTGTGCTCCCACTCCCAGCTTTTACGCTGACACACAGCTTTTACGCTCACACACAACTGGAACGAGAATTAGAATGGCAGTTGTCTATAATGAGATTTTTGGAAGCTTTTCCGGTGGGTTTTTCCGGTCAAAATCCGGCAGCAATTTATTGGAATCACATGTTTGATAGCTAGTTTCTGCACAATCAAAGTGTCCCAGGGTTTTTTCAGGGTGCTGAATCTAAATATGCAGTTAAAAAACCATTTTAACTGCAACAAATCAAGATTTAACCTCAATTTCTTCCGCCGGATTCCGTCATCGGAATCTTCAAAAAATCACATTATAGACAACTCCATTAATATTTCACCTGTACTCCCACTCCCAGCTTTTACGGTGACACACAACTGACACATTCAATAGAAATTCAAGAGAATTAGAATCTCACCTGTGCTCCCACTCCCAACTTTTACGCTGACACACAACTGACACATTCAATAGAAATTCAAGAACGAGAATTAGAATCTCATGTGCGCTCCCACTTCCAAGAGGGATACAAGAACGAGAATTGGAATCTCACGTGCCCTCCCACTTTCAGCTTTTACGCTAACACACCACTCAAACATTGAACAGGATTTCAAGAACGATAATTGGAATCCCAACTCTCGTTCAAAAACTCCAAGATTTTAAGCTGACACAGATTCTATGCTGACACATATAATAGACGGAAATTTTAAAAGGTTCCAAATTTATATGAACGATCATCGATTGTAAAGTAAGATAATTTAAAAAATAATATTATCATAATAGATTTATTTTAAATATGGATTTAACATGATTTTATAGGGAGCCATTTATTTATTTTTTTCATTTGTAAATTTTTTTATAAATAGATATTATTTAAATATTTTGTATATTTATTTATTTATTTTTTGATTTCATGAAATAAAATTATGAGTAGATATTAGGTAGATATTATTTAAATGTTTTGTATAGTGATTTATTTATTTTTAAATTTTTATTTTGGTGGATATGATCAAAATTTCAATTTCATGATAGACGAACATGGTTACACATACCGGACTATAGAATGAGCATTTAGGCTCAATGAGTAAATCAGCCCAATAGATAAAATAAAAAATCGAAATATTTTTGCTATTAGAAATGTTTTTATTAATCTACAATAATTTTTTATATATAAGATGAGGAATGTATAAATTATGAGATAAAATCATCCATGTAAATCTTTTTGCTACGGCAAATATTTTTATCAAGATAAAACTTTTTTTTTGTATGAATGGGAAATAGCTATAAAGTATTATAATGTTATGATGTTTTTTATTATAATATATATTTAATTTAGTAAAAAATAATTAATATTAAAATATATAAATTTTTGAAACTAATTAAATTTCATTTTTAAATAATATTAATAAAATGTTGTTAATTAAGTTCATATTAATTTGTTAAAGAAAAATGATTAGAACTTTCTTTATTTAAATTTAATTGAACTTCTTTGTTGAAAATAAATGATCCTTTGTAGTAGGGTAGTTTAATTGGTGATAGACAGGGTAGTTCAATTGCTAAAAAATTAATGAATATGTAGTAGTTAAGAAATGCTAGCTTAAAAAATCCCACAAAAATGGTAAACCATAGATTGGTAGCCCCATGTGAAATTGAATAAACTATGAGATGGGAAGTGAAACCAAACCTAAAAAAGAATAAAATCCCACAAAAATGGTAAACCATAGATTGGTAGCCCCTTGTGAAATTGAATAAACTATGAGATGGGAAGTGAACCAAACCTAAAAAAGAATAAAAGTTGTTAAGCACAAAAGTGGCCAAGGCTATGTGGGATAAATAGTTAACCTTAGTTCATCAACTGACTTTCACTGGTTGTAACATTCCATATCAAACCCAAAGTAATGAAAAGAAGAGAAATGCTAAGGCATTTAATGGAGTGCATACATTCTATCATAAAAGATATACGTGAGCAATAAAATATATACATCAACCTCCTTTTTTCTAAGCATATATGCCTCAATCAATATATATGGTTTCTTACCATGAATATATTCAACAACTGTTTCAAAGAGAAATCCCCAATCAGTCAAAAATTTTCAAGAGATTTAAGTCTCCTTTTTTCAACAACTCCTTCACAGCTTGGTGCAACCTTGTCCCGTAATTTTTGGGAATTGTCTCATCATATTTTAGAAAACTTATTGATATTTACAGGTTGCTTTATTGGAATACTTGCAACATTGATGCATAATGGTGTGATTGCATTGGATGAATGGAGTGGGTGTTTTTTAAATGATCATAATCTCAGCTTTGTCTCGTCAATTTCGAGAACACTTCTTGTATTTACACGTTACTTTATTTGTTATAGGGATGGATAACAGTGTGATAGTAATGGAGGGATGGAGTGGGTTTTTTTAAAGGAATCATAAAAGGATATTAATCTTAATGATTTAGGTTTTTTTTCAATTTTTGAATTCTCTAATCATTTACAAATTTATTGACCAAATAATTTTTTAATATTTAAATCAATTTTAAAATAAATTAAAATCTTAAAAACAAAATTTAAAATACAAAAAATCTTGATACCAAACAACACAATGTAAGAAAATTCCACTTATTGGAATTTTGGTCCAGAAAGTATAGAGATTTCACTTATTTGACCCAATTAAAAAAATCTTTTCATTATAATCATAGCCTATTTTTTAAACATAAATTAAAATCTCAACAACCAAATTTTAAAATACAAATAATTTTGATACCGAAAAACCCAAAGTAGGAAGATTCCACTTATTCCAATTTTGGTACTGCAAGTACAAAGATTTCACTCATTTAAACAAATTAGAAAAGCTCTTTTTATCATAATCCTTGGCTATTTTTTTAACATTTAAATCATTTTTAAAATGTGGTGAAATCCCAAGAAACCAAGATCTAAAATATATGGAATTTTGATCCTGAAAAACCAGACTATGGAGATTCCACAACTTTCAAAAAACTTAAAAACTTAGCCTAATCTATATGACGAAGACGATTGGAATTTGGATTTTTTACCCATCATAATTTTTTTTTTTTGAGGTTTTGGGTCTTTATACTTATTATCAAGAAACATTATGTTCAAATTTTTTCCCTTCAAAAGTTAAGTTAGCATCATAAATTAACTCGTTACCAATAAAGGGTTGATTTTTCTAAAACAATTGAAGTGTAGTGGGAATTTTTTGAAAGAATGAACTCAGTATTGTGGACACAAGATTTAAACATTACTTTATCATGTCATTTTCTGAAAAAAATGGTGGTGGGTATCTGTCTCGAGTGTTTTATATTAAGTGACATAATTTCTAGTTGAGTAAGGTGGGATGACTACTTTTCTTTGTAATGAAAATATCCATTGATCCTTTATATCAAGGAACTTTTATAGATGGTGGTCATCAATTTGTCTTCTATAAATGTTTTCTCTCTCTTCTCTCCAAAATTATAGATAATTAGGGTTAGAGTTCTTTGAAATGTTTCTAAAAATAAACTTTTGTTAATGTGTTATTTTGTTTTTATTAGTGATTGCAAAAAATAGTGAATAAAGATCAAATCCTATCATTTATTTCATTATATAACCATAATTCTAGGGCCAATGTCAACAATTTTGTTTTGTGTGTTTCATCCATAAAAACATAATTGAAAATATTATTCTTTTGCATATCTAATTGAGAGTCCTAATATTTCCTTATTTATCATTATAATGTTATTTGTTCCAATTGTTATATGGTATTGCATGCCACATTATAGAAAATCTACCAAAAACTAACTTATTAAACATTTATAGTTTACTTAATTGGCCTAATGATTGAGTGCTTTAACTTTGGTAATTAATATCCTATCCCTACTAGATCTAAAGTACCCTATCAGTCTTATTCATCACCTTGAATTGTTCTTGTTGAATATCCCTAAGGTGATTTGTATATGGGTAAACCTCCTTTATAGTTTAAAGACTTCTTCATCACCTTGAATTATTCTTTTTGAATATCCTTAAGTCAATTTGTATATGGCTAACCTCCTTTATGGTTTAATTACAACTAAGTAGATGGAGAATGACTACTGAGGTGAAATCTCTAGGAAATCTCTTATTTTGACGTTTGAATTTTCCTAGTGAAGATTTGTAGTAGGCTTGGTAGATTTGGAGTCATGTGGAATAGACCAAATAGTTCATGAGAAATATCACACAAAGATTAAAAATTACATGTGGGATAACACGTAAGAAGATAAAAAATATTAAAACTTCAAAAACTATTCTAAGATGAAAAACATAATGTATTCTACACAATTTCACATTATTTCCATGAAAAAAAGGGAAAAGTGAGAAAATATAGATATTCATCACAATCTAAATAGAAATAAAGAGATAACTAAATTTTAATTAAAATATACTTTATTTGTTTTACTTAAATATATATATATATATATATATATATATATATATATATATATATATATATATATATATATATATATATATATATATATATATATATATATATATATATATGGGTTGAATACTGGAGCCGAAGATGAACCCTACCTGCAGAGTCGTCGCCTCCTCGCCCTCGGCCGTCGTCTGGCCTCTGGACGGCCCTGTTGATGCAGGCGAAGCGCGTTTCAATCAGGGACCTCCGCTCTACTGCATTTCTGATACGCCGGGTTTCCAATACATTCTGAAAGCACCCCTCCCCCTCTTTTGCTTCGTCTTCGGCCCTAAAGCTGCTAGATCCGGGACCTCTACTGCAGCATCTCGTGCCAGCCGCCTCCATCAGAATGCAGATGCGGCAGCTGAGGCACAGGCGAAATCTGGCGCCGACTCAGAGGCGGGAACCGGGCTGGGTTGTGTTATCAATGTACAGAGAATGGGAACAGTTTTTGTTTTCAATCCCATAGCCATCACTGGAGGATACCTGCTCATCTCGGGTGCCCTAACTACAGTGCACAAACTGGACACAACAGGGGAAAAACCTCGGACAATATATGTGAACCAGGATACGACGCTTCTCTATGCATATCTATATAGTTACCCATTCTGTTTCAAGCAACAGGAGGAGATCCTCGTAGCGGCTGAAGAGATGAAAATGGGTCAGTTTATTTACTGTGAAAAGAAAACTAATATGAATGCGGTTTTTGGGCTTCACTTGAGACCTATTCCAGAGGGAGCCTCTATCTGCATCCGAGGTTATATTACCAAGTTTTCTGGCAACTATGCCATCAATGACTGCGACCCTGACGTTCACCCATGGAGCAAGGAGTCCGCAGAAGAACCAAAACCTAAATCACTAGTGAATAACCCTCCTTATCCTCGCCATGGTTCTAAGAAATCCTGGACCTGTTGGAGCCGGGTAGCAGGGGCCAGATCTGAACCAGATCTGCATGAAGATTTACATGTTTTCCAGATCCAAGTCATCCTCTCGGGCAAGACAACAATGCAATGGGCACGCGCAACGGATCTTGTGCAGGACCTTTTGCAAAATATTGAATGTCGGCTAGGGATCCCCTCATCTTGCCTCAGACTAATATACAAGGGTAAGCAACTTATGAATACCCTTCCTCTCTCCTATTACAACATTCAGAGGGACGCCTCTATTGCAACTACTTTTCGTTTGAGAGGGGGTTCCTTCAGGAAAACCTCCTCTGCCCCTTCTTTCTCTTACAAATATGTTGTCCGCAAAGATGCTACCCATTCTCAGCCCTCTTCTACAGCAGGCCATCCATCTGAGGCTCCAAAGCCTTTTCTAGTAGATAAATCAGAGGACATTCCTTCCATCAATCTCTCCCATCCCAGGATTGATGATCGCTATCAACGTTTTGCAGAATCCGCACTTGTATGCAGATTTAATGGGCTATGGCCGTGCACATCAGATCTATACCAATGGATTCATACCAATTGGACTAAAAAAAGCCAGATATACTTATGTTCAAAAGGATTCTTCATTTTGTTTTTTGACCTAAATGAATATTACTAGAAGGCTTTAACGGGAAGCCCTTGGTTCTGGGGATCGGTTGGGCCTTTTCTTACTCCTTGGTTTCCAGACTTCGACCCTTCTACAGCTGTTATCACCAAGATTCCCATTTGGGTCAGGCTCCCGAACCTTCCGGCGCATCTATGGCATATCTCGGTCTTCATAGCCATTGCAGAAACTTTAGGACGCTACCTGGCTGTAGATTCTTCTCGGAAGGCAAATGGGCTCTACACCTATGGTAGAATCTGTGCAGAAATAGATATTAGCAGAGGACTGCTGGATCAGATTATCCTCAAGAATGGAGATTTCCATTGGCCCAAACCTTGGATTACGAGAATACAGCCTTCCGTTGCCGCCATTGTCATCAAACAGGACACCTCCAAAGTTCTTGTCCCCAGTTCCTTGACAAAAAGAAGAATCTGAACTACAAGCCCAAGTCCAAAAGTTGGAATCCTTGTGTGCCTCCTCCCCCTACGGACGATTCATATTCCTCCAGTTCGAATGAGGAGGAAATTCTAGCAGATGGGAAGAACGTTGAAATTCCGCTGGAAGCTCCCTTGGACGATTCGGAAAACCCCTCCGTCACTCAGATATCCCAGAAACGTTCTCATCTTACTTCGTCCTCAGATTCTGGGAATGATATTCATCCGCCAGGGCAGAATAGTCTTCAACTTGTTTCGGCTCAACCAAACTCTATTGGATGGGTTAAAGTAAGCAAGAAAAAAGGAAAAAAAAAGTTGTGTGATAGTAATAGCCCCCTCAGGGTAGTTCTCTCTGCTTAGTTCCAGTTCTTTGTTATTCCGTGCTCTCTATAGTCCTCTCATGGTTCTTCGCCAAGGAGCAAGGTGGAGCCTATCTCCTTAAGCTCCCTTGCTTTTCTACTTCGCTTGCATGCAAGCTTGATTGTACTATACTCTTCTTTTTCTTAATAGAATTAGTCTTTAAATGTATGATATTTAAGTGCAATGTTTCAACTTATGTATATGAGGCTATGTTTAGGCCACACTACATTTTTCACTTCATGGTACAATTTATGAAGTACTTATTCCTTGGAATAATACAATTTATGGTTGGTTATAAGTAATTTTTTTTCACCTTCATATATCACAGCAATTAGAATTTTTGTAATAGATGCACCAATATGGAAAGATGGCCAAATTTAATTTAACTCTACATAATTTCTTTTATTCAATTTATTATATCTTGCTTTTATGGTGAAGAGATGTTTTTATCCTCTTTAATAAGTATCAAATATCTCACAGGACATGTTTTCCCCTAGTTTATCAAATAATTTTAGAAAAGTGTTGATAACCTTACATCTGAATAGGTGCTTGAGGGTGGGAGAATATGTCCTAATGAGTTTGGTTTATATTGCATCATTAAGAGGACAAGTCATTATCCTCTTGATCTAGGGTTGATATCAAACTTATGACATTATTTTCATTTCCATTTAACTAGGGTTGTTAAGGAAAAACCCATATCACTCTAATTTAAGTGCATAAAATTCTTTCGATTGTAAAACAGGATTGAAACCAGGATATATATATATATATATATATATATATATATATATATATATATATATATAGATAGATAGATAGCTTCAGACTTAACATATATTTACGATTCAATATATATGCCAGACTTATTACTATGAACATAATCAAGATTTAGCATATATACAACACCTTTCATTATGCATGCATCTTTATTTCTAAAACAAGTATTTCCATTGGAATTCATGAATGAAAACAATATTATATAAATTGGAAGTCCAAAGATTTAAAATAAATAAGAAATATTCCTCTATTCTGAACCCTTGGTTCAATCATTTCCCTTCATTACATGACACATTCTTACTTCCATGAGTATGTTCAGATACCTAGTTTTCCTTGGCAAGGGCCAAAGTTTAGCAAATATTTTCCATAACCCATCAAACATTCAATACAACCAAAAATAAAATCGAGTCATATCTGGCAGCACATGCATTAAGTAGCATCCATAAACATTTTAGTTCGAAAAGCATTCAAAAAGTTTTAGTATAGTCTAGGAAACCAAGCTACGAATCCAAATGAGACACAACCTATCGACATAACCTTAATTCTTAAATCAATTGCAAAATTCAGCTTACGATGAGGGTTTGGCTATGCCGAGAGTCCGCAAACTCCCCACCCCTAAATGTGGAGCTGAACCTAGTGTATCAGACAAGCAGATTATCGATTTGGGTAACCAACCTATCAATTGCAAATAAATTTAGTTCAGGTATAGGTCCTTCTCGAAGGCTCATTAACTCCAAAGTCAGGGTCGAGAAAATACCTGTAAGACCATCAAGAAAAAAAGTCATTAGAGGTAGTCTTAGGAAGAGTACCTACAGATAATGCTTAAATGTAACTATGTTAATGATTTTGATACGTGAGAGGAATGACGCCATAGTAGGAAGACCTCATACTTGAAAGCCACCATCATTTGTCAACCACAGGTACCAGAGGAAAATGAAAACAAGAGAAAGTGTCCTAGAATAGAACAAACATGGTCTCTGCGATAGAGGGTTATCTCTGTTCGGCCCTCGGGGTTGAGGGAGGAGTCGAGACCTTCCATCTGAGCATACCTGCAACAATCATAATGGTCAGTATAACTAAGATGAGTGAGGTAGCTATGTTTTCAAATAATAAAAACTATGTCTAGTGGATTACCTCGTTGTTGTTGCCTGCCTGAAGGTGATAGCCATTTGCTTCTTGAACCAAAGGAGGGCACACAGAGGCAGAGGTAGAAATCCTCAATCCAGTGCTTGTCACCCTGTGTGATTCGTAGTTTCACTTTCTCATCAGGCAGACGAAATGGGATGGAATGTTAAGGTTAGGGATTACTTTGGGTTAGAGTCCCCATGTCTGAGCCACTTGTAATCGACCGGATGCGGCATTATAGTCTTTTGCCTTTGCATTAATCCAACTCAAGTGGAAAAATCATCAGCCCTACTGAGGTGAGGACAGATGGAGCGTATCCATGAGCTTGGACGGATAGTCGTGCAAATGATTTGGTGTTATATTTAATTCAATCCTTAATTTGTGCTAGCCTTTTGGGTCTCTAATAACCCTTTTAACCTTTGAATATGTTGTGCAATGAATGGGATAAGGTATAAAAGTTGTTGATGGTAATTACGGAAGATTTTTTTTATTCGAGCTGTTACATTATCCTATATGGTTAAGTTATAAAAATATTTTATATAGCATAAAAACACTAAAATTAATTTTATGTTATAAATTAATTTTTTATTATGATTTTTGTGTCTAAAAGAAACTAAATATAACTAAATTTTAATTCATAAAATTTTTACTTTGTAAAAGAAAATAATAATTCACTATTCAACATTAAATATATATTTCAATATTTCATGATTATCATTATCATTTATCATTTTTAAGATCAAAATATCATATCAAAATTTTTATTCTAATAGAAAAAATAATTTAAATGTGCAAATAAATATCATGTTATTAATATAAAATATTTATACATATCTTTAAATTTGTGCATAACTAAGATGTAAAATTGAAATGCAATGTTTTCAATTCCCGAGATAAAATGTTATCATAAAATTATGTAAATCTTATCATTTCATTTTTTGGCAGCTGTATATGAAATGCAAACAAAATTACCATATATTTTTCTCTTATTTTAAATTAAAAATATTTTGCTAACATATAAAATTTTAATAAATTTTTATGTTATCTGATTTTTTGTTTTAACTTTTCGGTACATGTTTTTTAAATATATTTTACTTTATAAATAAGAATTTATAAAATGTATTTTAATTTATAAATTCTTATTTTAATTTATATTGTTATAAAAATCTTACCATGTAATAAAGCCATATTAATAATAACAATAACTAAGAAACAAAAAACAAATAATAATAATTAAAAAACAAAAAGCTCCAATATAATGCAAATTCAATATAATGCAAACTCAAACGTGAAAGAAGTTGAGGTTAGCTAATTTTCTTCAGTTAGAAAACGACTAACAAAAATGGTAAGTTCTTTTTTGAAATATTTACTAGTTTAGAATAAAGATGAGTTACTGAAAAAGCTTATCCGTTACAAGACGTGGCAGTTTCTTGATACCAATTTCAACCAGGATAGAAATCTGAAGTCCAAGATCAAGAGACGATGCTTATTTCTGATGAAGCAACAGAAATCACTTGTAGGATTTTGAGGGTCTCCACTAGGTTCGGCTTCCAAAACAAGTGTAATATGAAGCCCAAGATCAGGAGAAACTGCTTATTTTTTATGAAGAACAAGAACTATTCAATTACTTGAATACTATACTTCATTGCCATTTTCGATAGATTTCAAGGAAACTGCCCTAGCTGTGTGTGGTGGCAGAGCATGTAAAAAAAGGAAATTTTTGGACCTCATCTCATCTTCAAGGGGAAAATTTTTCCAGTGAAAAACATGGTTGGAATGTTTAACGGATTTCATGTTGGCTGGCTATTGACAAAAGAGGAGAGACTGAGAGTGAGATTGAGGAATAGGGAGTCCTAGGAGACTAGTAGATGTACCAGAAGGAGAGGAAAAAAAGAGAGGGTAGAGAGAGATAGAGTTAGCGTGAAAGTGAGAGTAGGGGTAGGTAGAGAGTTAGAGAAAGAGAAACATATAGTGAAAATTAGAGAGGGGGAGAGGAGTGAGAGAGTAAGGAAGAAAGAATGTGTGAGACGAGAGTGAAGGAGATGGAGAGAGAGGAAGAGAGAGGGGAGGAGGAGAAAGGGGGTACGAAAGGGAAAGATTGATAGGGAAGGGGAAGGGTGAGAGGGGACATGGTAGTGAGGGATTGGGGGAGAGAGTGAGAGGAGGAGGAGGGATAAGGAGGAGAGGGATGAGAGAGTGAGAGTGGAGTGTGTGTGTGTGTGTGTGAAAAGAGAGAGAGTGTGTGGGGGGTGGGGGGGGGTGGTAGAGGATAGACAGAGAAGGGGAAAGAGAAAGATATGGAGGGGAGGGTGAGGGAGAGATATTTTGATAAAGAAAGACATAGAATGAGAGGGAGGGAGAGAATGTGTGAGAGAGTAGTGAGAGTGAAAAGAGAGTTAATGTGTGTGTGTGTGAGAGAGAGAGAGAGAGGGGAGAAAAATAGAGAGAGGGAGGGGAGGGAAGGGAAGGTGAAGGGGGGGGGGGTTATGTAGGGTAGGGGAGGAAGAAGGGGAGAAGGGATTATTGAGAGATGGAGTTGTTAGAGGGAGAGAGAGGGAGGGAGTGTTGGAATGTGAAGACAGAGAAGGGGGGAGGAAGGGTGAGAGAAAGGAGAGAAATAAGGATTGAGGGATGACATAGAGAATGTCGGAGAGAGTGAGGGATAGATGGAAATTAAGAAGGAGTGAGAGAGTGGGAGTGGGAGGGCTAGGGCCGAAGGGGGACAGAGAGAGATAGCAAGAGAGAGAGAGGGTGGGGAATGGGGGGCAGCAAGTGGTGAGAAGGGTGAGGGGATGGCTACAGAGGGAGAGAGAAATAGGGGGAGAAGAGGGAGAGTGGAGATGGGGGACAAAGTGGGGGGAGAGAGAAAGAGAGATAACGGTGAGAGTGAGAGTAAGAGATATATAGAGGAAGGAGGAATGGGAAGAGAGGAAGGATAGATAAAGAGGGATAGAGGGAGGGAGTGACGAAGGGAGGGAGACAGAGAGTTGGGTAGGGAAAAGTTGGAGAAGAAGGGTGGTTGAGTAAGGGAGAGAATGTGAGTAGGGGAGATGAAGAAAGAGAAGGAGAGATGAAGGGAGGGAGATGGAGGGAGGGGATGAGGGAGAGATGGAGTGTTGTAGAGACAAAGTGACAGAGGAATGGAGGGTTATAGAAATAAGAAAAAAAGGAAGGAATGTTAATCTCCATGAGGCTAAAGACAACATATGGGAGAGAGAGGGGGAGTGGGATGGAGGGAGAGGGAGAGAGGAAGGGAGGTAGAGGGAGGGGAAACATGTAAGGGAACAAAGAGCAAGAGATAGAGGGTTGGAGAGGGAGAGGGGAATAGGAGAGCATAAGAGAGAGAGAGAGAGAGAGAGAGAGAGAGAGAGAGAGAGAGAGAGAGAGAGAGAGATGTGGGGGGAGGATGAGAGAGGGATAAAATGTGTTAGAGCAAGGGAGAGGGAGTGAGAGGGGGTAGAGGGAGGGGTAGCATGTAAGGGAAGAAAAAGGGGAGAGAGAGAGGGTGGGAGAGGGAGAGGGGACTAAGAGGGAGAGAGAGAGAGGAGAGACAGAGAGAACTAAGGTAATTGATAGATGGAGGGAGAGAGGGAGAAGGAGAGGGGGAGTGTGAGAGAGGGGGAGTGGGGGAGAAGGAGGGGTATAGGGTGGTAGATAATGAGGTGGAGGGATTGGGAGATGAGGGGGAGGAGAGTGAGTGAGATATAGAGAGAGGGACACAATGGAAATGGAGAGAGACAGGGTGGGAGAGAGGAAGTGTGATTAAAAGATAGAGAGAGAATGATAGGGAAAGGGAGAGGGAGTGGGGAAGAGACTATGCCAGGGAGATATGGAGAGAAATCCAAATTAAGAGAGGTAAATAATGGGGGACGAGGGGAGATAGAGAGTGATATATGTAGTGAGGATGGGAGGCGGAGAAGGAGAGGGAGAGGGAGAGGAAGATGTTGAAGGTGGAAGAGCAGTAAATGGGTGAGAGAGTGAGGGAGATATTGGGAGATATGGGTAGGGAGGAGACAGAGTGAGTGAGAAATAGGGACATACGGGGATAGAGAGAGAAAGGGTGAGAGAGATAGAGGGGTAGAAGGAGGGAGATGTGTGGAGATAGAGGTAAGGGGTAGGGAGAGATGGTGATAGCGAGGGAAGAGGTGCACGTGGGAGAGAAAGAGAGGGGAAATTTTTTAATGTCAATTAGGCTAAAGACAACATATGGGAGAGAGAGGGAGTAGGATAGAGGGAGAGTTAGAGAGAAAGGGAGGTAGAGGGAGGGGAAACATGTAAGCGAAGAGAGAGTGAGAGACTGAGTGTTGGAGAGGGATAGGGTAATAGGATAGTATAAAAAGGGAGAGAGCAAGAGAAAGGGAGGGAGTTTGAGAGAGAGAGGGAGGGAGAGAGAGATGTGGGGGGTAGGGTGATGGAGGGATAAAAAGGGTCAGATAAAGGGAGAGGGAAAGAGATAGATGTAGCGGTAAGTTTAGCATGTAAGGGAAGAGAAAGGGTGAGAGAGAAAGGCTGGGAGAGGGAGATGGGAACAGAGAGAGAGAGAGAGAGAGAGAGAGAGAGAGAGAGAGAGAGAGAGAGAAAAGTTGATGGATAGATGGAGGGAGGGAGTGATGGGCAGAGGGAGGGTTGAGAGAGGGGGAGTGGGGGAGAAGGAAATGGAGAGGGTGGTAGAGAGTGAGGTGAAGGGATAAAGAGATAGTGGGCAGGAGAGTGAGTGAGATATAGAGAGTGGCACACAAAGGGATGGATAAAGAGCGTGGGAGAGAGAGAGAGAGAGAGAGAGAGAGAGAGAGAGAATGATAGGGAAAGGTAGAGTTACTTTTTGAGATTATAATTCTAAAATTAGAAATTCTTTATTTTTTATCCAATTGCATGTGGATGTCAAATATTTTGGCCAAGTTTTAAAAACTATGCTAAGTCTAGTTGCGTGATCTAATGTCTTTTCTAATTCTTTCTCTGTTTGGGAAAATTATTGGTGAGAATCTTGAATTATAATGGATAATTATTAATTTCTTGAACTATCGCTTTGTCTTCCAATACATTTGACAAGGAATTGAGCTGCTCATTTTGGTCAACTAACTTATGTACTAATTATTGGACAACAAAAGGTGGATCATTATTTCTTATTCTAATGTTTATATTAAGTTGTTTTATTTCCTAGTTCTAACATTCCAACCAAATCTCCATTTCTTGTTGTTTTGTCTGTTGAATCTTCTTACTATCCAATTTCATTATTTTTTTATATTTTCTTGGTTATTCTCACAAATATTTTTATGGTTTTAAATATATGTTTGTGTAAAGTGTGATATGGTTAGGTTTCTTACAAGGTATGTTTGACTATTCTTTCTTTATATCATAGACGAAGTGCTAGGTGTATTTGACTATACACACCGAACTTGTTGATCAATTAATGGTGAGGTTGAAATAATCTATATTCCTAAAATGATTTTCATTGACATTTCCATTAATATGTCATCCAACCTAGAATGCTTCAATGAAACTTCCTAAGTATAGGTATGCTTGGATCACATTTTATCTTGACCGTAATTTTCTTTTATAATTGTTATTGTAGTAACAAGGGGTGAATCAAAAGTGAATTCGATGTTCAAAACTTGTTTTTTTCCTGTTGGGTTTAGTTTATTATCCTTGGTCCTATGCCTATGATGAACTTCAATTTTCTATGTCAAGTTTGTGTGGAGTCAATTTCTTATGTTGTTGTATTTGTTGAACTATCATCATTTTCTATGTTATTTTCTCAATGAATACATCTATTCCATGTCCAAGCAACTGTAGCATGTTAGGATGAATAGATTATGCTAGAAGTTGTTGCAATTCTTTAGGTTTCTTTTCTTCTATGCTTTTCTATGGTATGCTCAAAATTTTTCATGCAATTTAGTGTAGATTATATTGATGTTGTGGGTCTTAAAGTTGAATATGTGCCAGGATTTCATGCCCATTGGTTGTAGATGTTTACTTCCCTTTTGTTTTCAACTCCATGAATATTTTCCTTCATATTCTTAGGAGATCTGTGAATATTTTCTTTCACATCTTTAGGGGATTATATCACAGCTGCCAATAGGTCAAATGTAAATGGCCTTGTAAAATTATGCTTCCCTTTCTTCTTCTTCTTAAACATACGAAATAAGTAAAAGTATATCTCCTTGTTCTTTCTCAAGTTGGTGGTAAAACTAGGAATATTATGTTAGATTATTAACTGATTCTGTAAACATTTGGTGAGTTGTCGGATGATATAGAACCTCTTTCGGGTCTACATCTAAAGAGTAGACATACAAAACTTAAGATATTTTGAGGGAAAACTAAATGTGCAATGAGGAATGAAACACTTTTTGTATGTGTTCAGGTACCCTCTATCTATTGGAAGATTTCTAAAGATTTCTTGCTGGCTAACTAGTGAATTTTGCTTCATGGCTAGCCAAATGACTAAAGAGGGGAACAAAATGGAGTCATTTTAATTTTTACATCCATACTGATTCATATTCAACATGTCACCAATGTGTTTTGCTTAGTTGTCGACTTTTGTTGTCATGGTCATTTAACCAATTTCTTCTAGCATAGTGAGTTTAATGTTAGAGACTCTCCCTATCAATGCAAAATGACAATGGTAACATGTCCTTTTGAATGGGGGTTTATTTTAATGAGTTTTGTTTAATATATTTATTAATTTTAAAAATCAGAATGTAAAATCTTATTTTGATTTTAACATTTTATTTTGAATGGCATAATACATATCATGCATATCTAAAAAATTAATTATTCATATTATGCTAGAGAATTGTGAAAAATAACAAAAAAACATAACACTATTGTTGAATGTAACAAGGTTAATGGAGAAGTAAATTTATACTATGATCTTGTTTTGTTGTGATTTGTTTCCTTTGAATGTCATTGCTAAATAAAGAAATGAGATTGCATACATGTTTTATGTAAGTACTATTTATACTATCATCCCATTTTGTTGTGTTTTGTTTCCTTTCAATGCCATTGCTAAGTAAAGTAATGAGATTGCATATGTGTTTTATGTAATGTGTTTAGAATATATATCCCTAATAGTTGACATATGGATGAAAGTAGCAGAACAACAAGCCTTCATCTTAGATTTGACTCAAAACTCAACATTTAATTTAATGCTCACTAGAAAAAAAAAATTAAGATATAAAAAACTTATTTTAACAATATATGTTTAACCCAATAACATAAAGATGAATAAATAGAAACCAAATAGAGAATATTTTTTAATGCATAGAAGGATAAAATAGAAAAAAAATATAATTATTTATAAAATTAAACCGTGAAGA
Organism: Pinus tabuliformis; assembly: GCA_031772625.1. Taxonomy (NCBI): domain Eukaryota; kingdom Viridiplantae; phylum Streptophyta; class Pinopsida; order Pinales; family Pinaceae; genus Pinus; species Pinus tabuliformis. The sequence continues at coordinate 775,540,992 of CM062818.1, forward strand.
AATAATAACTAAAATGAAATTCACACACTAACATTAAGACCTTAAAAGATCTACAAAATGTACACCATAATTACTAGTCAAGATTATTACCATATGTTGACTCTAATGATATTGACTCATGAAAAGTGCTTTCTAGGTCAATATCAATAATCAAAATATTATCTCCAAAATTCTCAACATTTATCCTTTTTTATGGGATTAAATTTGGAATTACACTTCTTTCATCTTTATCTTGACTATGTTAGACCACTTTAAGTGCATAGAAGTTATAGTTTTAATGTTATAGTTAATGTGTTTGATATTAAAATTGATGTGTGTTATAACATTTCAAGAGTTACAATGTCTACTATGGGTCATAGTTCTTAGAATTCATTGTGTTAAAGATCATAATGCACTATGGTTATGCGTCATATCAATGATTTGACATTCATAATGGTTTTTGGTTAAGGGAAACATATTGTATTATTATAGTTGTCATAGTGCTCAAATGTTAAGGAAAACAATTTGTGGAGGCTAATATATAGTGCAATTTACAAAAATATCTAATAATAAATTCATTATAATTGGTGAATATATAAATGCATATATTAATATATATTTTTTCAAATCAAAATATTATTGCGAATCTCAATTAGTGTTTCTTTATAATTTCCCTCATAGTTTTAATCCAATAACTAATTGATTGTACTTAAAAAAACCCTGAGTGATTTAGTAGCTATGGTTTTTGAGACTCCTAAAATTTTGCAAAGCTCTTAGAAATATTAAAAAAATAGATTAACTGAAATTTTAAGATAAATATTTTAGTTATATTATTAATCATTTAAAATTTCTAAAAAAAATTATAAACTAATTATATTTTAATTACCTTTATTATTAATAAAAAATTATTTTATTATTGAAAAATATTATTAAACCATATAAATTTTAATAAAAAAAAATTGTTATTAAACAACCTATCGTCAAATTTTAATTCTGTGGATTCATTCTCTTATAATGTTATTTCCAAGCTATAAAGATAAAGTTTTACTTCTACTTGTGTAGTTTACCATCAACCGTTAGTATTTGAAATGCCCAATATTTTCTTCAGTTTTCTTAAATTTTACTTTTAACATTTTACTTTGGCTCTTATAAATTTAAGAGATAATTTTTTTGTTTGCTTTTTTTATTATTATTTTAACTGTTAAACTTTTCTTTTGTTTGTAGAGCTTTCAAGAATGGAATTAATATTCCGCTTTTAAAATTTTGTTAACTTTTTTCTTTTTGGGTTTTGCTTTTTGCTAAATTTAGTTAACTTTTTGCTTTTTCCGGCTCTTAGGAATCTTAAATTCAAGCATTGCATTTAGTTAAGAGCTGATAGAGGGAATCGACCAATGGGAATTTTTTCCATAGCAGTCTCCTTCATTGTTCAATGCCGATTTCGCAATCGCAATCTCTCTTTGGCAATATGTGAAGATTCCTCAAGGACTCCAACCAGTGTCATGCCCAATTGTTTCAAGACGGTAAACGATCGGTTATTATATGATTAGAGAAACTGAATGGTAACAACGTAACAATGGTGTTTCCATTGGTAACGCCGATGTTTGAGAGAACGTCAAGGGAACCCTGAGTGTCACACTAAATATCTGAAGGTCATGTGTTTGATCCACGCTCAGGTAGAGGATCTTGAAACGATGAGCCATGCACAGATGGTAGAGGATCTTGAAACAATTAGCCATGCACAGTTGGTAGAGGATCTTCAAAGATTAGAGAAAATGAGTGGTATCGCAAATGTTGTTGACTCTATATCTTGTTGGGAAAGCGTCAGGGAAAGCTGAGTGTCAGACTGAATATCTAAAGGTCACGTGTTCCACGGTCAAGAACATAACGATGGTTTCCTTCAGTCTTCAATGGTGATTTCGCAATCGCAATCTCTCCTTGGCAATATGTGAAGATTTCTTAAGGAGGGAAACCATGGTCATGCCCAATTGTTTCAAGACAAGAAACGATCAGCCATGCACAGTTGGTAGAGGAAACCATGGTCATGCCCAATTGTTATTGTTTCAAGACAAGAAACGATCAGCCATGCACAGTTGGTAGAGGATCTTCGAAGATTAGAGAAAATGAGTGATAATGATAATGTTATTGCCTCTATATCTTGTTGGGAGAGCGTCGAGGAAACGCTGGGCGTCAGACTGAATATCTGAAGGTCATGTGTTCGATGCACGCTCCGGTCCACGCTCAACGCACCTAAAATTTCATAATTTTAGTTCTAATCGCACTAGAGGTATGGAAGTCATTTCTGTCCATTCGAATTATTTTAACATTCTATAGCCGCGCCTCTTCTCCTTCAATCCTTGTTTAAAAGTCTTCTTTATAAAAAAATTTCTGCAACTGTGGATATCATTGATGGATAATTTTGTTTGAATATTTGAGGCCATGCCTTTTTTTCGAACCTTGTTTTAAGATATGGATAGGGATTATTTTTCCTTGCACTTGAGGATAATTTTGTTTATAATTATCTTGCCACAATTCTAGAAAGTACTTATTGATACTTTTCGTGTTCCATTATCTTTTTCACGTTTCATTGTTTGATTCAGTAGCTATGGATAATTTTATGGATAATTTTGTTGGCAGGTTTATGAATCCATAGTCCATTATCTTTTTCACGTTTCATTGTTTGATTCAGTAACTATGGATAATTTTGTTTGCAGGTTTATGAATCCGATTCTACAACTATGGATAGGGTGTTTATGTTTATGGATAATTTTGTTGGCACATTTGAAATGTTAAGCACTTGTTAACCATTTGAATGGGAAAGCATTTATTGATATTTTTCGTTTTGCATTACAATTAGTCTTCACTATTCGTCTGTCCTCGAACTCAATTGCAATTAGTCATCAATTAGTACATATTGATACTTTTCTTCATGTTTCATTACAATTAGTCCTCTTCATGTTCCATTACAATTAGTCCTCAAGGTTCATCTCTCCTCACACTCAATTACAACAATTGAGGACCACACTCAATTACAACAATTAGTTCTCAAGATTAGTCTGTCCTTACACTCAATTACAATTACTCCTCACCCCAGCCAAGCCAATTAAATTTGCTTCTAAAATATAAACACAAATAACAGCAAAAACTGAATGGCTACAGAGCGCTACTGGTAAGTTGTCTTAAGAGCAGCAAAGGTATTGAAGGCATATTGCTGTTTTGGTAATCTTGTGTTGTGGTGGTATTCCATCGTGATTATCACATTATTATTGTCATAGAATATGCGTGTATTCCATCTTATGCTTATGAGCAGTGGACGTATTTTGAAGTTTCGTTGAGTTTGTAGGTTATATTTGGGTTTGCAGGATTTATCTATGGTAATTGCCTTTCTTGTTTATTTTATTTTTTAAAGAATTTATATAATTTTATAAGTTGATTTTAAAGATAGTTATGGTCATTAACAATTAACAATAAATATTGAGTATAAAGTTTTATTAATTAAATTTCTTTTCTCATAATTAATTATTTATATTATAATTATGTCTCTCTATATATTATTTGTTAGATTATTATGTATATATTGATATCGAAATTATTATTGTAAAGAAATATGAAAATAAACTCATATTATAAATAAAGAGAATGAAATGATATATTTTTTTTTAGTTTATTTAGTAGGGGATGGGGAGGAAGAGTGGGAGGTGGGCTTGCAGAGTAGGTGGAGGAGGAGAAGTGGGTGGAGGTGGAGGTGGAGGAGGCAGAGGTGATGAAGGAGGTGGAAGAGGAGGTGGTTGTAGATCAGGAGGTGGTGGTGGTGGCGTAGGCAAAGGAGGTGGTCCTCGTGGTGGAGGAGGAGGTGGAGGTGGAGGTGAAAGAGGAGGAAGAGGGGATGGAGGGAGAGGGGAGGAGCACAATGTGGAGGTGGAGGTGGAGATGGAGGAGGAGGTGGCAGAGGTGGGAGAGGAAGAGGAGGGAGAGGGGGAGGACGAGGAGGTGGAGGTGGAGGAGGTGAAGGTGGTGGAGGTGGAGGATGAGGAGGTGGTGGAGATGGAGGCAGAGGTGGAGGAGGAGGAGGTGGTGATGTAGGAGGAGGAGGTGGTGGTGTAGGAGGAGGGGGAAGGGTTGTTGGTGATGGTGGAGGAGGTGGTGGAGGAAGAGGAGGTGGAAGTGGATGTAGAGGTGGAGGAGGAGAGTGAAGGGGATGAAGTGGAGGTGGAGGAGGAGGCAGAGGTTGATGTGAAGGTGAGCAGGACGAGGAGGTGGAGGCAAAGGTGGGGGAGGTGGAGGTGGAGATGGAAAAGGTGAAGGTGGGTGAGGTGGAGCCGGAGAAGGTGGTGGTGGAGGATGAGGTGGAGTATGAATAGGTGGAGGTGGGCGTGGCCGAGGTAGAGGCAAAGGTGAAGGTGGGGGAGGTAGGGGTGGAGGAGATGGTGGTGTAGGCGGAGTTGGAGGAGGAGGACACGGTGCAATTGGATGAGGAGAAGGAGGAGTGGGTGGAGGAATAGGAGGAGGGGGAGGAAGAGGTGGAGGTGGAGGTGAAGGAGGAGGAGGTCACAGTGGTGGAAGAGGAGGTGGACAGGGAGGGGGAGGACAAGGAGGAGTTAAAGGTGAGAAGGTGGTGGAGGAGGCAGAGGTCGAGGTAGAGGAGGAGAAGGAGGTGGAGGTGGCAGAGACAAAGGTGGGGGAGGTGGAAGTGAAGGAGGTGGTTTTGGAGGTGGAGGATGAGGGGTGGTGATGGTGGAGGAGGTGGAGATGGTAGAGGCAAAGGTGGGGGAGATGGAATAGGAGGTGTTGGAGGTGGATGTGGTAGACACAGAGGCGAAGGTGAAGGAGGGGGAGGTGGAGGCGGAGGAGCTAGTGGTGTAGGTGGAGTTGGAGGAGGAGGATGGGGTGCAGGTGGATGAGGAGGAGAAGGAGGAGTGGGTCAAGGAATAGGAGGAGGGGGAGGAAGAGGTGGAGGTGTAGGAGTAGGGGGAGCTCATGGTGGTGGAAGAGGAGGTGGTGGAGATGGAGGTGGACAGGGAGGGGGAGGACGAGGAGGATTCGGAGGTGCGAAGGTGGTGGAGGAGGCGAAGGTCGATGTAGAGGAGGAAGAGGAGGAGGAGGAGGTCGAGCTAGAAAAGAGGGAGGTGGGGGAGGTGGAAGCGAAGGAGGTGATGTTGGAGGTGGAGGTGGAGGAGGAGGAGAAGGTGGAAGATGAGTGGGTGGAGGATGAGGGGTGGTGATGGTGGAGGAGGAGATGGTGCAAGACGAGGTGGTGGATGAGATGGAGGTGGAGGAGGAGGCGAAGGAGAAGGTAGAGGCATAGTTGGTGGTGGTGGAGGTGGAGGGGAGGTGGTGGTGGTGGAGGAGGTGGAGGCGGAGGAAGAGGGGTTGTTGGAGATTGAGGAGGAGGAGAAGGAGGTGGTGGTGGAGATAGTGCCAAGGAGGTGGAGGCAGAGGCAAAGGATGTGGAGGGGATGTGGTTGTGGAGGAGTTGGAGGTAGAGGCAAAGGTCTTGGAGGAGAGGTGGAGGCGGAGGAGGAGGTTCTGGAGAAGGTGGAGAAGAAGGTGGTTGAGGTGGAGGTGGAGATGAAGGAGGTGATGGAGGTGGACTCTTTCTCTCACGTTCTCCTTTGTCCATCACTTCCTTTACCACTACCCTCCCTCTCCGACTCCCACTCCCATATCTCTCTCCTCTCCCTCTTGACTTCTTCCTACTCCCTCTATTTCTCTTCCTTCCCCTCATTATCTTTCTCCTACGCTTCCTCGCTATGTCCCCATCTATCCTCCTCTAGCTCCCTCCTCTCCATCTTGCTCCCTCTCCCTCTCCCTCTTGCTCCATCTCCCTCCATCTTCATCTCTCTATCTATATTCCTCCCTTGATTCCTCCCTCCCTCTCCCTCTTCTTCACCCTCTTCCTCACCCTCTTACTCATTCTTTTCCACCCCCTTCTCTCTCTCGCTGCCAACTTAATTTTATCACTACACATACCACTATCTCTAAAACCAATTCCATTTCTTTGTCTCTTCTTTTCTCCTTATGACACCATCTACCGTCACCAATGTTCTTTATCTCCTCCCTCTTCTCTCTTTCCATGTATCCTTTTCTACCTCTTTAAATTTTCCTCTCTCTCTCTCTCTCAATATTTTTAACACTTGATCTCTCATGTTATATAATTTCCCCCTCTTTCTCAGAAAATTTGTCCTTGTTTTCTTTGATGACATCCTCATCCACAGTCGCACCTGGGCCACACATCTTCAACATGTAGATATTCTCTTGCAACTGCTCCGCAAGCATAAATTATTTGTTAAGATGTCGAAGTGCTCTTTTGGCATGGAAGAAGTTGAGTATTTAGGCCACATTGTGGGGCGTGAAGGTGTCATGGTGGACCCCAAAAAGATCCAGAAAACACAGGATTGGCCTCAACAAAGACCTTGAAGAGCTTGAGAGGTTTTTTGGATCTCACAAGCTACTATCACAAATTTGTATTTAATTATGGTCACATTGCTAGGCCCCTCACTCTACTCCTCAAGAAAAATTCATTCCTCTGGAATGATAAAGCATAACAGGCCTTTATAGCTCTCAAACATGTCATGTGTTCCACTCGAGTCTTAGCATTACCCGACTTCACCAAATCCTTTTTGATTGAATGTGATGCTTTTGGTATGGGTATTGGGGTAGTCTTAATGCAAGAAGGTCGACCCTTGGCCTTCACGAGCCAACAACTAAGTGGGAAGAATCTGGGACAATCTACCTATGAGAAGGAGATGATGGCCATCTTACATGAGGTAGATACATAGTGACCATACTTATTGGGGCGTTGTTTCAAAATTTGCAAAGACCATCAAAGCCTTAAATATTTTTTGGAGCAATGCCTATACTCGCCAGCACCTATTCTCACCACAACAAAATAAATGGCTTGCCAAAATGCTGGGATATGATTATGAGATCATTTACAAGAAAGGGCATGAAAATATTGTAGTAGATGCATTATCCCACCAATTTGAGGAGGAAAGTACCTTGCTCACAATTTCCCTTCCCATTCCAGAATGGATTGAAGAGGCTCATAAGGAATGGTTTTCACATTCTTGGCTCTCCCAACTCATTAATCAACTGTAAGCGGATCCAAATTTCAGAGCGGGATACTCATGGTAGGATGAGATTCTTCACTACAAGGACAGAGTCGTAATATCACCAACATCTACCCTCAAAAGCCGCATTTTGGTGGAGTTGCACTGATTTCCCTCTGCAGGACATTCATGCTTTTAGAAGACATACGCTCGCACTCAAAGATAATTTTTTTGGATAGGCATGAAAAAGGAAGTTCTTACTTTTGTAAATGAATACGACTTTTGTCAGTGCCACAAAGGAGAAACAATCAAATCCCCCGCACATTATAGCCCTTGCCCATCCTGATCTCAATCTAGACGGAGGTTTTTATGGATTTCATTATGGGTCTTCCAATGTCAGGAATCAAGTCAGTCATCATGGTGCTTGTGGACAAACTTTCTAAGTATGGTCATTTTTGTGCCCTACCCCACCCTTTTACACTAACTTTGGTCGCTTAATATTTCATGGATCGGATCTTCAAATTGCATGGCATACCCACTTCCATTGTGTCCGATCGTGACTCAGTCTTCACCAGTAACTTTTGGCAGGAACTCTTCAGGCTACAAGGTACCCAACTACAACTCCGTACTTTCAATCATCCACAAACTAATGGTCAAACTGAAGTAGTCAACAAATGTCTGGAGATCTACCTTAACTATTTCAATTCAGAAAAGCAAAATCTCTGGGTATAGTGGTTACCACTATACGAATGGTGATATAACACCAACTATCATGCCACCACCAAAATGACTCCATATGAAGCAGTTTATGGTCAAATCCCTCCTTCTCGTACTTCTTATATCAAGGTATGCTGGAAGGTAAAAGTAGTGGATCAACTCCTATAGAACCACACAACCATGCTAGCCCACCTTAGAGAGAATCTTCATTAAGCCCAAAACTGCATGAAGCAACACACAAATCAACATCACTCAGAATGCCAATTTCAAGAAGGGGATTAGGTATTTTTGAGGTTGAAACCATATAAGAAGACATCACTCAAAGACAAGGTTTGTCAAAAATTATCTCCAAAATTCTACATATTGTATCAAGTACTTCAACGCATTGGAGAAGTTTTATACAAGATAGCTTTGCCACCCACTGCAAAAATGCATCCAGTCTTCCATGTCTCATGCCTCAAGAAAGTGATTGGGAACCATTGTAGAATTCAAACCAGTCTACCTGAAGTGGAAGAAGAAGGGTTAATCTGGCTCCAACTTGAACAAGTTTTTGACACACGAGAGTGACACCTGCATGGTTGCACGATTAAGGAAGTCCTTATCAAGTGGAAAGACACCTCTCCCGAAGATGCGACCTGGGAACTAGCTACTATCCTTCAGCAGTTTTCGTAGATTCAGCCTTGAAGACAAGGCTATTATTATGGGGGAGGGCATGTTAGGGTCCCACGCTAGCCCCCTTATTTATGTAATAGGATCGAGTCATAGTTATAGTTAAGTAAAGAGTCAATAAATCCCATTTTAATAATGTATATGGCTAACCCACATTTAATGAAGGGTCCATAGTTAGTTGGAAATGGGCCATGGTATTAATAAGAAACATGGTATTTCCCCATGGTATTGCATGTATGAATCCTATATAAAGGATAGAGACTCCGCTTGAGGAGAATCATGTCTTATTTCGTAATTGAACTCAACTCTATTGGAGGTTCCCCCTCGAAGATGCAAGTGAACATTGCTCTCTAAATAAAAAAATACTTGTTGTTATTTCTTATTGTTCTATGTTCTAGGTATATTTCTTCGCATATTTAGTATTCTAGTATCATCTTGCAGGTTAAGAGCATAACAGAGAGGGAGAGTGAAAGAGACAGTGATAGAGGAGGGGAGAAATGGAGAGAGAGAGAGGGAGAAAACACAAGAGAGGAGCCAGAGGGACAAATGGGGGAGAGGTATAAAAGGAGATGTAGAGAGAGGTAGAGGGAATTAGAGGGATTCAGGTTAGGGAGGGGAAGAGAAAAATAGATAGAGGGATGGAGGGTGTGAAGAGGTTAGGGAGAGGTAGGGAGAGTGGGAAAGGAGAGAGGTAGAGAGGGGGATATTGAGAAAAGGGAGAAGTGGAGTAAGGGAGAGAGAGAGGGGAGGGAAAGGGAGGATGGAAGCGAGGGGGGAGGAAATGTAGTTCGAGAGAGAAACAGGGAGTGAATGAGAGAAAAAGAGGTTGGGGAGGATGAGTGTGAGAAGTGGAGGAATATAATATAGTCAAGTGATAGGGAGAGGGAGAAACATGTAGAGGAAGGGGGAGGGTGTATGTGAAGATATAGAGGGGGAGGTGGTGGTGGGAAGGAGATGGGAGATTTATGGGAATAGAGAGAGAGGGGAAGAGAAAGAGCGTAATGGGGAGAGTGAGAGAATGGGAAGTGGGAAGGAGGGGGAGGGTCTATGGGAAGAGAGAGGGGGAAGTGAGAGAGAGTAAAGGGGAGAGTGAGAGAGTGTGAGGGGGTAAAAATATATAGAAAGGGAGAGAGAGTGAGGGAGGGAGAGTGAGGGAGAGAGAGGTATATGGAGTTGGAGGAGGGAGAGAGATAGTGGGATTGACAAAAGGATAGAGGGAGGGAATGGAGGAGGGGAGTGGCAAGAGAGAGATAGTAGTAGTGGTGGAGAGAGAGAGGGAGAGTGAGAGTGGGTTTTGGTGAGGGAACGAAACTAGGAGAGAGAGAGAGGGAGGGATAGAGTGATAAAGGGGAGGAGAGACAATGAGAGAGAGGGACAAAGGGATAAATAGAGAGAGGGTCAGAGAGAGATAGTTTGATATGAATAGAGGGAGAGAGGAATGGGGTGAGAGAGAGAGAGAGAGAGGGAAGGGATAGGGAATTGGAGAGAGAGAATGGACAAGGGAGGCAGAGTGAGTGAGAGGGAGAGAGACACAAATAGAGGGAGAGGGGGATGGTGAGGTGGTGGGAGAGGGATAGATGGAGGAAGGATGGGAGTGGGAGTGTTGGATGGTAAGCGAGGGATAGTGGCAAAGACATAGATGGGGAGACCAGTAGAGGAGGGACATGGACAGGGATTGGGAGAGAGAGAAGGAGAGAGGAATACATGGGTAGGGAACAGAGAGAGAGTGCATTAGAGAGGGTGATAGAATGGGATAAAGATAGAGGATGGGTGAGAGAGAGAGTGAAGGGGAGATGGTGGGAGGGGGTGGTGTAGAGAGAGAGGGAGGTGGCAAGGAGAGAGAGTGAGAGAGATAGAAACCAAGGGTGGGAAACGAGGGAGGGAGAGTGAGAAAAGGAATATGGTAGAACGGGAGAGGTTTGGGGCATAGGGATAGAGAGAATGTGGAGAGAGAGTGAGCAAAGGGGAATTTGGAGAGGGAAAGGGGAATGCGAATGAGAGAGAGCGAGCAAGGAAGGATGAGGAGAGAGAAAGGGGAATGGGAGGGATAGTAAGATATAAGTGGGAGAGTGAGATTGGGGGGGGGAATGGAGAGAGAGAGAGTGGGGGGGATAAGAGGATATAGGAGGGAGGGGGAGAAAGGTAAATGTGGAGAGAGGTAGAGGGAGTTAGAGGGAGGTGGAGGAGGAAGGGGAGAGAGAATGAGACCAATAGATAGAGGGAGGGAGGGAGAGGTGGGGAGAGTGGGGAAGGGGAGAGGTAGTGAGGAGGAGGGTGAGTAAGGGAGGAAGGGGGAGTGGGGGATAGGGTGAAAGAAAGAGGGGTCAAGGGAGAGGCATGGATTGCTGTAGAGAGGAGGAGGGAGGGAGGGATGGAAGAGGAGGAAGTGAGTGAAAAGTTATAAACCTCCACCTACTATTTGTCATGCACCTCTTTTCATTCATTTTGAGAATCTCCTCTTCTCTTTTTGATTCATCCCTTTCTTCATCCTAAACCACTTCACATAGTGTGTTGTCGATCTTCTTGATGCACTCACTACCATAATGGAAAGGCTCATACAATATATACCCTCTACCATAGACCCCTCGGTTTTTTCCCTTTGTCGAACAAAAATTTTCAATCTCTTCATGTAACTCTCAAAGACGAACAATATCCAATGGTAAGAAATGACCCCAACTAATTCAACCTCATCTACTAGGTGAATTAGAAGATGAACCTAAAAGTCCATGAAACTCATCAACAACTCTTTCTCAAAGATAAAAATAATATTACCTATATCTTGATGCCACCATGGAATTCTAGTCATATGAATATCCTTTGGTGTGATCTAACATGAAAATGCAGATGATTTAAATATGGCACATTATAGCTCTTGGAGGGGGTCATGGTTCATACATCGATGTAAGAGTAGAGTATAATAACACTACACCGTCGACCATATGCTCCCCATTTGAATCAAACATTTATGAAAATTCCTTCTCCCTCTCTCTCTCATACGCTATAAGGCTTTTAGTTTTTTTCATTATTGTAGGTCTTTGGTTTCTCTCTAATTTACCATTGAAAGCAGGTGTTTCTCTTCTATAAGGGTTTTCTTCTGGGATGAATACCCTAGAGCAGTCATACACTAGATTTCGTAGGTGGTCGAACCACCAAACCTCCAGAGAAGTTCTACAACATTTACATCCATGATACCCTTTTGTTACTAAACCTAAAAAATTATTATATACACATCATCATGTTAGCAACCATGAAGATCTGAACAATTTCATCAAATTAAATTAATAAATAAATAAAACTTTGATTTACCATAGCAAACTCCTAATCTTGGATAATGATGTATGGTGGAAGAATGTATCCCATACAACATAAAACTCCTCTCTCTTGTGATGGGTCTTTATACATGATACACAATTATCCCTTCCCATAATCCTTCAATTCATCTACCAATGGTTGTAAGCAGACATCCATATTATTTATGTGTCTTCTACCAGGACTTTGAGAGCCAACATAAGATGTTCATTCTTCACCAAAAATAATGGGGGGATATTTTTATTGATCACTACTACAAGCCAAACAAAATAGTTGGTGTTTTGGAGGGAATATGGGTTGACACCATCCATGTATATGCTAAGTCATAGACTTCATACTTCATCCTTTAATTTTTCAGGACATGTACCCTCTATATGCTTCATGGCTATTGAATCTGTTTGGATTTGCATAACTCCTAACTCACTTCTATGTGAGGCATGAGATCCCTACAACATAGATAATTCTTTGCAATGAAAGAGTCTTTGAATCCTTGGGATTATAGTAATATTCCTTAATATATTATGAGGACGACCGTGTGATTGACCTGCTTTTTTAATTATGGTACCTGTCACTCCCACATCTAAAACATATCTCTTTACCTACATATTATCCTCTAGATAGAATATAATCGTTCAAAAATGCATCATATGGTATGTACTCAACGCCCAACATTTTCAAGTACTTTACCTCTTTGCAACTACTTGACAAGATATTATTGCTTAGAAGAACTTTATCTTTAAGTATCATGTAGTTTATGGGGAATATAATTGTATAATGTCAATATTTAACATTCATAAAATCAACCATTTTAAATTTAACTGTGTGACAAAATCTAAGGAACTTGATCGGTAATGCAAGTCAATTAACTCAATATTGTGGAGAAACACACATTCCACATGAAAAAAATCACATTATACAACAACATTGTTGTCCCTAGCTTAGTACACTTTGACCTTCAGTCAGGTCCAAAGAGAGGGGTGGTGGATGAATATTTTAGGCTTTCGAATAAGGTATCAATGATACGAGCATCATCCCCTAGCTCATCATTCTAGAATACATCTAAAAACATTGCCTCCATGGAAGTTGTATCCTTTAAGTAATAATCTATACCAACCTCCATTTGATTGCCTCCATTTCCAACTTGTGATGAAGAACTATCATTGTTGTAGTCATTCCTAATTGGTGAAGCTAGAAATAGTGGGGATTGAATATGTGGTTGATTCAACCATTCTTTATATTCTTGCTCTCTGATTATTTTTCTTAATGTAGCCTTCTCTAGAGTCGACATTGTTCTAGGGTGCTCCAGAACATGGTAGGTTGGTTTCTCATTATAACTAGAATAATTCAAAAAATATTGAATGGTATCATTCTTAAGCAAATCAATGCAATTGATTTGTTGAAATTACATTATATACCAAATTATTATTGCCATCGTTGATTGAGGATTACATCCCCTCCTCAACCTCGACCTCCACCTCATCGTCCTCCTCCTCCACCTCCACCTCCACCTCCTCCCCCTCCACCTCCACTTCCACCTCCACCTCCATTTCCTCCTCAAAAACCTTCTCCACCTCCTCCACCTGCACCTTCTCCTCCATCTCCATCTCCACCGCCTTGTCCTCTTCCACCACCTCCAACTCAAGCACCTCCTCCTACACCACCACCTCCAACCTTCTTCGCCACCACCTCCTCCTCCACCACCTCCAACCATTCTTCCCCTCCACCATGTCAACCTCCACCTCGCCCTCCCCGTCCTCCACCATGTCCTCTACCTCCACCTCCATCACCACCTCCTCCTCCACTACATCCTCTACCTCCATCTCCGTCATCCCCTTCTCAACCTAGAACTACACCCCCTCCTCCTCCTCCTCCACCTCCACCTCCACCTCCTTGGCCACCTACCCCTCATACTTCACATCCACATCCACCTCCACCTCCTCTACCACCTCCTCCTTCTTGGCCACCTCTACCTCCTCCTCATCCTCCTCCTCCTCCTCCACCACCTCCATCTCCACCTCCTCCTCCACCACCTCCATATCCACCTCCTCCTCCACCACCTCCTCCACCTCTATCTCTGACATCCCCTCCTCAACCTTGACCTCCACTCCGTCCTCCTCCTCTTGCATCTCCACCTCCACCTTCATCTCCACCATCCCCTCCTCAACCTCGACCTCCACCCCGTCCTCCTCCTCCTGCAGCTTCACCTCCACCTGCTCCACTTCAACCTCCACCTCCTTGACAACCTACCCCTCATCCTTCACATCCACCTCCACCTCCACCTCCTCAACCACCTCCTCCTCCTTGACTGCCTCTACCTCCTCCTCCACCTTCTCCACCTCCACCATCACCTCCTCCACCTCCTTCTCCTCCTCCACCTCCACCTCATCCCTCGACCACCTCCTCCACCTCCACCTCCACATTCACCATACCTCCAGCACCTCCACCTCCTTGAGCACCTCCTCCTCCTCCTCTGATTCATCCTCATCATGCTCCTTATCCTCCTCAACATCCTCCTCCAACACCTCCTCCTTCTCCTCAACATCCTCCTCCAATACCTCCTCTTCCTCGACCTCCACCTGCATGTCCACCTCTTCCACCACCTCTAAATCTGCCTCTACTTCCTCCTCCTCCTCCTCTACCTTCTCCACCTCAACCATCACCTCCTCCACCTATGCCTCCTCTATTAACGTTCGTTACCTGTGATGAGAGATCTCGTATTCCTCACCTAGAGCCCTAGACAGTGAGCCCGTTACTCCATCGTTACCTCGTTAATAGAATATTATAATCACGATGGAATATCATCAGGGATATTATATAATAATAATATTATTATAATCTCGCATATTCTATGGCTTGGCTTGATGTGTTCTCAAATGGAATTACAAATATCTTTCTGGTCATTGGACCAAATCAGGTTAGGTTAAGGTGGCCGAAACGCAAGATTACGAAAACAGCACTATGCGTGCTGCTCTTCTTTAATGTTAGGTTGGCTGTTGTTCTTTAATGTAGTGGTGCATTAAGACAATGTACCGGCAGGGCTTTGTAGCTATTCAGGTTTTTCTGTTATTTGTGTTTATATTTTAGAAGCAAATTTAATTGGATGGGGTCAAGATTAATTGTAATTGAGTGTGAGGACAGTTGTGTTTATATTTTAGAAGCAAATTTAATTGGATAGGGTCAAAATTAATTGTAATTGAGTGTGAGGACAGAGTAATCTTGAAGACGAAGTGTTAAAACTTTTCATATGTGGGAAAAAAATATAATGGAACAAGAAAAGTATCAATAAGTGCTTTCCATAATTGCAAAAAATAATTATAAACACGTTATCAACATTTCAAACATTAACATTTTCAATGCTCAACATTTCAAATTATCCATAACCAAAAATACATAATGCATCATTGCAAGAAAAAATTATAAACCATACTTTAAAACAAGGCTCAAACAAAAGGCATGGCTTCAAATGTGCAAACAAAATTATCCATAAACGATATCCATATTTGTAGAAAAAATTTATAAACAAGACTTTAAAACAAAATCATCCTTAAACGACTTAAAAGGAAAGCTCGAAAAAGAACCATCACTAAAGAATGTTAAGATAAATCAAATCAATGTTAAGATAAATCGAATCGACAAAAATGGCTGGCTTACCTCTAGTGTGATTAGAACTAGAAATGTGAACTTTTAGGTGCGATGAGCGTGGCCCGAAACGTGGATCGAACACATAACCTTCAGATATTCAGTCTGACGTTCAGACTTCCATTGACGCTTTCCCGACAAAGCTAGCTATCTTCTTTAACTCTGAGAAATATACGACAACAACATTGGTGTTACCAATGGAAACACCATCGTGAGGTTGTTACCACTCATTTTCCCTAATCTTCGAACATCCTCTACCAACTGTGCTAACATTTATTTTCTCTAATCATCCAACATCCTCTTAAGTTCATTTCAGTTATTATTTCTTCACAATTTAGTTTTATAAATAATTTTTTATTTTTTTTGTATTCTATCCTTCCATGCACTAAAATAAACCAACTTTAGGTAAGTTTTTCTAAATTTACTTTTATTTATTTCAAAATTATAAAATTTCTAAATTGTGTATTTTGTATATGGTTTTCTCTTATTTTCACTATTATATGCAATATGAATAATAAAGATTTTCTATTTGGTTTCTATTTATTCATATTTATATTATTGGGTTAAATATATATAGTGTTAAATTAATCTTTTAATATCTCACTTTTTTTCTTATTTCTAATTCTTTCCTAGTGAACATTAAATTAAATGTTCAATTTTGAGTCAAATCTAAAATGAAGGGTTGTTGTTCTGCTACTTTAGTTTATTTCAACTATTAGGGATATTTATTCTAATCACATTATATAAAATGTGTATGAAATCTCATTTCTTTATTTAGCAATGACATTCAAAGAAAACAAAACACAACAAAATGACAGGATAGTATAAATATTACTTCTCCATTAATTTTGTTAGATTCAATAATAGTGTTATGTTTTTTGTTATTTTTTGACAATTCTATATCATAATGTGAACAAATATTTTTTTAGATATGCATTATATCTATTATGCCATTCAAAATAAAATGTTAACATCAAAATAAGAATTGAGATTTTGATTTTCCAATTAATAAATATGTTAAATGAAACTCATTAAAATAAACCTCCATTCAAAAGGACATGTTACCATTGTCATTTTGCGTGAATAGGGAGAGTCTCTAACATTAAACTCACTATGCTAGAAGAAATTGGTCAACTGATCATGATGACAAAATCTACAACTGGGAAAAACACATTGGTGACATGTTGAATATGAATTGGTATGGATGTAAAAATTCAAATAACTCCATTTCATTCCTCTCTATAGTAATTTGGCTAGCCATGAAAAATTCACAAGTTAGCCCCTATGAAATCTTTAGAAATCTTCCAATAGATAGGTGGTACATCAACACATACACAAAATGTTTCCTCCCTCGTTGCACATTCAGTTGTCCCTCAACATATCTGAAGTTTTGTATGTGGACTCTTTATATGTAGACCTGAAAGAGGTTCTGTATTAGCCTACAACTGACCAGATATTTATAGAATCAGTTAATAATCTAACATAATATTCTTAGTTCCACCATAAGCTTGAGAAGAACAAGGGGATATACTTTTACTCCTCGCCTATGTTGAACAATAAGAAGAAAGGGAAGCATAATTTTACATGGAAATCTACATTTGACCTCTCAATACCTGTGACATAATATCCTAAGAATTTTATCTTCTACAGTTATACAATAGATTTTGTGAATTTGTGTAGCTATTATCTCTTTATTCAGAGATGGTTACAACCATTCTAGCCAATTTGTGTTCTTTCTCTTATTTTATTTATTAATAGAAGTTGACTTTTCAGCATATTATTAAGCTGAGAGACTCATTCTACAAACTAATATGAGCGATTCGTCCCTTAAATTCACATGTACCCCTATAAAATAAACATAAACTATTATCTAAATAGAAAAATAATGTTGACTATAATAAAATAAAATGAATATATTGTAAAGTAATTACAACTAAAAAAACTATCCCTCAAATTGACATTGGCCCCTATAAAATAAAAATAAACTATGCTCTAAATATAAAAATAATGTCGGTTATAATATAGTAAAATAAATATGTTGTAAAGTAATTAGAAGTAAAAAAAATGTGTGACTAAGATGTTTAAACTTTTACTTTTCAAAAATATTTGAGAAAGAGATTTAAATAAACTATTTTTCCAAAAACGTTTGAACATGTTATTTAAATAAAGTATTTGAAGACCTATGTTAAATAATTTATGCATGATATCAAATTCATATATATCTATATATAGAAAAAATTGATAAAACAAAATATTTTAATACCTGACATATACTTAAAAATCTATTAATAATTAAAAAACCATTTTAATTTTCACTGATAAAATGTCTCATTGTACATGTTATGTCAAATATTTTAATGTCAACTATGTATATATTATATATCATTTAAAAAAAAATATGTATATATCATGAAAATAATTAAGTTTTTGATTTTAAATCCTATATATATACTTTATATAGATTTGAAAAATACAATTTAAAAGATAATAAAATTCACTTTCTATTTTGCACTCTAAAGAAGTATTTGATCCCTCTCTGCTCATGTTAGATCCATACATTAATAGATATTTTTAGTGTGCTTTAGTTACTTTCCTGTATTTTATTTCATTCCTTGTATATCTTGGGTCATCCTATCTACTGAACCCTCCATTGACATTCACATTTCCATTAACTTGTTGAGCAAATATGCTAGTTTAATTGTCCTAAGGTCAACCCAAGCAACATAGCGAATTTTAATTTGTCATTCATTTACTTAGTTTATTTGAATGTTATTTGATTCTCTCATCTTTTTCATGCAAATTACTAATGTAGTATTTTTTCATAGCTTGATGTTTTTCTTGTGCTTAAAATCCTACAAGAAGTTCACAATTTTTGTGTTTGTAGACATAATGTCTACGTTAAAATTGTAGAAATATTCTATTGCTAAGGAAAAAATAGAGGATGAATGGACACTATTATGTGTGTTGATATGTTTGTTTGAAGCTAATAAAAGTTTGTAACTTGATGAAAGAGTTATAAATATTGTTATTGTGAACAATTATCAATGAGATTAATTCTTAGATGGAAGTTAATAAAATTTTGTTGATAAAATGTATGGTATAATAATCTACATAAAAAGTGGATGACATTGATTATATTTCTATGTTTATTTATTATTTAATGTAAGGTAATTAGATATTTTTGAGCTAAGAGGCTCATTTTACAATCCAGTGAGAGAGAGGGGTGTAATTTTGTTTGTGTTCAACCTCAAGTTGACAAGTGTCTCTCTTAAAATAAAAATAAAAATAAATATTATTTAAATAGAAAGTAATGTCAACTACAATAAAAAATGAATATACACGTTTAGTTATTTTAAATTAAAAATATTATAAACTAACAATAATTTCATCCTGAATGTTCATATGAAGAAGAAGTTGTAAGAACATTTCACTCACACTATCCACCATAAACAAAACATTTTCATATCCACATGAAATCAAATAGTTTTTTATCAATTTAATAGAGAAATAAAGTAATTAAAAGTTTCAAAAGATAAAGTTTTATTATACCTTTCAAAACTATTTCAATATAAGAATCAAATAATCTATTTGAATAAATGTGTCTAAAATAAAATTATTTATATATATATATATATATATATATATATATATATGAATGATTAATAAGAAAAAATACAATGTGAAACATCAATAAAATATAAGTGATTAGAGGGTTTAACAATTAATCATATTGTTGGGGATATCTCTCCAATTAAGTCCCTTATCATATACTTCAGAAAAAACTCCTATAAATTTTATATTATATAATTATTTTTAAATATCGATTTTTTTTTTTTTTTTTAATTATTTTATTATCTAATCTTCCATTAAATGCTTATTTCAATTTGTTTCATTTGTTTTCCATTCTTATCTTTATAATTAACTTTAAATCCATTATTTTTTAATTTAGAATTAGCATATTGCCATCTTTCTCATTTTGATTATTATTAAATATGATTTTTCATTAATTTTTAATTTAGAATTGGCATATTGCCGTCTTTCTTATTTTGATTGTTATTAAATAAGATTTTTTATTAATTTTTAATTAGATTGTTTAATTTTAAATCCTCATTTTATTTGTTATTAATTCTTAATTGAATTCCAAATTATTATTATAATAAATTATATTTATTATTAATTTATTTTTCATTTTTAGATTTTTAATAAATCTTTTGATTATTAATTTTCAATTCAGAATAAGTTTATTTAACAAATTCTTATTTTTATATTATTATTTTATTAATTTTAATTTTCAATTAATTCCTATTTTTTATTTTTTATTTATTTTTTCATTGTTTAATTTTAATTTATTCTCATTATTAATTTTCAATTTGGAAAGACGTCTATTTAAATCATTTTTATTCCTATATTATTATTTTTTTCACTTTAATTTTCAACTAATTCTTATTTTTTCTTATTTTTAATTTGTATTCTTGTTTCATGTCTCAATTTAATTACCACTGTTTTAATTAGTAATTCTCCTTAAATCGTATTTTCTACTATTAACACCTAGCCCAGTAGGGTAGAGATGTTGTAATGCAATGTTTAACATTTTGACTAAGTCAAATAACATAAAAATAAAAATGTTAATGTAATGTAATGCAAATATTTTAACACTCTCAAAATAAAATAAAAATTAAAAATAACTTTCTAAAAATAAAATAATAATAAAAACAAATATGGCCCATGAAAATTAAACCAACTTAGTTTTATCTTAACTTCAGATCTACCAAGCACCTAGAGGGATCAAATCTCTTGATATACAAACCTATTTTAAAATGGAAAAATATATGATCTCTCTAGCCACTTGGTAGATCCAAGTTAAACCGGATCCAATATGGTAGATATCATTTTATTATTATCTCTTTTTGTTATATATCAGCTAATTGTTAATCATTTTAATAATCCATTAATTCCTATTTTATTTTTAATCAATTCCTATATTATATTTTCAATTTGTGGATTTGGTCAATTATAAATTATTTTAGTTAATTTGATTAAAAACCCATTTTATTTATCAAATCATTTTAACAATTTTATATGAATTTGACCTTGACCCAACAAATAATTAATTCATGTTCTCCTATAAATATGCCCTCCAACACTAGCTTGCTCACAATAGCTCTTTGCTTAGCTCTTTGGTTCCTGATGATGGATGAAGTAACCATATGATACGTTGGACCCATCAAAAATACATTACACACTTCTCTTTTGAAAGTATCCAACAATATCATTAAAGTATTTGAAAATATTTTGACTTGGAAAGTTAAGTATTTAATGCTCAAGTTAAATAAATATTTAAACATGTTGTTTGTGTGTGTGTATAAAACATGGATCTATCACACTGCGTAAACTTATTTTCTACCATGTAAAAGGGTTTTGCACCTCAAAAATTTATATCCATCTAGGCTCTTGCTAGATCCATGGTTAAGGTGGTAGTTTACTCACAATAGCTCTTTGGTTAGCTCTTTGGTTCCTGATGATGGACGAAGTAACTATATAATATGTTGGACCCTGTAACATCCCTCGTGAAAAGTTAATGTTAGTAAATAATAAAAGTAATTATGAACAAAGACTTTATTTGAAATATATATATATATATATAACTCTGTTATTCATTTTAAAAACGATTGTGTTAGTGCTATTTGAACTGAGCTTATGATTAAATCATGGTTAGTAACTGTGGAATCAGTTACAATGGAACCCTAACTACCTTCAGGGGTATTTGAGACCCCAGAGGAAAAGGGGGAATGCCAAGTCTAGTTAGGATCAGATGGCAGAGAAGAAAAAAATGTTCATGCTATGTCTGGTTAGGATTAGATGGCATTAAGGAAAGGAATTTTCCTGTGTACGCTATGTCTAGTTAGGATCAGATAGCGTTTACTTGCGAGACCAGTGTAATTGCAGTCGAGAGGACCTGCAAGTGCTTGGGGGTGGAAGATTAAAGAGGAACTCTTCCTACGGATGGGTGGATTGACAAGCATTACAAGTAGGTTTGTAAAGAAACAGGTACGGCCTACTATGTGTATATTTACTTATTGAGATGTCTCTTGTATGGTTCTGTGTTAAAAGATACACTGTTCTGCGCTAAGAAGATTGATTCAGTGGAAACCCTTTGACTGTCATTCATAACCGAAAATAATAAAAGAACACTAGTTGCTGTATTTTAGACAGAGACCAAGACACTTGCATTTTGAAGAAACGAATATTAAACCCTTGCATATCTCATTCGGAAAGAATAGTAGAAAAGTTGAATAAATAAGTCTTTGCTACTACAGGGACAACAAGAAATATGAACAGAAGTAATACTGTAAAAGCTCCTACTTATATTTACATGTCGAAGGGAAGAATCAGAATTCTTTATTTACAGACAGAATCGAAAAGAAAAGTACAGTCACTCTTTGCAAAGGAATGTATTATGCTCATAACAATATGACAATTATTTTATAAGACGGGACTGGCAAGTCTCGCAAACCCAATATATACACCGTAGTAGATATTGCCTTATTCAAACGAAATGAAAGAATATATATATATACATTGACCCCGGCCAGGAGGACCGCAAGTACCTTAGAGTCGAAGAACCAGACACTGTATTAATAATATTCATATGCACGGATTAAACAGCACAGGGTTTACGCATTCAGGATTCATAACATTTAAAAGAAATATGTATGTCGAGGACTGCATGGTAACTGTGGTTACAAGCAGTCTCAGCCAAAGCTTCCTAGTAAAAACCCTCGCTCAGAATAACTTAAACGAGCTGGGCTGAAGCTTATTCAGGACGGCCGGAGCGCCATAGTCGAAAAATAATAAATAACTTGGGTATAGGATTGTATACCAAGAAAACAAGGTTAATGCAGAACTTAAAACATATTTAAGGCATGCAACTCATAAATAGGCTTAACGCTGATAAAAAAAGACATAATGCAATTATACCGAGAACAGGTAATGCCAAAACTTAATACTTGTAATATATAGACGAGCTTGAGACGAGCATAACCCAATGGATAACATGATAAAAGTCAGAACCGTATTTGAATAACAGTTATGCCGTGAGTCAGGCATTTAAATAGATGATAAACTGTGCATAGATACATTACTCGGTGAACCAAGCTTAGACAGAGGCCAACATAACATGAGCCCTTAAACAAAGACTAAATACAACAATCTAACAAACGAGGGAAATGAACCATATAGGTTTGTAACAAGTAGAACCTGGTCGTATAGCGGAGGAAAGTTTGGTAGCAAGGAACTCGGTATCCCTGTTCAACAGAACAGAGGATTAGCCACTGTTCCGAGAAAGAAAAATCGAAATCAGATTCTAAAAAAAGAGGATTTCCTCATACCTGTGGCAGGATGGTCGGGGTTGGAAAGTCGGGTCTTTCCCCAACGATGTCTGGACGCCGAAAGCCTTCCCTGTAAAACCATGGAGACAGATGACTGAGTAACATGTGAAACGACTGAGGAACGAAATCATTTAAATGTAAACAATATCGGAAATATCTTTCAAGAACTCGACTTAACCTGAGCAGTGAGTTGATGAGTTTCTTTGTGCCTTGGTAGAGCGTGGAACCCTGGTGCGGTGGAGAACCATGAGGTCTTCGGCCGAACTCAGTCGAGCCGAGGACTTCGGTAGCCAAACTCTTGACCCAGAATGAAAACAATAACCAAGCCAATACAAAATGAACCTTGAATATTCAACGCATGACCCTGCCTCGTGGCACAGCCTCCGCCTTTGATCTGAGGAAGTCTGCCACCACCGTCTGATCAGCGAGAAGGATCCGGAAGGGTTTGAGCGCGAAATGGTAAGACCGAGGAGCCAGCCTCGTAGGTCTCAATCACGCCACCGCACATGGCAGAACGAAGGTGAGCCGTTGATCGGGCCAGATGGATGAACCACAGCAGGCCAGTACTGCAAACGACAGTGCATTACTGTACCCATATCTCCAAGAGCAAGTTAGTCCGATCTCGGGTTGAATGCCATACAGGTCGCAATTAAGGTTGGTGCCAGCCCATGGTACCCGGGATCTGCCGTGGCAGCAAGTCCCATGACCGCCACAACATAAACCCATATATATATAAGAAAACCCTTTTTATAATTAGATAGGGAATCGAATGTTACGACTAATACTGTAATCAAATGAATATTGACTGTGATGATTATAAAGTGCATGTCAGGTAATAAAATATGAATGTGTCAAAGCCCGAAAGGTCTTAGGTGCATGTTGTAACATTATTACATAAACATATAAGTCAAATTCTTGGAGAATCACGGTACATGTGGATTATACGTTTGACATATTATGGTCTGGTGAATGTAGATTTACTTATATATATAAAAAAAAATTTACCTATGTTTTAGAGCGTGACAATTTGGTATCAGAGCCCAAGGTTTACAACTCTGTGACCTTTGGGAAAATTTCAAAATTACAGTAACATAAACATAAACAGTATCATGATGAAAGTTCAGATTACGCTAAAAGTAAATTATATCTGTTTAATGAGTGATTCTTAAACAGGTAGTAGCAGAATGAGGAGAGCAATTAGCGCCCCTCATGGAAATTTGGATCAACCCGAAAATGTGGTACAACCTCAGGGACATCCTGAGTTTTGGGTGAAACTGGGAGCAGAAGGCTGCAATACTGATTCGACGCTAATGAGGACTGTTCAGGAACTCAAAGATGAAATGGCCCGGTTGCGTGCAGATAACGCAAGATTAAATGTGGAACAAGAGAGGATCCTGAAAAGTTTATCCGATAAGCAACATCAACAGCAGTCACATCCGAGGCCTGGACAGCCACGAGTATCAGATGAACACAGTTTTGACACTGAACCAGAGGAAGCGGAAGACAGAGTAGAGATGCGGTGAATAAGTATTTTCAAGTGTATGAATATGATCATCATCTTAAGGCAAGGCTGGCTATATTCCAGCTGCAGGCCAAAGCCACGCTATGGTGGGAGGAGGTCAAGATGGTGCGGGGAGTGAGTGAACAAGATGTGACATGGGAAATGTTTCAAAGATATTTCAAGGAGAAGTATCTGACAGAACGCTTTTATAATGAATAAGCGCGAGAATTTCATGATCTGCGGCTTGGACAGCAGACCATTGACGAGTTCGTAACTAAATTCACATCCCTGCTTCGTTACGTGCCCTATATTCGTGAAGAGAAGGCTAAGGTACAAAGATTCGTTATCAGCCTACCTCTGACCATGCGAGAAAGGATAGAGTTCGATAATCCGAAGACTATGGATGAAGCAATTCGGAAGGCAAGACTGTGTTATCAGCAGAACAAATCAAAAGGAGAAAATTTTGGGAAGCGTTGGACAGATAAGCGGGGCAATAAAATGCCTATGGGAAGTAAGGGAGCACGCAGCAATTTTCAAAAAGGATTCTCGAAAGGAGACAATACTAAAAATCAGAACAGATTTAAGCCTCCTGCAGAATCCAAGTATAGTGAACAGCAAGTTAGATTGGACAATGAAGGCTCAGCTCGGCCACCTGTTCAGTGTTGGGGTTGTGGCAGACCCCATTATATTAGAAATTTCCCTCATCAGAAGGACAACGATCAGTTGTCCCAGATCTATGAAGCTTCGACAGTAGGAGATGTGGCTCGATCCATACCCAGAATCAATGCAGCATTGGAGGATCGACAAGCTGATTACCAGCCAACAATGATAGAGTTTGAAGGTAAGATCTTTGACCGACCTATTTCTATTTTAGTAGATCCCGGAGCTACTTTAAGCTATATAAGTCCCAAAGTTGTGGAAAGCTGTGGTTTGCAAACTAGCAAATTTAAAAGTCCTTGGCTAGTACAGCTGGCCACTGGAGCCAAAAGATGAGTACTAACTAAAGTCAACAACTGTCCATTAAGGTTAGCTGGCCAAACAATAACAACTGAGTTAAACGTACTTCCTCTTGGTTCCTATGATGTGCTGATAGGAATGGACTGGTTGGAACGACGATGGTCTATAATTAATTGTAAAACAAAAACAGTCTCTTACCGAGATGAATTGGGTATGGGAAAAGAGATTCAAGGCATCCAGAAACCAGTGCAGATTCGGCCGATCACGGCCTCACAGCTGGTTAAGTGTATCCGAAAGAAATGCCAGATTTATGCAGTACAAGTGGGGTATGCAGATTCTGTGGATAAGGCTGCAACTGTTGAAAATATACCGATAGTGCAAGATTTTGCAGATGTATTTCCTGAAGAAATTCCGGGGCTGCCGCCTAAAAGGGATTTAGACTTCACCATTGAGCTGGTACTCGGAGCAGCCCCAGTGTCTCGGGCACCCTATCGGATGAGTGTGCCAGAGTTAACTGAGTTAAAAATGCAACTGCAAGAGCTGTTGGATAAGAAGTATATCCGTCCTAGTGTATCTCCTTGGGGAGCACCTGTGTTATTTGTAAGGAAAAAGGATGGAACTATGCGTATGTGTATAGATTATAAACAGCTGAACAAGCTGACTGTGAAAAACAAATACCCCTTACCCCGCATTGATGAGCTGTTTGATCAGGTGAAGGGAGCGACAATCTTCTCTAAGATTGATTTAAGGTCTGGTTACCATCAAATCAGAATCAAAGATGAGGACATAGCCAAGACAGATTTTCGTACTCGTTATGGACACTATGAGTTTGTGGTACTGCCTTTTGGATTAACTAATGCACCTGCAACATTCATGTGTTTGATGAATAGTGTATTTCATCAATACCTAGACAAATTGTTATTGATTTTCATTGATGATATACTTATATACTCCCGGAATATCAAGGAGCATGAGGAACATTTGAGGATAGTGTTACAGACCTTACGGGAGCATCAGTTATATGGAAAATTCAGCAAATGTGATTTTTATAAAGAACAGATCCAGTATTTGGGCCACATTATTACGAAGGAAGGTATAGCTGTAGACCTCGAAAAGATTAAAACTATAATGGAATGGCCTACACCCGAGGATGTAGCAGATATTCGATCCTTCATGGGGCTGGCTGGATATTATCGGCAGTTTGTAGAAGGTTTTTCTAGAGTTGCCTACCCTATTACCTCCTTGCAAAAGAAGGGAAAAGTGTTTAAATGGACAGCAGACTGTCAACGGAGTTTCGAACAACTCAAACATTTACTTACCACAGCACCTGTGTTGTGTGTGGTAGATCCCGAAAAGGAGTATGTAGTTTGTATAGATGCCAGTAAGGAGGGCGTGGGTGGAGTGCTAACGCAGGAAGGTAAAGTGATTGCCTATGAATCCAGGAAGTTAAAGGAACATGAGCAGAAATATTCTACCTATGATCTGGAATTAACCGCTGTGATCCATGCTTTGAAGATGTGGCGCCATTATTTAGTAGGGAGGAAATTTCTGTTAATGACGGATCACCACAGCCTGACTAGTTACTTTAGTCAACCCACTTTAAACGCAAGACAAGCAAGATGGGTGGACTTTTTGGGAAATTTCGATTTCGAAATTAAGCACTTAAAGGGAAAGGAGAACAGAGTAGTTGATGCACTAAGTCGAAAGGTGCATTGCATTTATGAGATTGGTATTAGTCAAGGATGGTCCACCCTTGACAAAGAGATTGAGGAGGCTGCGGCGCAAGATCAGATTTATTTGCAAAAGAAGCATTTGGTGCAGAATTCAGATACCCGTTCAATACAACAAGGTTACACCTTGAATGCAGCCGAAATTTTATGCTACCAGAAGAAGATTTATATACCCAATCAGAGTGGTATTAAAGAAAAGATTCTGGATGAAAATCATAGAAGTCCTTATGCAGGACATCCGGGTTACCCGAAATTAATCACCTCGCTAAGGAAGGAGTATTACTGGCCAGGCATGAAGAAGGATGTTATAGAATACCTGGCGCGCTGTTTGGAGTGTCAACAGGTGAAGGCTGAACATCAGCACCCTGCAGGATTACTACAGCCATTGCCCATACCAGATGGAAATGGGAGACCACAACCATGGACTTTATCACCGGGTCGCCGAAATCCAAAAAGAACAATGATTCTATAATGGTGGTAGTGGATAAACTCAGCAAGTCAGCTCACTTTATACCGGTTCAATCCACTTATCGTGTAGCTCAAATCGCAAACATTTTTATGCAAAATATATTTAAAATTCATGGGCTGCCGAAAGTAATAATATCTGATTGTGATGTTAAGTTTACCTCAGCTTTTTGGAGGACCTTATTTGAAGGTCTAGGAACTCAATTGAGCTTCAGCACCGCATATCATCCGCAAACTGACGGACAGACCGAACGAGTGAATCAAGTAGTAGAGGACATGCTGAGGTCTTATGTGATGCAGCAACCTACGCGGTGGGAGGAGTATTTACACCTAGTGGAATTCGCTTATAACAATGGCTATCACTCGTCCTTGAAGATGAGCCCATTCGAAGTACTTTACGGCCGGAAATGCCGCACACCCTCCAATTGGGGTGGACCGGAGGACACATTCTTGCTGGGTCCTGAGATGTTGGAAGAAATGGAAGTTATGGTGAAAAACGTTAGAGCTAATCTAAAGTTGGCACAGGACAGGCAGAAGAATTTTGCAGATCGGAAGAGAACATTTAAAGAGTACCAAGTGGGTGAACATGTGTACATCAGAATTCGAGCTAGGAAAAGTGCCCTTCAATGGAATGCTTGTGCCAAATTGGCACCGCGTTTTTGTGGACCATTCCAAATTCTGGAGAGAGTAGGGCCGGTAGCTTATCAGCTCACCCTACCCAGCCATATTCGGGTTCACAATGTCTTCCATGTATCAGTTTTAAAGAGATATGTGTATGACCCTAGGCATATAATAAGTTGGCAGGACATTCAGGTAAGGAAAGACTGTTATATAATGTAAACTAAAATAGAATACTAGTAAGCAGCTGATCTGATTGTGATGTGTTTCAGGTGGAACCGGAAGGAGAGTTCCTGGTCGAACCAGTGAACATATTAGATCGGAGAAGAGTCGAGCTGCGGAAAAAGGTCATCTGCCAGGTTAAAGTGCACTGGCATCACTTTGGGCCTGAAGAGGCCACCTGGGAGGATGAACAAATGATGAAGGATACTTATCCCAGACTGTTTTTGGATGAACAGCAACATCGGGACGATGTAGACTTTCAGGAGGGGGAGATGTAACATCCCTCGTGAAAAGTTAATGTTAGTAAATAATAAAAGTAATTATGAACAAAGACTTTATTTGAAATATATATATATAACTCTGTTATTAATTTTATGTTAATTAAAAACGATTGTGTTAGTGCTATTTGAACTGAGCTTATGATTAAATCATGGTTAGTAACTGTGGAATCAATTACAATGGAACCCTAACTACCTTCAGGGGTAGTTGAGACCCCAGAGGAAAAGGGGGAATGCTAAGTCTGGTTAGGATCAGATGGCAGAGAAGAAAAAAATGTTCATGCTATGTCTGGTTAGGATCAGATGGCATTAAGGAAAGGAATTTTCCTGTGTACGCTATGTCTGGTTAGGATCAGATAGCGTTTACTGGCGAGACCAGTGTAATTGCAGTCGAGAGGACCTGCAAGTGCTTGGGGGTGGAAGATTAAAGAGGAACTCTTCCTACGGACGGGTGGATTGACAAGCATTACAAGTAGGTTTGTAAAGAAACAGGTACGACCTACTATGTGTATATTTACTTATTGAGATGTCTCTTGTATGGTTCTTTGTTAAAAGATACACTGTTCTGCGCTAAGAAGATTGATTCAGTGGAAACCCTTTGACTGTCATTCATAACCAAAAATAAGAAAAGAACACTAGTTGTTGTATTTTAGATAGAGACCGAGACACTTGCATTCTGAAGAAACGAATATTAAACCCTTGCATATCTCATTCGGAAACAACAATAGAAAAGTTGAATAAATAAGTCTTTGCTACTACAAGCACAGCAAGAAATATGAACAAAAGTAATACTGTAAAAACTCCTACTTATATTTACATGTTGAAGGGAAGAATCATAATTCTTTATTTACAGACAGAATCGAAAAGAAAAGTACAATCACTCTTTGCAAAGGAATGTATTATGCTCATAACAATATGACAATTATTTTATAAGACGGGACTGGCAAGTCTCGCAAACCCAATATATACACCGTAGTAGATATTGCCTTATTCAAACGAAATGAAAGAATATATATATATATACATTGACCCCGGCCAGGAGGACCGCAAGTACCTTAGAGTCGAAGAACCAGACACTGTATTAATAATATGCATATGCACGGATTAAACAACACAGGGTTTACGCATTCAGGATTCATAACATTTAAAAGAAATATGTATGCCGAGGACTGCATGGTAACTGTGGTTACAAGCAGTCTCAGCCAAAGCTTCCTAGTAAAAACCGTCGCTCAGAATAAGTTAAACGAGCTGGGCTGAAGCTTATTCAGGAAGGCCGAAGCGCCATAGTCGAAAAATAATAAATAACTTGGGTATAGGATTGTATACCAAGAAAACAAGGTTAACGTAGAACTTAAAACATATTTAAGGCATGCAACTCATAAACAGGCTTAACGCTGATAAAAAAAGACATAATGCAATTATACCGAGAACAGGTAATGCCAAAACTTAATACTTGTAATATATAGACGAGCTTGAGATGAGCATAACCCAATGGATAGCATGATAAAAGTCAGAACCGTATTTGAATAACAGTTATGCCGTGAGTTGGGCATTTAAATAGATGGTAAACTGTGCATAGATACATTACTCGGTAAACCAAGCTTAGACAGAGACCATCATAACATGAGCCCTTAAACAAAGACTAAATACAATAATCTAACAGACGAGGGAAATGAACCATATAGGTTCGTAACAATCAGAACCTGGTCGTATAGCGGAGGAAAGTTTGGTAGCAAGGAACTCGGCATCCCTGTTCAGCAGAACAGAGGATTAGCCACTGTTCTGAGAAAGAAAAATCGAAATCAGATTCTAAAAAAAGAGGATTTCCTCATACCTGTGGCAGGATGGTCGGGGCTGGAAAGTCGGGTCTTTTCCCCAACAATGTCTGGACGCCGAAAGCCTTCCCTGTAAAACCATGGAGACAGATGACTGAGTAACATGTGAAACGACTGAGGAATGAAATCATTTAAATGTAAAAAATATCGGAAATATCTTTCAAGAACTCGACTTAACCTGAGCAGTGAGTTGATGAGTTTATTTGTGCCTTGGTAGAGCGTGGAACCCTGGTGCGGTGGAGAACCATAAGGTCTTCGGCCGAACTCAGTCGAGCCGAGGACTTCGGCAGCCAAACTCTCGACCCAGAATGAAAACAATAACCAAGCCAATACAAAATGAACCTTAAATATTCAACGCATGACCCTGCCTCGTGGCACAGCCTCCGCCTTTGATCTGAGGAAGTCTGCCACCACCGTCCGATCAGCGAGAAGGATCCGGAAGGGTTTGAGCGCGAAATGGTAAGACCGAGGAGCCAGCCTCGTAGCTCTCGATCACGCCACCGCACATGGCAGAACGAAGGTGAACCGTTGATCGAGCCAGATGGATGAACCACAGCAGGCCAGTACTGCAAACGACAGTGCATTACTGTACCCATATCTCCAAGAGCAAGTTAGTCCGATCTCGGGTCGAACGCCATACAGCTCGCAATTAATTTTGGTGCCAGCCCATGGTACCCGGGATCTGCAGCGGCAACAAGTCCCATGACCGCCACAACATAAACCCATATATATATAAGAAAACCCTTTTTATAATTAGATAGGGAATCGAATGTTATGACTAATACTGTAATCAAATGAATATTGACTATGATGATTACTAAGTGCGTGTCAGGAAATAAAATATGAATGTGTCAAAGCCCGAAAGGTCTTAGGTGCATGCTGTAACATTATTACATAAACATATAAGTCAAATTCTTGGAGAATCACGGTACATGTGGATTATACGTTTGATATATTATGGTCTGGTGAATGTAGATTTACTTATATATAATTTTTTTTTTTACCTATGTTTTAGAGCGTGATAGACCCATAAAAAATCCATTACACAGTTCTCTTTGAGAAGTATCCAACAATATCATTAAAATATTTGAAAATATTTTGAGTTGGAAAGTTAAGTATTTAATGCTCAAGTTAAATATATATTTAAACATGTTGTTTGTGTGTGTATAAAACATGGATCTATCATACTGTGTAAACTTGTTTTCTACCATGTAAAATGGTTTTGCACCTCAAAAGTTTATATCCATCTAGGCTCTTGCTAGATCCATGGTTAAGGTGGTGATGTAGTCAAACTTTATATATATATATAACCAACATAGTTCCATCTTAAATGTGGATCTATCATCGTGTGTAAACTTTTTTCCTTAGTTTTTCATTCTAAAAAATCTTTGCATATCAAAAGATTTGATCCCTCTAAATTTTCATTAGATCTATGGTTAAGACAAATCTACACTAGTATATTACTAAAAAAAAGAGTGTTGTAGTCAAACTTAATTAACCCCATTTAATATTCATCTTATCATTAAAAAAACTATTATATTTTACATATGTTTTTAAAATTTTATTAATACAAATATTAGTATTTCAAACAATATTCTATAACAATTAGCGTTATAATTTGCATTCCTACCTTTTTAGTATTATATTGAGAAAGACTTATTACATTAAGACAATATTCTATGTGAATTACTATTATAGTTTGCATTCTTATTTTTAGTATTATATCTCTCTGAAACTTATGACATTAACACAACTATAAAAGAAAAAACAAAAAGGAGAGAAAATAGAAAACTCTCAACAAATAGCTTTTGTAGCCCAGATCTAAAGGAACCATAATAAGAAAAAAAAAAAACAAAAAATAAATGCTTCCATTTAAAAAAGCTATCAGACAACTGTCCGAAGTAAATAACTTTTCAATAAAAACAACAAAATACATATGCGTGACGAAAATTCCAGAGTAGACTTTCATTAAAAATGTCTTTTCCTATACACGTATTACTGTGTAAATAATTTCTTAAAAGGTTGATGCCAATATAATAAACTTTATCAACACAAAGGTTCAAATTTTTTTTTAAAGTTTTTTCTTTTGTTAAAAATAATTTTTTATATATTTAATAGATTAAAAAAACATTTTTAATTCAATTATACAATTTAAACTTTCAATTCTAATAAATTTTTACAATACTTGATTAAAATTTATTAAAGAATATAAATAGAAAAAACTAAAGTATCGAATTTAATAAATACAGAAAAAGTAGTTTTATAATAGATATGAACACACGTATTGAATTGAGATGCGTAGAATTCTGGAATCATATAAATTCTTACACCACTCTATAAATGAGCTCACAAATGGCAGAGACAATGTGCGTGAGTGGAAATAATGCGCATAACCTGCAGCGGTGATCACTGTCATACCTTGGCGAGAGTCCGCATAATCAAAGGGTACCTATCAGTATGCACGTACAGACTGCCAATCCACACAAGTAAAAATATCAACTCTTCTCCCTCCCTTCTTTCGAAGCTCTCCATCTTCCAGAGAATCATAAAAGTAAGTTCTAGTATTTTCATTTCAGATATAAGTTCGAAACGAAAAACCAGAGTTATAATCATGACAACAATTAAGAGGATTTCACTTGCCGACAACAGTTAGCCAGAAATGACACAGGTCATGGAGACGCTTTCTTCGGCAAAGAAAATTGCAACATGGCACAGGCCAAAAGGCTATTTAAGTACCCTTTTAGGTGTCATGTAGTCCACACCCATTTCATATATTAGAAATGGTTTGGTATGCTTAGATCTAAGAAATAATTAAAAAGTACAATGGTCAAATAAATGATTAATTTAGCAAAAATATAAAAGAGAGAAGAACAATGGTCTGGTAAACAACTATATTAATGTTGATAGCTCATTTATATAGTTTTGAATTACAGTTTCAATCACATACTGTATTTCGTTTTGAATTACAGTTTCAATCACATTTCATTTGGAATTCAAAAATAGAGTTAGAATGTGAAACCCAATTCAAGAACCACTTCTAACTTTCACCGGCACCACACCTCCATCGAGGGTACTTCTGGCTGGTACAATGCACTAAATAATTTCAAAGCCAGCAATGTTGTCATGGCCCATAGATTCAGCAACACCGTTGTCAGTACGGAATGATATCCCCTGCATCAGCCAGAGTTTGAATCCTCCCTCCACTCCTCGCTTTCATCCGCGCCGCAACCTCGGTACGAGCACTGAAAATTTGAGCATTACGAGCACATGCAGAGGCTGAGAGGCACAACGAAAAGCCTTTAACTCCATCTCTCCCGAACCCGTCCTTTCATAACGTACATTTGCTATCATAATATTGCTACCTTTCCTATTTCAAATATGAATGGAATTAATTGGAATCTCACCTGCGTTCCCACTCCCTATTTTTATTAGGCCCTAATGCGTTTCCCCCTGAGAACACTCCCCCGAAATGTCACTCTGTCACCTTTAGCACCCTTTGATCAATTGTTAGACGATTCAAAAAAATTTAACCATTAGATCTCATCACCGCTCCAAGTGCTTCATCTATGAAAAGCATCCCGATCAACGCAGCCCATTTTCTAAACGCAAACGCTTCTCTGCCCATCCAGTTCACTGTGCTGGGAGTACAGGTTATTGCTGGCCTACTTGCCCAAAAGATGATGATGCTGGTGGCCATCGAGTTTGAAGAGGTAATATTTGTCATGACAGTATTTGATTTTGGGTTATTCCATCTCACCTGATTCGAGCCACTAATAACTTGATGCATGGGTTTCTGGTACAGACAGTCTTCGACATTCGAGAGCTTATTTATCTCGAGTAATCTTTAAAATATTGTGCGTAATACATAGGCTCATCATTAAAGAGTTTTTATTTTCTTTTAACTCATTCTTCATGCATCTACAGGTATCAGACTTTGCAGAAGTCCTTTCCTTATGGTTGTGCTGGGTTTGGATGAGTCCTCTTACTCAGGGTTGCCACTTTCTGATTTCTAGGTTGGTCTCATTACCAAACTTTAGGGCGGTCTATCTTGCTTGAATGCTTTCGGGAACAAGGTGTCTATGTTTGTAATCATTCTATCGAATGAGATTCTGGTTTTTCTGGGTGGAAATGTAAATTTAAGTCGAGGCTTCAAGCTAGACTTAGTCTGACTTTTGTTATTTTGATTGAACAAGGGTTTTGTTTAATGGGCAACTAAGTGGTTCCAAAAATGTGCCATGGCATAAACCTGTGTAGCTCCGACTTCACCGAGCGTTTGATTTTTAATTTACTTACCCAAAAAGGTCTGAAGTTTTGGGCTTCTGAAATCGAAGCTTGTTATGCGCATTTCCCTTTGAGAACACTCCCCCGAAATGCCACTCTGTCACCTTTAGCACCCTTTGATCCATTGTTAGACGATTCAAAAAAATTTAACCATTAGATCTCATCACTGCTCCAACTGCTTCATCTATGAAAAGTATCCCGATTGACGTAGCCCATTTTCTAAACGCTTCCCCTTTTTTCTGCGAAAAGCTGGCCACGGACATGAAAAAGAATGTGGAGAAGAGATGGCAATAGACCCAGCCCATTTTCTCAACGCTTCCCCTTTTTTCTCCATAAATCTGGCCATATGAAAAAGAATATGGAGAAGACATGCCATTACTGCCTGAATGGACACAACCAGTGGTGGCTGCCTTCTTTTTCTGCGCAGGAATGCCGACCATAGCAGAATCTTTTTCTTATGTAATGCCATATTTTGAAACATGCCCTTTAAAATTATTGGGAGTTTGATTTCAATGGTGACATTCCTCCCATAGACTCGTCCTCGAAACCCATACAATTTTTCTTTTCAAACTGTTGCATCAATTTTTTGTTGATGGCATCCGTGCCCAGAGGGAATTCTTCCCTTCTGATCAAGGTACCATTCCGTCATTTTGCTTTCAGATTTTTCAATTGATCACGCCCATTTCTATTTTATCAATTTTATGGAGATATGTGTGTGGTGATATTGATTGTTTTTTGCAGAGGGGCTGAGCAGCATATCGAATCTCCATAGTGAACAATTGGAGTTGTGGGTCAATCCATTCATGGAGACTTGGACGAAGAGATTGATGGATTGCATTGTAAGTTTTTCCAGCTCAAAAATATAGACCATGCATCCCATATTTGTTAACGCTTGTTTATCTACAAACCCTAATAAAGGGATCATGTATTAAGTTCTGTAATGAAATTGCTCTCTAATTTTTGCAGTAGTTTGTGAAGGTAATCTTGGCCTTTTGTATTATTTTCATGAACTTTGAGATAGCTCAGAAGATAGAGTCAGAGGCTACGTTCCAAAATGGGTTTCTCAACTAGCTGGTAAGGATGAATTCTCTCAATATTTCATTTTCTTGAAAATGATGGTCAAACTTATCAAAAATGTAATCATATCACAAATATAGGATCACCGTCTCAGGAATTTAGGGCAAACTATGCCAGAAAAAGAATAAAAAGAGAGGACAGCCTCATGCTCAAAATTTTAATGGGTAAAGTGTCTGCAGGTTAAACTTACACGAGTGTAGTTTGATGCAATATTTATTTTCTTCCTTTTTAGAAGTTATGTTGATAAACACACCTTAGGGTCGAGGTTTCACCACTAATGGGTTTCTTACCACTTTTTGAAATTCCATTCGGGTGGGGCAGACGAGAGCAAGAAAGAAAACCCCAATGGATGGCTTAATTTTTACATTTGGGCTGCTTATTTTTTTTTTTGGTTAAATCCCATGTAAAATGGAATGTGGTGTACACTATTGTTTCAGTGATAGAAAATTGAAGCATATTCTGAGACATTAAGAAAATAATGTAGGACTATATTCATGGTCTCCGCAATTAGTTTTTAATTAAGATAGAAATATGAAACCTGGCTGTTGGATTACTGGGTCTACCAAAAGCGTATCATTTGAGGCTTTTCAATTGAATTTGTGTGAAATGCAGATTTTAGGCTGGAATTTGGCATTCAGTAACTTATTTTTGTAGGGAAGAGAAGCCTCTAAAAAAAAATCAAAACAAAACAGAGATCTATTTCCAAATTCTGGTTGAGAGTTAATAAATTACAAAACTGAGTATATTTTGACCAGAAAGGAATGATATCAGAACCCTTTTTTATTATTATTGTTTATATAATATTTCCGTTTTTATTGTTTAAGCAATTGTCCTCTCTTTCAATTGAAGGAAACCTGCAAATTGTCCTATGTATCTCAAGAACTTTTATGTGAAACTGTTGATCAACATGATGTGAGAAGTTGGTAAGGTATTAATTCTTGGTTTAGTTCTAAAATACTGTCGGGGTTGTGAGTACAACCTATTGTGCAGAAGCTAAAACTTTTCAAGGTTATACTTGCTAATTATTTTTTCATGATCAATTTAAATCAAGGATTAGGTTTCAGCGTAGGCATTTTAAATCTTTTTCAGCATTTTCTTTCATGCATTGAACGTCCATTTCTGGATGCTATGTAGTGTTGAAATCAATAATTTTGGGTTTAGAAATTAGAAACAATGAAATCTATTTTAAAATGCAAAAATAAATCAATGTTATATCAGTGATAAATTCTTAATCCATGAGACCACTGTAGTTAAAATTAACTCACTCACATGTTGATGATATAATTGATACAGGTTTTTTATTTTTTTATTCTTAATATCTTGCTATGTAGTGTTGAAATCAATAATTTTGGGTTTAGAAATTAGAAACAATGAAATCTATTTTAAAATGCAAAAATAAATCAATGTTATATCAGTGATAAATTCTTAATCCATGAGAACACTGTAGTTAAAATTAACTCACTCACATGTTGATGATATAATTGATACAGGTTTTTTATTTTTTTATTCTTAATATCTTCAACAAACTGTTAGGTTAAATTAGATCAAAAGGATTCTTTGCACTCACCTCTAACTAACATATAGGAAAATGCTAGGTTATTTAAAACATTTTCACATATAATCAAAATACAGGAAAAGTTCTAGGCCATTTACAGCATTGCACAGTTATATTCTACTGAATGGTTGCTTCTTGTTCTTTTGGGTATTTGTTATTAATTTGAGTCTTTAATTTGTGTAGCTTATTTTTAAAAGCTGTCTTGGTCATCTGATTATGCAATGACATGGTTGTGGTAGTAAATGACAATGATGAAAGATCAAGCTGGAGTTAACAACATGAAAAGATTAAACAGAAATATAATGCCGAAGGGTTCTAACGAAAAGTCAAAAATCTCCTTACCGTGTTACATGATAGTGCACGACAACATAAATAACTAAGTGCATAAATATGTGCCCCTCGAATAATAAGTACAGAAAAACCCAATGCAAATTTTTTTTTTGGTCGATGGCTGTATTTACATATATATGACTCGAAGTCCAAGTTCACTTTCACATTACCCGCCACGTGAAAATTTCATGATGGTAAACCTGTGTAATTTAATTGATTTATTAATAATTTAATTTCATAAAAAGTGGAGAATGTGGTTTTTATTTTTATATAAATTGATTTATTTGAATTAAGAAAATTAAAGATCAAAATGGTGTATATATATGTGTAAAATTGTATTTATATTGAGTGAGATGGTATGTTTTTTTGTTATTTCAATTGTATTTTTGAATAAATAAATAGGTTCAACACTTTAAACAATTATTTTTATTGGTTTAATATTACAAGTATTTTGTAGATTTTTAATATGGTTAAATTATATCTTAATTGATTGATTGATAATTTAATTTAGTAAAAAGCGGAGAAATTGGCTTTTAATTATTATATAAATTGATTTATTTGAATTAAGAAAATTAAAAATCAGAGTGATGTATATATATATATATATATATATATATATATATATATATATATATATATATGCAAAGTTATATTTATATTGGGTGAGATTGTATGTTTTCTTTGTTATTTGGATTATATTTTTCAACCCTTAGATTGTGTATATTAGATAGCTAAAAAAATGATAAAAAGGTTCAATAGTTAAACTATACTAATTAAAATAGTGCAGTCTAATTATAACAAGTTTTTATTTTTTTCCAAAATTTAAGAAGACAAATTTCAATGAGATTCTAGGAATATAATTTGTAACACTGCAATATTGTTAAATTATATCTTAATTGATTGATTGATAACTCAATTTAGTAAAAACTGGAGAAGTTGGCTTTTATTTATTATATAAATTGATTCATTTGAATCAAGAAAATTAAAAATCAAAGCGATATATATATATATATATATATATATATATATATATATATATATATATATATATATATATATATATATATATATATATGAAAATTTATATTTATACTGGGTGAGATTGTACGTTTTCTTTGTTATTTGGATTGTATTTTTGAACCCTTAGATTGTGTAGATTAGATAGCTAAAAAATGATAAGGTTCAATAG
Source organism: Pinus tabuliformis (assembly GCA_031772625.1). Lineage (NCBI taxonomy): Eukaryota > Viridiplantae > Streptophyta > Pinopsida > Pinales > Pinaceae > Pinus > Pinus tabuliformis. The sequence continues at coordinate 775,579,777 of CM062818.1, forward strand.
TTAAACTATACTAATTAAAATAATGCAGTCTAATTATAAAAAGTTTTTATTTTTTTTTCAAAATTTAAGAAAACAAATTTCAATGGGGTTTTAGGGATATAATTTGTAACACTACAATATGGTTAAACTATATCTTGATTGATTGATTGATAATTTAATAAATTATATCTTAACTGATAGAGTGATAACTTAATTTAGTATTGGCTATTATTTATTATATAAATTGATTCATTTGAATTTAAAAAATTAAAAATCAAACTGGTGTATATATGTGCAAAGTTATATCTATATTGGGTGAGATTGTAAGTTTTTTTTGTTATTTGAATTGTATTTTTGAACCCTTAGATTGTGTGGATTAGATTGCTAAAAATTGATAAGAAGGTCTAATAGTTAAACTATACTAATTAAAATAATGCAGTCAAATTTCAATGGGATTCTAGGGATATAATTTGTAACACTACTTATCATATCACTTTTGTTTTTATGGGTTATATGAGGTGTTACTGACATTTTAAGTTAAATTTCTCAATTATCATTAATATACCAAGTTACAAAAATGTCAAATATCTAAAACTCTGCAGAAATATCTTAAACTGACAAGATTTCTTAAACTGAAAAGATTGCGAGGCTCCTAAGGAAGCATAAGGGGGCTTCAACCTTTAGGCCTTTAAATACCATCTGGAGCTCCCTTAGATCTGTAAAAGACCCACTTGACCCCAAGAATATGAAGGGTGTGTTGAAGAATCTAGGGCATTCAGGAATTAGTGAGGTTCTTCTTGTTCATGATAACAATTTGTGAAGTTCTTGATCATCATATTATTATTAGTGTGTGATTCAAACTGCTATCAAAACAAAACAAACAAGAACACAAAGTAGTATTTGGCTTTCTGACACACATCATTGATGCAAGCCTGAAGCTTGCATTACCCAGGAACTTTCTCCCTTTAACTTATAAAGCATGCACCTCAAATAATTGCCCAATTCACTTGTACACGTGGAAATTTTCTCCCATTTAGATTTGCAGAAGCTTGTAATTTCACATTCCTGGAAAATTCACATCTATGCCATTTATGCGGAATCTTTTCTTCACATTTAACTTCAACCATAATTATCAACATGCTCATGTGTTTATACACATCATCCAACTACAATCTACATTCTCAATCCAATTTAGAGACTTCATTTCAATCCCAATGTCAAATCTTGTACATGTTCATTAATCCAATAAACATGACCAAATGCGCAATTATTAATTTGACATTATTTTAAGCAATGGAATGCTTAGACTAATTCTTACTCAAATGCGCCCTTTTCAAACATTCAGTCATTCAGATTTTGAAAATCTGTCTTCAATCTCTATTTAATACAACAGAAGACATTCTTACCACTTGCCAAGCTGTAGTCGAATTCATCAATTGCTTTTCTGATTACTTGGATGCCTTTCACCTTCATATGCCCTTACTACCATACTATTTTGCGCTTCTGTATCAAATTGCCAGCGTCCTTACTGTGCCTTTCACATCTTTGCAAATGAATCTTCAACTCATTGTCAAAACAGCTTCAAATATACAGTACTGCGTTTCATTCGGCAACTCATTCACATATCTACAAAACGCAATGATACCTAACCATAATGTTAACACATGTTTGTAAATGCGCTTACCTCTCATTTAGAATGCTCCTCACCTGCTCCATCCATCAGAAACTGTTCAACACAACAATTTATGTTGCAATACCACAGATCGATTTCAAAATTTACTGCAAGTTAATTTCCATCATAATTTCTTCATTTCACATTTCAATACATCATTGTTTCGTTTCTAATGGACAGATTGTCCGGTCATTGGATAGAACTCTGTGTTTAATACCAGAACTCTGCGTTTTTTTATTAATTTTAGTTTCCAATTACCAGATTCAATTCTGGTTCCACACTTCAAAAAATTGATTGTGCTATGATTTACGCAATTGGTTATTGTTTTAACACGCTCCACATACCTTTTACCTCTGAATTTTATACCACGTGCAATCCTTGTTTCAATTGCAGTCGAGCCACCATCTAAACAATGTTCAGTTTAATAATTCAACCAATGCATTCATTCCGGAATTGTGAATATTGTATCTTCTAATGACAGCGTTCAGGATGACAATATAAACTTATGGATTCAATTTCAATTTGGAATAATCATTACAGCGAATACGTTACCCTCTGCATTTACCTTTTAATCGATTTCACAACAGCGCCATTTGTTCTAGCTGACACTGTTTCAACAAATGATGCTATTCATTGGTCCTTTTAATGCAAACAACTCTTAATTTCTGAAGCGATTTCCAATAATTAAAACCTCCTCACAAGTTAGAATCACAATTAATCGATTAAAACTCCAGAATCGATTTTCATACACATTATCAAGCCATTAAAATTAAATGAGAACAGCGTTCATAATGTCCTACACTTTCACGGCTTCAATATACCTCTGTTCAATACTATAGATATTCATATATATATAATCTGCCAATGTGTTGTACAAACAGTGAAATCGACCTTTCCAAACTGGCATTAAAATCTTAACCTACACCGAACTTTGGTTTCATTCCAGTCACTGAAAATAAATACAATTCCGCCAATAAGGTTATAAACACATTTATCATAAAACAATACTTACAATTCTTTTTCTTCCTGGCCAGATATGCAAATCGATGGCCCTTTTTACATAAGCCCTAAGGCTTCCAGGTAGAAAAACTTACACTGTACTCACAATCTCAATGTATTTTTCTCTCAAAACCCCTTCCTATTTATACAATTTTGAAAATGATCTAATTTAATGCTCAATCCCCTTAATATCTCAATATCACTAAAATATCTCAACAAATCCTCTTATCTAGAATCTTATCCCTTTATATCCTTAACTACCCAAATTCTCTCATATCCTTTTATTAATTAAAAAGATATTTACAAAAAACCTCACTTCCTCCTATTTTATTTAAAATAACAAATTAATTTAATAAAATATTAAAAATTGTCACACCCCCTTTTAACATATTTACAAAATAAAAAAAACGCCCTTGATGCTCCTGCATCAGACTCCCCATGTAAGAAAATTCATGACCACCTGGTCATAAGTCTGGATATTTCCTCCTGGATCCCAAATTTTATTTTGTAATCTTTCTGTGCTTTTCAATTTCTTTACTATTGTTGTCATCTGTTGTTGTCTTCCAGGTTTCCATATTTTGTGCTGTAATACTCCACTTGGTCTGCTCTTGCAATCTTTCACTGTCATTCTCTTGTTGTTGCTCCTTTTCCTTCTTTCGGCTGTCTTTCTCTGGGATGTTTTTATCATTAACCTCCTTATCAACTCCATTTCTCTGTCCAGTATGTCCTCTGTCTGCTGATTGTTTCCATCTCTTGATTGTTGAACTCTCACTCTTGCTTGTTCTTTACTTGTTTTGATTGCTTCCTTTTCACCCTTACTGTTGTTTTGCACCTTTTCTGTTGCTGCTACTATAAATGTTGCAGCCTCTCAAACTTCCTTTCCCTCTGCAACATTCCTTTGCTCATCATCTGCAATTTCTTTTTGATTATCATTTATGACAACTGCTTTGTCATCCTTCTTCAGCAATCTATCTCGGACATTCATCCTCTGTTCTTCCAATTTCCTCCTTTGAAAGTCTAATTCTTTATATAACTCAATGATTTTACTCTGAGTAGACTCTGGAAATTTTACACGATCTTCCATTTCCTCACATGGTCTTTCTTCTGCTAAATCTTCCTTAACATCCTTCAGTAGATGTTCTTCCAAACCTGCAATCATACACAAATCGTTAGTTTTAAAATCACAAGACCTTACGGTCTTGTTTGATGCTTTAGTCATCAAATCTTCCAGCTGCTTCAAAACATTCATATGATTCAACTCCTCTAGCTCTTCATCACTTTCAAAAAGTAATGGTCCACTCTCTGGGTAACATATCGAAACTTCAACATCTTCTTCAGCATCTTCCTTTTGCTGTAGCTCAATTGCTTCAAGCTTCTCTATCCTCTGTCTGGCATCAATAACCTGTTCAAGTTCCCTTAGTTCCTTTATCAACTGCATATTTACCTGATGATTCCACTTCTCTTTTAGCCTCTGCCACTTCAGCTTCTTTCTCATGACATAACCATGCTTCTGGTCTTCCTCATTTCTTTGCAACATCTCCATTAACACCTCAAGCTGAATTGCTATCTCAGCCTTCCTCCTCTCATATTCCTCTTTGCTTAACTGTCTTTGTATGCCAATTTCCTTGGCACCCTTCTCCTTTTGTCTTCTGCTGTGGTTTATTTCAGAACCTCTGTTACGACTGTCACTAGTCATCATCCTTTCCATCTCTATGAGTTCCTTACTCACTTTACTATTAAATCCTCTTCAGCAACAAGTCATATCCTGCCGCCACTTACCTCACCAAGCTCTCCTCACTCAGTCTTTTGGCAAGCAATTGGTTCTCTATCTCTGGAAACTCCTTTGAGCACTTCTCTTTGCTCTTCCTAGGCTTCAACTCATCTGCATGTTCTAAGAACACAACTCTCCTCCTTTTCCAATCTCTATTGGAATTCCTCAAGGTTCTGCCACCTCTATGTTTTCACTTAGAAACATTCACCAGCTTCCTTTATCTGTTAGCAATTGCCTTTTGGGAGTTGCAATAATACTTCAATGCAAAAGACCTTCAAAAACATATCATCTTACCTCCAAGATCTCGCCTGATCTTGTCCTCCCATTCATCTGCACTTCATTTACCTTCAGAATCTCATCACTCCTGCAAATATGTTCCAACAAATATTTATGATTCCTCTGCATAAATTCTCGATATTCAACCATTTTCAATCAGATTTTAAAATCCGATTCTTTCTCCCAATCTTCTGGCTTGATCTGGAAAACTTTAGTTGTCAGCAACAATTCCTTCTTTGCTGAATTTCTTCTTTGCTGCAACCATCAATCCTCATTCCATTTCTTTGTCCCAGCTCTGTAATTTTTGCAGTAGTTTGTGAAGGTAATCTTGGCCTTTTGTATTATTTTCATGAACTTCGAGATAGCTCAGAAGATAGAGTCAGAGGCTACGTTCCAAAATGGGTTTCTCAACTAGCTGGTCAGGATGAATTCTCTCAATATTTCATTTTCTTGAAAATGATGGTCAAACTTATCAAAAATGTAATCATATCACAAATATAGGATCACCGTCTCAGGAATTTAGGGCAAACTATGCCAGAAAAATAATAAAAAGAGAGGACAGCCTCATGCTCAAAATTTTAATGGGTAAACTGTCTGCAGGTTAACATATCAAAACAAAACTTACACGAGTGTAGTTTGATGCAATATTTATTTTCTTCCTTTTTAGAAGTTATGTTGATAAACACACCTTAGGGTCGAGGTTTCACCACTAATGGGTTTCTGTTCTACCAGAGTTGCACAGGGCTTACACTGTCCCTTACCACTTTTTGAAATTCCATTCGGGTGGCGTAGACGAGAGCAAGAAAGAAAACCCCGATGGATGGCTTAATTTTTACATTTGGGCTACCTATTTTTTTGGTTAAATCCCATGTAAAATGGAATGTGGTGTACACTATTGTTTCAGTGATAGAAAATTGAAGCATATTCTGAGACATTAAGAAAATAATGTAGGACTGTATTCATGGTCTGCGCAATCGGTTTTTAATTAAGATAGAAATATGAAACCTGGCTGTTGGATTACTGGGTCTACCAAAAGCGTATCATTTGAGGCTTTTCAATTGAATTTGTGTGAAATGGAGATTTTAGGCTGGAATTTGGCATTCAGTAACTTATTTTTGTAGGGAAGAGAAGCCTCTAAAAAAAAATCAAAACAAAACAGAGATCTATTTCCAAATTCTGGTTGAGAGTTAATAAATTACAAAACTGAGTATATTTTGAGTATATTTTGACCAGAAAGGATTGATATCAGAACCCTTTTTTATTATTATTGTTTATATAATATTTCCGTTTTTATTGTTTAAGCAATTGTCCTCTCTTTCAATTGAAGGAAACCTGCAAATTGTCCTATGTATCTCAAGAACTTTTATGTGAAACTGTTGATCAACATGATGTGAGAAGTTGGTAAGGTATTAATTCTTGGTTTAGTTCTAAAATACTATCGGGGTTGTGAGTACAACCTATTGTGCAGAAGCTAAAACTTTTCAAGGTTATACTTGCTAATTATTTTTTCATGATCAATTTAAATCAAGGATTAGGTTTCAGCGTAGGCATTTTAAATCTTTTTCAGCATTTTCTTTCATGCATTGAACGTCCATTTCTGGATGCTATGTAGTGTTGAAATTAATAATTTTGGGTTTAGAAATTAGAAACAATGAAATCTATTTTAAATTGCAGAAGTAAATCAATTTTATCTCATTGATGAATTCTTAATCCATGAGACAACTGCAGTTGAAATTAACTCACTAACATGTTGATGATGTAATTGATACAGGTTTTTGATTTTTTTATTCTTAATATCTTCAAAAAACTGTTAGTTTAAATTAGATCAAAAGGATTCTTTGCACTCACCTCTAACTAAAATATAGGAAAATGCTAGGTCATTTACAACATTTTCACATATAATCAAAATACAGGAAAAGTTCTAGGCCATTTACAACATTGCACAGTTATATTCTACTAAATGGTTGCTTCTTGTTCTTTTGGGTATTTGTTATTAATTTGCGTCTCTAATTTGTGTAGCTTATTTTTAAAAGTTGCCTTCGTTATCTGATTATGTAATGACATGGTTGTCGTAGGAAATGACAATGATCAAAGCTCAAGCTGGAGTTAAGAACAACATGAAAAGATTAAACAGAAATATAATGCCAAAGGGTTCTAACGAAAAGTAAAAAATCTCCTTACCGTGTTACATGATAGTGCACGACAACATACATAACTAAGTGAATAAATATGTGCCCCTCGAATAATAAGTACAGAAAAACCCAATGCAAACATTTTTTTTTGGTCGATGGCTGTATTTACATATATATGACTCGAAGTCCAAGTTCACTTTCACATTACCAGCCACGTAAAAATTTCATGATGGTAAATCTGTGTAATTTAATTGATTTATTAATAATTTCATTTCATAAAAAGTGGAGAATGTGGTTTTTATTTTTATATAAATTGATTTATTTGAATTAAGAAAATTAAAGATCAAAATGGTGTATATATATGTGTAAAATTGTATTTATATTGAGTGAGATGGTATGTTTTTTTGTTATTTCAATTGTATTTTTGAATAAATAAATAGGTTCAACACTTTAAACAATTATTTTTATTGGTTTAATATTACAACTATTTTGTAGATTTTTAATATGGTTAAATTATATCTTAATTGATTGATCGATAATTTAATTTAGTAAAAAGCTGAGAAATTGGCTTTTAATTATTATATAAATTGATTTATTTGAATTAAGAAAATTAAAAATCAGACTGATGTATATATATATATATATATATATATATATATATATATGCAAAGTTATATTTATATTGGGTGAGATTGTATGTTTTCTTTGTTATTTGGATTATATTTTTGAACCCTTAGATTGTGTATATTAGATAGCTAAAAAATGATAAAAAGGTTCAATAGTTAAACTATACTAATTAAAATAGTGAAGTCTAATTATAACAAGTTTTTATTTTTTTCCAAAATTTAAGAAGACAAATTTCAATGAGATTCTAGGAATATAATTTGTAACACTGCAATATTGTTAAATTATATCTTAATTGATTGATTGATAACTCAATTTAGTAAAAACTGGAGAAGTTGGCTTTTATTTATTATATAAATTGATTCATTTGAATCAAGAAAATTAAAAATCAAAGCGATATCTATATATATATATATATATATATATATATATATATATATATATATATATATATATAGATATGTGTGTGTGTGTGTGTGTGCAAAGTTTATATTGGGTGAGATTGTATGTTTTTTCTGTTATTTTGGTTGTATTTTTGAACCCTTAGATTGTGTAGATTAGATAGCTAAAAAATGATAAAAATGTTCAATAGTTAAACTATACTAATTAAAATAATGCAGTCTAATTATAAAAAGTTTTTATTTTTTTTTCAAAATTGAAGAAAACAAATTTCAATGGGGTTTTAGGGATATAATTTTTAACACTACAATATGGTTAAACTATATCTTGATTGATTGATTGATAATTTAATAAATTATATCTTAACTGATAGAGTGATAACTTAATTTAGTATTGGTTATTATTTATTATATAAATTGATTCATTTGAATTTAAAAAATTAAAAATCAAACTGGTGTATATATATGCAAAGTTATATCTATATTTGGTGAGATTGTAAGTTTTTTTTGTTAGTTGAATTGTATTTTTGAACCGTTAGATTGTGTGGATTAGATTGCTAAAAATTGATAAGAAGGTCTAATAGTTAAACTATACTAATTAAAATAATGCAGTCAAATTTCAATGGGATTCTAGGGATATAGTTTGTAACACTACTTATCATATCACTTTTGTTTTTATGGGTTATATGAGGTGTTACTGACATTTTAAGTTAAATTTCTCAATTATCATTAATATACCAAGTTACAAAAATGTCAAATATCTAAAACTCTGCAGAAATATCTTAAACTGACAAGATTTCTTAAACTGAAAAGATTGCGAGGCTCCTAAGGAAGCATAAGGGGGCTTCAACCTTTAGGCCTTTAAATACCATCTGGAGCTCCCTTAGATTTGTAAAAGACCCACTTGACCCCAAGAATATGAAGGGTGTGTTGAAGAATCTAGGGCATTCAGGAATTAGTGAGATTCTTCTTGTTCATGATAACAATTTGTGAAGTTCTTGATCATGATATTATTATTAGTGTGTGATTCAAACTGCTATCAAAACAAAACAAACAAGAACACAAAGTAGTATTTGGCTTTCTGACACACATCATTGATGCAAGCCTGAAGCTTGCATTACCCAGGAACTTTCTCCCTTTAACTTATAAAGCATGCACCTCAAATAATTGCCCAATTCACTTGTACACGCGGAAATTTTCTCCCATTTAGATTTGCAGAAGCTTGTAATTTCACATTCCTGGCAAATTCACATCTATGCCATTTATGCGGAATCTTTTCTTCACATTTAACTTCAACCATAATTATCAACATGCTCATGTGTTTATACACATCATCCAACTACAATCTACATTCTCAATCCAATTTAGAGACTTCATTTCAATCCCAATGCCAAATCTTGTACATGCTCATTAATCCAATAAACATGACCAAATGTGCAATTATTAATTTGACATTATTTTAAGCAATGGAATGCTTAGACTAATTCTTACTCAAATGCGCCCTTTTCAAACATTCAGTCATTCAGATTTTGAAAATCTGTCTTCAATCTCTATTTAATACAACAGAAGACATTCTTACCACTTGCCAAGCTGTAGTCGAATTCATCAATTGCTTTTCTGATTAATTGGATGCCTTTCACCTTCATATGCCCTTACTACAATACTATTTTGTGCTTCTGTATCAAATTGCCAGCGTCCTTACTGTGCCTTTCACATCTTTGCAAATGAATCTTCAACTCATTGTCAAAACAGCTTCAAATATACAGTACTGCGTTTCATTCGGCAACTCATTCACATATCTACAAAACGCAATGATGCCCAACCATAATGTTAACACATGTTTGTAAATGCGCTTACCTCTCATTTAGAATGCGCCTCACCTGCTCCATCCATCAGAAACTGTTCAACACAGCAATTTATGTTGCAATACCACAGATCGATTTCAAAATTTACTGCAAGTTAATTTCCATCATAATTTCTTCATTTCACATTTCAATACATCATTGTTTCGTTTCTAATGGACAGATTGTTCGGTCATTGGATAGAACTCTGTGTTTAATACCAGAACTCTGCGTTTTTTTATTAATTTTAGTTTCCAATTACCAGATTCAATTATGGTTCCACACTTCAAAAAATTGATTGTGCTATGATTTACGCAATTGGTTATTGTTTTAACACGCTCCACATACCTTTTACCTCTGAATTTTATACCACGTGCAATCCTTCTTTCAATTGCCGTCGAGCCACCATCTAAACAATGTTCAGTTTAATAATTCAACCAATGCATTCATTCCGGAATTGTGAATATTGTATCTTCTAATGACAGCGTTCAGGATGACAATACAAACTTATGGATTCAATTTCAATTTGGAATAATCATTACAGCGAATACGTTACCCTCTGCATTTACCTTTTAATCAATTTCACAACAGCGCCATTTGTTCTAGCTGACACTGTTTCAACAAATGATGCTATTCATTGGTCCTTTTAATGCAAACAACTCTTAATTTCTGAAGCGCTTTCCAATAATTAAAACCTCCTCACAAGTTAGAATCACAATTAATCGATTAAATCTCCAGAATCGATTTTCATACACATTATCAAGCCATTAAAATTAAATGAGAACAGCGTTCATAATGTCCTACACTTTCACGGCTTCAATATACCTCTGTTCAATACTGCAGATATTCATATATATATAATCTGCCAATGTGTTGTACAAACAGTGAAATCGACCTTTCCAAACTGGCATTAAAATCTTAACCTACACCGAACTTCGGTTTCATTCCAATCACTGAAAATAAATACAATTCCGCCAATAAGGTTATAAACACATTTATCATAAAACAATACTTACAATTCTTGTTCTTCCTGGCCAGATATGCAAATCGATGGCCCTTTTTACATAAGCCCTAAGGCTTCCAAGTAGAAAACCTTACACTGTACTCACAATCTCAATGTATTTTTCTCTCAAAACCCCTTCCTATTTATACAATTTTGAAAATGATCTAATTTAATGCTCAATCCCCTTAATATCTCAATATCACTAAAATATCTCAACAAATCCTCTTATCTAGAATCTTATCCCTTTATATCCTTAACTACCCAAATTCTCTCATATCCTTTTATTAATTAAAAAGATATTTACAAAAATCCTCACTTCCTCCTATTTTATTTAAAATAACAAATTAATTTAATAAAATATTAAAAATTGTCACACCCCCTTTTAACATATTTACAAAATAAAAAAAACGCCCTTGATGCTCCTGCATCAGACTCCCCATGTAAGAAAATTCATGACCACCTGGTCATAAGTCTGGATATTTCCTCCTGGATACCAAATTTTATTTTGTAATCTTTCTGTGCTTGTCAATTTCTTTACTATTGTTGTCATCTGTTGTTGTCTTCCAGGTTTCCATATTTTGTGCTGTAATACTCCACTTGGTCTGCTCTTGCAATCTTTCACTGTCATTCTCTTGTTGTTGCTCCTTTTCCTTCTTTCGGCTGTCTTTCTCTGGGATGTTTTTATCATTAACCTCCTTATCAACTCCATTTCTCTGTCCAGTATGTCCTCTGTCTGCTGATTGTTTCCATCTCTTGATTGTTGAACTCTCACTCTTGCTTGTTCTTTACTTGTTTTGATTGCTTCCTTTTCACCCTTACTGCTGTTTTGCACCTTTTCTGTTGCTGCTACTATAAATGTTGCAGCCTCCCAAACTTCCTTTCCCTCTGCAACATTCCTTTGCTCATCATCTACAATTTCTTTTTTATTATCATTTATGACAACTGCTTTGTCATCCTTCTTCAGCAATCTATCTCGGACATTCATCCTCTGTTCTTCCAATTTCCTCCTTTGAAAGTCTAATTCTTTATATAACTCAATGATTTTACTCTGAGTAGACTCTGGAAATTTTACACGATCTTCCATTTCCTCACATGGTCTTTCTTCTGCTAAATCTTCCTTAACATCCTTCAGTATATGTTCTTCCAAACCTGCAATCATACAGAAATCGTTAGTTTTAAAATCACAAGACCTTACGGTCTTGTTTGATGCTTTAGTCATCAAATCTTCCAGCTGCTTCGAAACATTCATATGATTCAACTCCTCTAGCTCTTCATCACTTTCAAAAAGTAATGGTCCACTCTCTGGGTAACATATCGAAACTTCAACATCTTCTTCATCATCTTCCTTTTGCTGTAGCTCAATTGCTTCAAGCTTCTCTATCCTCTGTCTGGCATCAATAACCTGTTCAAGTTCACTTAGTTCCTTTATCAACTACATATTTACCTGATGATTCCACTTCTCTTTTAGCCTCTGCCACTTCAGCTTCTTTCTCATGACATAACCATGCTTCTGGTCTTCCTCATTTCTTTGCAACATCTCCATTAACACCTCAAGCTGAATTGCTATCTCAGCCTTCCTCCTCTCATATTCCTCTTTGCTTAACTGTCTTTGTATGCCAATTTCCTTGGCATCCTTCTCCTTTTGTCTTCTGCTGTGGTTTATTTCAGAACCTCTGTTACGACTGTCACTAGTCATCATCCTTTCCATCTCTATGAGTTCCTTACTCACTTTACTATTAAATCCTCTTCAGCAACAAGTCCTATCCTGCCGCCACTTACCTCACCAAGCTCTCCTCACTCAGTCTTTTGGCAAGCAATTGGTTCTCTATCTCTGGAAACTCCTTTGAGCACTTCTCTTTGCTCTTCCTAGGCTTCAACTCATCTGCATGTTCTAAGAACACAACTCTCCTCCTTTTCCAATCTCTATTGGAATTCCTCAAGGTTCTGCCACCTCTATGTTTTCACTTAGAAACCTTCACCAGCTTCCTTTATCTGTTAGCAATTGCCTTTTGGGAGTTGCAATAATACTTCAATGCAAAAGACCTTCAAAAACATATCATCTTACCTCCAAGATCTCGCCTGATCTTGTCCTCCCATTCATCTGCACTTCATTTACCTTCAGAATCTCATCACTCCTGCAAATATGTTCCAACAAATATTTATGATTCCTCTGCATAAATTCTCGATATTCAACCATTTTCAATCAGATTTTAAAATCCGATTCTTTCTCCCAATCTTCTGGCTTGATCTGGAAAACTTTAGTTGTCAGCAACAATTCCTTCTTTGCTGAATTTCTTCTTTGCTGCAACCATCAATCCTCATTCCATTTCTTTGTCCCAGCTCTGTAATTTTTGCAGTAGTTTGTGAAGGTAATCTTGGCCTTTTGTATTATTTTCATGAACTTCGAGATAGCTCAGAAGATAGAGTCAGAGGCTACGTTCCAAAATGGGTTTCTCAACTAGCTGGTCAGGATGAATTCTCTCAATATTTCATTTTCTTGAAAATGATGGTCAAACTTATCAAAAATGTAATCATATCACAAATATAGGATCACCGTCTCAGGAATTTAGGGCAAACTATGCCAGAAAAATAATAAAAAGAGAGGACAGCCTCATGCTCAAAATTTTAATGGGTAAACTGTCTGCAGGTTAACATATCAGAACAAAACTTACACGAGTGTAGTTTGATGCAATATTTATTTTCTTCCTTTTTAGAAGTTATGTTGATAAACACACCTTAGGGTCGAGGTTTCACCACTAATGGGTTTCTGTTCTACCAGAGTTGCACAGGGCTTACACTGTCCCTTACCACTTTTTGAAATTCCATTCGGGTGGGGTAGACGAGAGCAAGAAAGAAAACCCCAATGGATGGCTTAATTTTTACATTTGGGCTACCTATTTTTTTGGTTAAATCCCATGTAAAATGGAATTTGGTGTACACTATTGTTTCAGTGATAGAAAATTGAAGCATATTATGAGACATTAAGAAAATAATGTAGGACTGTATTCATGGTCTTCGCAATCGGTTTTTAATTAAGATAGAAATATGAAACCTGGCTGTTGGATTACTGGGTCTACCAAAAGCATATCATTTGAGGCTTTTCAATTGAATTTGTGTGAAATGCAGATTTTAGGCTGGAATTTGGCATTCAGTAACTTATTTTTGTAGGGAAGAGAAGTCTCTCAAAAAAATCAAAACAAAACAGAGATCTATTTCCAAATTCTGTTTGAGAGTTAATAAATTACAAAACTGAGTATATTTTGAGTATATTTTGACCAGAAAGGATTGATATCAGAACCCTTTTTTATTATTATTGTTTATATAATATTTCCGTTTTTATTGTTTAAGCAATTGTCCTCTCTTTCAATTGAAGGAAACCTGCAAATTGTCCTATGTATCTCAAGAACTTTTATGTGAAACTGTTGATCAATATGATGTGAGAAGTTGGTAAGGTATTAATTCTTGGTTTAGTTCTAAAATACTATCGGGGTTGTGAGTACAACCTATTGTGCAGAAGCTAAAACTTTTCAAGGTTATACTTGCTAATTATTTTTTCATGATCAATTTAAATCAAGGATTAGGTTTCAGCGTAGGCATTTTAAATCTTTTTCAGCATTTTCTTTCATGCATTGAACGTCCATTTCTGGATGCTATGTAGTGTTGAAATTAATAATTTTGGGTTTAGAAATTAGAAACAATGAAATCTATTTTAAAATGCAAAAATAAATCAATGTTATATCAGTGATAAATTCTTAATCCATGAGACCACTGTAGTTAAAATTAACTCACTCACATGTTGATGATATAATTGATACAGGTTTTTTATTTTTTTATTCTTAATATCTTCAAAAAACTGTTAGGTTAAATTAGATCAAAAGGATTCTTTGCACTCACCTCTAACTAACATATAGGAAAATGCTAGGTTATTTACAACATTTTCACATATAATCAAAATACAGGAAAAGTTCTAGGCCATTTACAACATTGCACAGTTATATTCTACTAAATGGTTGCTTCTTGTTCTTTTGGGTATTTGTTACTAATTTGCGTCTCTAATTTGTGTAGCTTATTTTTAAAAGTTGTCTTGGTCATCTGATTATGCAATGACATGGTTGTGGTAGTAAATGACAATGATGAAAGGTCAAGCTGGAGTTAACAACATGAAAAGATTAAACAGAAATATAATGCCAAAGGGTTCTAACGAAAAGTAAAAAATCTCCTTACCGTGTTACATGATAGTGCACGACAACATACATAACTAAGTGCATAAATATGTGCCTCTCGAATAATAAGTACAGAAAAACCCAATGCAAACATTTTTTTTTGGTCGATGGCTGTATTTACATATATATGACTCGAAGTCCAAGTTCACTTTCACATTACCAGCCACGTAAAAATTTCATGATGGTAAATCTGTGTAATTTAATTGATTTATTAATAATTTCATTTCATAAAAAGTGGAGAATGTGGTTTTTATTTTTATATAAATTGATTTATTTGAATTAAGAAAATTAAAGATCAAAATGGTGTATATATATGTGTAAAATTGTATTTATATTGAGTGAGATGGTATGTTTTTTTGTTATTTCAATTGTATTTTTGAATAAATAAATAGGTTCAACACTTTAAACAATTATTTTTATTGGTTTAATATTACAACTATTTTGTAGATTTTTAATATGGTTAAATTATATCTTAATTGATTGATCGATAATTTAATTTAGTAAAAAGCTGAGAAATTGGCTTTTAATTATTATATAAATTGATTTATTTGAATTAAGAAAATTAAAAATCAGACTGATGTATATATATATATATATATATATGCAAAGTTATATTTATATTGGGTGAGATTGTATGTTTTCTTTGTTATTTGGATTATATTTTTGAACCCTTAGATTGTGTATATTAGATAGCTAAAAAATGATAAAAAGGTTCAATAGTTAAACTATACTAATTAAAATAGTGAAGTCTAATTATAACAAGTTTTTATTTTTTTCCAAAATTTAAGAAGACAAATTTCAATGAGATTCTAGGAATATAATTTGTAACACTGCAATATTGTTAAATTATATCTTAATTGATTGATTGATAACTCAATTTAGTAAAAACTGGAGAAGTTGGCTTTTATTTATTATATAAATTGATTCATTTGAATCAAGAAAATTAAAAATCAAAGTGATATATATATATATATATATATATATATATATATATATAGATATATATATATATATATATATATATATATATATATATATGTGTGTGTGTGTGTGTGTGTGTGTGTGTGTGTGCAAAGTTTATATTGGGTGAGATTGTATGTTTTTTCTGTTATTTTGGTTGTATTTTTGAACCCTTAGATTTTGTAGATTAGATAGCTAAAAAATGATAAAAATGTTCAATAGTTAAACTATACTAATTAAAATAATGCAGTCTAATTATAAAAAGTTTTTATTTTTTTTTCAAAATTTAAGAAAACAAATTTCAATGGGGTTTTAGGGATATAATTTTTAACACTACAATATGGTTAAACTATATCTTGATTGATTGATTGATAATTTAATAAATTATATCTTAACTGATAGAGTGATAACTTAATTTAGTATTGGTTATTATTTATTATATAAATTGATTCATTTGAATTTAAAAAATTAAAAATCAAACTGGTGTATATATATGCAAAGTTATATCTATATTGGGTGAGATTGTAAGTTTTTTTTGTTATTTTAATTGTATTTTTGAACCCTTAGATTGTGTGGATTAGATTGCTAAAAATTGATAAGAAGGTCTAATAGTTAAACTATACTAATTAAAATAATGCAGTCAAATTTCAATGGGATTCTAGGGATATAGTTTGTAACACTACTTATCATATCACTTTTGTTTTTATGGGTTATATGAGGTGTTACTGACATTTTAAGTTAAATTTCTCAATTATCATTAATATACCAAGTTACAAAAATGTCAAATATCTAAAACTCTGCAGAAATATCTTAAACTGACAAGATTTCTTAAACTGAAAAGATTGCGAGGCTCCTAAGGAAGCATAAGGGGGCTTCAACCTTTAGGCCTTTAAATACCATCCGGAGCTCCCTTAGATCTGTAAAAGACCCACTTGACCCCAAGAATATGAAGGGTGTGTTGAAGAATCTAGGGCATTCAGGAATTAGTGAGATTCTTCTTGTTCATGATAACAATTTGTGAAGTTCTTGATCATCATATTATTATTAGTGTGTGATTCAAACTGCTATCAAAACAAAACAAACAAGAACACAAAGTAGTATTTGGCTTTCTGACACACATCATTGATGCAAGCCTGAAGCTTGCATTACCCAGGAACTTTCTCCCTTTAACTTATAAAGCATGCACCTCAAATAATTGCCCAATTCACTTGTACACGCGGAAATTTTCTCCCATTTAGATTTGCAGAAGCTTGTAATTTCACATTCCTGGCAAATTCACATGTATGCCATTTATGCGGAATCTTTTCTTCACATTTAACTTCAACCATAATTATCAACATGCTCATGTGTTTATACACATCATCCAACTACAATCTACATTCTCAATCCAATTTAGAGACTTCATTTCAATCCCAATGCCAAATCTTGTACATGCTCAGTAATCCAATAAACATGACCAAATGTGCAATTATTAATTTGACATTATTTTAAGCAATGGAATGCTTAGACTAATTCTTACTCAAATGCGCCCTTTTCAAACATTCAGTCATTCAGATTTTGAAAATCTGTCTTCAATCTCTATTTAATACAACAGAAGACATTCTTACCACTTGCCAAGCTGTAGTCGAATTCATCAATTGCTTTTCTGATTAATTGGATGCCTTTAACCTTCATATGCCCTTACTACAATACTATTTTGTGCTTCTGTATCAAATTGCCAGCGTCCTTACTGTGCCTTTCACATCTTTGCAAATGAATCTTCAACTCATTGTCAAAACAGCTTCAAATATACAGTACTGCGTTTCATTCGGCAACTCATTCACATATCTACAAAACGCAATGATGCCCAACCATAATGTTAACACATGTTTGTAAATGCGCTTACCTCTCATTTAGAATGCGCCTCACCTGCTCCATCCATCAGAAACTGTTCAACACAGCAATTTATGTTGCAATACCACAGATCGATTTCAAAATTTACTGCAAGTTAATTTCCATCATAATTTCTTCATTTCACATTTCAATACATCATTGTTTCGTTTCTAATGGACAGATTGTCCGGTCATTGGATAGAACTCTGTGTTTAATACCAGAACTCTGCGTTTTTTTATTAATTTTAGTTTCCAATTACCAGATTCAATTCTGGTTCCACACTTCAAAAAATTGATTGTGCTATGATTTACGCAATTGGTTATTGTTTTAACACGCTCCACATACCTTTTACCTCTGAATTTTATACCACGTGCAATCCTTCTTTCAATTGCCGTCGAGCCACCATCTAAACAATGTTCAGTTTAATAATTCAACCAATGCATTCATTCCGGAATTGTGAATATTGTATCTTCTAATGACAGCGTTCAGGATGACAATACAAACTTATGGATTCAATTTCAATTTGGAATAATCATTACAGCGAATACGTTACCCTCTGCATTTACCTTTTAATCAATTTCACAACAGCGCCATTTGTTCTAGCTGACACTGTTTCAACAAATGATGCTATTCATTGGTCCTTTTAATGCAAACAACTCTTAATTTCTGAAGCGCTTTCCAATAATTAAAACCTCCTCACAAGTTAGAATCACAATTAATCGATTAAATCTCCAGAATCGATTTTCATACACATTATCAAGCCATTAAAATTAAATGAGAACAGCGTTCATAATGTCCTACACTTTCACGGCTTCAATATACCTCTGTTCAATACTGCAGATATTCATATATATATAATCTGCCAATGTGTTGTACAAACAGTGAAATCGACCTTTCCAAACTGGCATTAAAATCTTAACCTACACCGAACTTCGGTTTCATTCCAATCACTGAAAATAAATACAATTCCGCCAATAAGGTTATAAACACATTTATCATAAAACAATACTTACAATTCTTGTTCTTCCTGGCCAGATATGCAAATCGATGGCCCTTTTTACATAAGCCCTAAGGCTTCCAAGTAGAAAACCTTACACTGTACTCACAATCTCAATGTATTTTTCTCTCAAAACCCCTTCCTATTTATACAATTTTGAAAATGATCTAATTTAATGCTCAATCCCCTTAATATCTCAATATCACTAAAATATCTCAACAAATCCTCTTATCTAGAATCTTATCCCTTTATATCCTTAACTACCCAAATTCTCTCATATCCTTTTATTAATTAAAAAGATATTTACAAAAATCCTCACTTCCTCCTATTTTATTTAAAATAACAAATTAATTTAATAAAATATTAAAAATTGTCACACCCCCTTTTAACATATTTACAAAATAAAAAAAACGCCCTTGATGCTCCTGCATCAGACTCCCCATGTAAGAAAATTCATGACCACCTGGTCATAAGTCTGGATATTTCCTCCTGGATACCAAATTTTATTTTGTAATCTTTCTGTGCTTGTCAATTTCTTTACTATTGTTGTCATCTGTTGTTGTCTTCCAGGTTTCCATATTTTGTGCTGTAATACTCCACTTGGTCTGCTCTTGCAATCTTTCACTGTCATTCTCTTGTTGTTGCTCCTTTTCCTTCTTTCAGCTGTCTTTCTCTGGGATGTTTTTATCATTAACCTCCTTATCAACTCCATTTCTCTGTCCAGTATGTCCTCTGTCTGCTGATTGTTTCCATCTCTTGATTGTTGAACTCTCACTCTTGCTTGTTCTTTACTTGTTTTGATTGCTTCCTTTTCACCCTTACTGCTGTTTTGCACCTTTTATGTTGCTGCTACTATAAATGTTGCAGCCTCCCAAACTTCCTTTCCCTCTGCAACATTCCTTTGCTCATCATCTGCAATTTCTTTTTGATTATCATTTATGACAACTGCTTTGTCATCCTTCTTCAGCAATCTATCTCGGACATTCATCCTCTGTTCTTCCAATTTCCTCCTTTGAAAGTCTAATTCTTTATATATCTCAATGATTTTACTCTGAGTAGACTCTGGAAATTTTACACGATCTTCCATTTCCTCACATGGTCTTTCTTCTGCTAAATCTTCCTTAACATCCTTCAGTAGATGTTCTTCCAAACCTGCAATCATACACAAATCGTTAGTTTTAAAATCACAAGACCTTACGGTCTTGTTTGATGCTTCAGTCATCAAATCTTCCGGCTGCTTCGAATCATTCATATGATTCAACTCCTCTAGCTCTTCATCACTTTCAAAAAGTAATGGTCCACTCTCTGGGTAACATATCGAAACTTCAACATCTTCTTCAGCATCTTCCTTTTGCTGTAGCTCAACTGTTTCGAGCTTCTCTATCCTCTGTCTGGCATCAATAACCTGTTCAAGTTCCCTTAGTTCCTTTATCAACTGCATATTTACCTGATGATTCCACTTCTCTTTTAGCCTCTGCCACTTCAGCTTCTTTCTCATGACATAACCATGCTTCTGGTCTTCCTCATTTCTTTGCAACATCTCCATCAACACCTCAAGCTGAATTGCTATCTCAGCCTTCCTCCTCTCATATTCCTCTTTGCTTAACTGTCTTTGTATGCCAATTTCCTTGGCATCCTTCTCCTTTTGTCTTCTGCTGTGGTTTATTTCAGAACCTCTGTTACGACTGTCACTAGTCATCATCCTTTCCATCTCTATGAGTTCCTTACTCACTTTACTATTAAATCCTCTTCAGCAACAAGTCCTATCCTGCCGCCACTTACCTCACCAAGCTCTCCTCACTCAGTCTTTTGGCAAGCAATTGGTTCTCTATCTCTGGAACCTCCTTTGAGCACTTCTCTTTGCTCTTCCTAGGCTTCAACTCATCTGCATGTTCTAAGAACACAACTCTCCTCCTTTTCCAATCTCTATTGGAATTCCTCAAGGTTCTGCCACCTCTATGTTTTCACTTAGAAACTTTCACCAGCTTCCTTTATCTGTTAGCAATTGCCTTTTGGGAGTTGCAATAATACTTCAATGCAAAAGACTACAATACTCTATTCTTCAAAGACATATCATCTTACCTCCAAGATCTCGCCTGATCTTGTCCTCCCATTCATCTGCACTTCATTTACCTTCAGAATCTCATCACTCCTGCAAATATGTTCCAACAAATATTTATGATTCCTCTGCATAAATTCTCGATATTCAACCATTTTCAATCAGATTTTAAAATCCGATTCTTTCTCCCAATCTTCTGGCTTGATCTGGAAAACTTTAGCTGTCAGCAACAATTCCTTCTTTGCTGAATTTCTTCTTTGCTGCAACCATCAATCCTCATTCCATTTCTTTGTCAGTAAAACTCAAATCAAATTTAACCAAACACAATACCTGCACGATCCAAGTGAATTTCCATTCCCCAACATCGCTGTGGATTCTTTCTGTCTCTACAATCTCTGCTTAATTATATTTTCCCTGCCTCTAAGAACTTAATTGTTCTTCTTCATTCTCCCAGTTGTACTCTGGTTGCTTGACTTTCAGATTAGAATCTGATCTCCTTTACCTGCATTCTGTTCACTTGCAATTATATATGATGCATATCAGATTTAAAATCTGATCTTCATTATTCATCACACATTCACAAATACATTTCAGTTCTTCACATTTAACTTCAACCATAATTATCAACATGCTAATGTGTTTATACACATCATCCAACTACAGTCTACATTCTCAATCCAATTTAGAGACTTCATTTCAATCCCAATGTCAAATCTTGTACATGCTCATTAATCCAATAAACATGACCAAATGCACAATTATTAATTTGACATTATTTTAAGCAATGGAATGATTAGACTAATTCTTACTCAAATGTTCCCTTTTCAGACATTCAGTCATTCAGATTTTGAAAATCTGTCTTCAATCTCTATTTAATACAACAGAAGACATTCTTACCACTTGCCAAGCTATAGTCGAATTCATCAATTGATTTTCTGGTTACTTGGATGCCTTTCACCTTGATATGCCCTTACTACCATACTTTTCTGCGCTTCTGTATCAAATTGCCAGCGTCCTTACTGCGCCTTTCACATCTTTGCAAATGAATCTTCAACTCATTGTCAAAACAACTTCAAATATACAGTACTACGTTTCATTCAGCAACTCATTCACATATCTGCAAAACGCAATGATGCCCAACCATAATGTTAACACATTTTTGTAAATGCGCTTGCCTCTCATTTAGAATGCGCCTCGCCTGCTCCATCCATCAGAAAATGTTCAACACAGCAATTTATGCTGCAATACCACAGATCGATTTCAAAATTTACTGCAAGTTAATTTCCATCATAATTTCTTCATTTTGCATTTCAATACATCATTGTTTCGTTGCTAATGGACAGATTGTCCGGTCATTGGATAGAACTCTGCGTTTAATACCAGAACTCTGCGTTTTTTTATTAATTTCAGTTTCCAATTACCAGATTCAATTCTGGTTCCACACTTCAACAAATCGATTGTGCTATGATTTATGCAATTGGTTATTGTTTTTACACACTCCGCATACCTTTTACCTCTGAATTTTATACAACATGAAATCCTTCTTTCAATTGCAGTCGAGCCACCATCTAAACAACGTTCAGTTTAATAATTCAACCAATGCATACATTCTGGAATTGTGAATATTGTATCTTCTAATGACGGCGTTCAGGATGAAAATACAAACTTATGGATTCAATTTCAATTCGGAATAATCATTACAGCGAATAGGTTACCCTCTGCATTTACCTTTTAATCAATTTCACAATAGCGCCATTTGTTCCAGCTGACACTGTTCCAACACATGATGCTATTCATGGGTCCTTTTAACGCAAACAACTCTTAATTTCTGAAGCGCTTTCCAATAATTAAAACCTCCTCACAAGTTAGAATCACAATTAATCGATTAAAACTCCAGAATTGATTTTCATACACATTATCAAGCCATTAAAATTAAATGAGAACAGCGTTCATCATGTCCTACACTTTCACGGCTTCAATATACCTCTGTTCAATACTGCAGATATTCATATATATATATATATATAATATGCCAATGTGCTGTACAAACAGTGAAATCGACCTTTCCAAACTGGCATTAAAATCTTAACCTACACCGAACTTCGGTTTCATTCTAATCACTGAAAATAAATACAATTCTGCCAATAAAGTTATAAACACATTTATCATAAAAAAATGCTTATAATTCTTGTTCTTCCTGGCCAGATATGCAAATCGATGGCCCTTTTTACATAAGCCCTAAGGCTTCCAAGTAGAAAACCTTACACTGTACTCACAATCTTAATGTATTTTTCTCTCAAAACCCCTTCCTATTTATACAATTTTGAAAATGATCTAATTTAATGCTCAATCCCCTTAATATCTCAATATCACTAAAATATCTCAACAAATCCTCTTATCTAGAATCTTATCCCTTTATATCCTTAACTACCCAAATTCTCTCATATCCTTTTATTAATTAAAAAGATATTTACAAAAATCCTCACTTCCTCCTATTTTATTTAAAATAACAAATTAATTTATTAAAATATTAAAAATTGTCACACCCCCTTTTAACATATTTACAAAATAAAAAAAAACGCCCTTGATGCTCCTGCATCAATCATCATTGTCTCTCTTAGGGTCATACCCACCGGGGTGTTCTCTGAGTATTCCCTACTAGGAATATTCTCATCTTGGGTTCCCAGCCCTCAAGAATATCGACCCTCTTGCCCACTCTTGTCTTGGATACCCTAGCACATCCTCAAGGAGTGTCAAATGCTAGATGATTACACAATCCTCCATTCTTTCTTCCAAACTAAAGACAAGAATGTTGTGTCTAACTCTCCCTCTTAACCAGGGATGAGTTCCAAGTTTTTTTTTACTCAGAAACTTACTCAAGTTCCTTTACTCATAGGAACCTCCCAGAGCTCCCTCTTACCAAGGGACTCTATCATCAGTACTTTATAGGGTCTCCTAGTTGATTGATGATCCAAGAACTCGATGGGATCAATTTCTTCATATGTAGGGTTCAGCCATCGATCACTTTCCTCCATGTCATTCCTTCTTTCCCGGAAAGTATCCTCCTTTACATCTAGGGCTTCCTTCATAGGGAGATCCTTTTTCCTTTTGATCATGCCTAATCTATGTTATGTGAAACCATATGTCATGACATCACAATATTAAATACAAGTACAAGCATACATACCTCATTCTTCCTTTAGCTTTCTTGATTGAAAATTAGAATATGGATTTCATGGTCTTAGAAATTTTAAGTGGAACACACACACACACACACACACACACACACACATATATATATATAGTAGACATTGGGCTATTAATTTCATGGTAATTTACAATGACCCTTCTCCAATTTATGCCTTACGACGTTTCCTTTGCAACTTTTGGGGCAATTGCTACTACGCTGACACACCACTAAACCAGAATTGGAATCTCACCTGCGCTCCCACTCCCATCTTTTATGCTGACACACCACTGACACATTAAACAGGAACGAGAATTGGAATCTCACGTGCCCTCCCACTTCCAACAAGAATTCAAGAAAGAGAATTAGAATCTCACCTGCCCTCCCACTTCCAGCTTTTTATGGTGATACACCACTGAGACATTGAACAAGAATTCAAGAACGAGAATTGGAATCCCAACTCTCGTTCAAGAGCTCCAAGATTTTACGCTGACATAGATTTTATGCTGACACATATAACAGACGAAAAATTTAAAAGGTTTCAAATTTATACGGACGATCATCTACTATGAACTCAGATAATTTAAAAAAATAATATTATCATAATAGATCTATTTTAAATATGGATCTAATATGATTTTATATGAATCTATTTTATCATGTGTAAATTTTTTATGAATAGATATTGTTTAAATGTTTTGTATATTTATTTATTTATTTTTAGATCTCATAATTTTTAGATTTCATAAAAACAATTATGAGTAGACATTATTTAAATGTTTTGTATAGTGATTTATTTATTTTTAGATTTTTATTTTGGTGGATATGATCAAAATTTCAATTTCATGATAGATGGACATGGTTATACATACACGGCTATAGAATGAGCTTCTAGGCTCAATGATTAAATCAACTTAATAGATAAAATAAAACATGGAAATCTTTTTTCCATTAGAAATGTTTTCATTAATCTAAAATAAATTTTTATATATAAGATGAGGAATGTATAAATTATGAGATAAAATCATTCATGGAAATCCTTTTGCTACTTAAAATATTTTTATCAAGATAACACATTTTCTTTATGAATGGGAAATAACTATAAGGCATTATAATGTTATGATGTTTTTTTATTATAATATATATTTAATTTAATAAAAAATAATTAATATTGAAATATATAAATTTTGAAACTAATTAAATTTCATTTTTAAATAATATTAATAAAATGTTGTTAATTAAGTTCATTTTAAATTGTTAAAGAAAAATTATTAGAACTTTCTCTATTTAAATTTAATTGAACTTCTTTGTTAAAAATAAATGCTTCTTTGTAGGGTAGTTTGATTAGTGATGGACAGGGTAGCTCAATTGCTAAAATAAATAATCAATATGTAGTAGTTAAGAAATTTTAGGTTCAAAAATCCTAGAAAAATAGTAAACCATAGATTGGTAGCCCCATGTGAAATTGAATAAACTATGAGATGGGAAGTTAAACCAAACCTAAAAAGGAATAAAAACTGTTAAGCACAAAAGTGGCCAAGGCTATGTGGGATAAACAGTTAACCTCAGTTCATCAACTGATTTTCATTGGTTGCAACATTCCATATCAAACCCAAAGTCATGGAAAGAAAAGAGATACTAAGGAATTTAAGGAAGTGCATGCATCGTATAATAAAAGATATACATGAGCAATAAAAGATATACATCGGCCGCCCTTTTTCTAAGCATATATATGCCTCAATCGATATATATGGTTTCTTACCATGGATATATTAAACAACCATTTCAAAGAGAAATCCCCAATCAGTCAAAAGTTTTCAAGAGATGTAAGTCTCCTTTTTTTCATAACCATTTCACAGCTCCGTACAACCCTGTCACGTAATTTTCGGGAATTGTCTCATCATATTTTAGAACACTTATGATATGGAGTTCATCATATTTTAGAACACTTATGATATGGAGTGGGTGATTGTCTCGTCATTTTTTAGAACACTTATGATATGGAGTGGGTGATTGTCTTGTACTTACACGTTACTTTATTTGTGATAGGGATGGATAACTGTGTGATAGTAATGGAGGGATGGAGTGGGTGTTTTCTAAAGGAATCAGAAGAGGATCTCAATCGATAATGATTTAGGTTTCGTTCAATTATTGAATTCTCTAATCGTCTACAAATTTATCGACCAAATAATTTTATAATATTTAAAATGATTTTAAAATAAATTAAAATGTAAAAAATAAAATTTTAAAATACAAAGAATTTTGATACCCAAAAACACAAAGTAAGAAGATTCCACTTATTGGAAGTACAAGTAGTTCACTTATTTAACCCAATCAAAAAAGTGTTTTTTTTTATAATCATAGCCTATTTTTTAAACATAAATTAAAATCTCAAAAACGAAATTTTTAAATACAATGAATTTTGATATGGAAAAAACCAAAGTAGGAAGATTCCACTTATTGGAACTTTGGTCGTAAAAGTACAAAGATTTCACTCATTTAAACAAAATAAAAAAATCTCTTTTTACCATAATCCTAGCCTATTTTTTTTAACGTTTAAGTCATTTTTAAAATGGGGTGAAATCCCAAGAATCAAGATTTAAAATATATGGAATTTTGATCCCGAAAAACCAAACTACCAAGATTCCATAGCTTTCAAAAAACTTGAAAACTTAGCCTAATCTATATGACGAACATGATTGGAATTTGGATTTTTTTACCCATCATACAATTTTTTTTTACGTTGTGGTTCTTTATACTTTCTATCAAAGAATATCATGTCCAAATTTTTTCCTTTCAAAAGTGAACTTAGCATAATAAATTAACTGGTTGCCAATAAATAGTTGATTTTTCTAGAACAATTCAAGTGTAGTGGGCATTTTTTGAAAGAATGAACTTAGTATTGTGGTCACAAGATTTAAACATTACTTTATCATGTCATTTTTTGAAAAAGATGGTGGTGGGTATCTGTCCGGTGTTTTATATCAAGTGACATAATTTCTAGTTGAGTAAGGTGGCATGACTACTTTTCTTTGGAATGAAAACATCCATTGATCATTTACATCAAGGAACTTTTGTAGATGGTGGTCATCAATCTATCTTCTATAAATGTTTTCTCTCTCTTCTCTCCAAAATTATGGATAATTAGGGTTAGGGTTATTTGAAATGTTTCTAAAAAGAAACTTTGATTAATGTGTTATTTTGTTTTTATTAGAGATTGCACAAAATAGTGAATAAAAAACAAATCCTATCATTTATTTCATTATATAACCATAATTCTAGGGCCAATGTCAACAATTTTGTTTTGTGCTTTCGGCCATAAAAACTTAATTGAAAATATTATTATTTTGCATATCTCAATGAGATTCCTAATATTTCCTTATTTATCATTATAATGTTATTTGTTCCAATTTTCATATGGTATTGCATGCCACATTATAGAAAATCTACCAAAAGCTAACTTATTAAACCTTTATGTTTACTTAATTGGCCTAATGATTGAGTGCTTTAACTTTGGTAATTAATATCCTATACCTACTGGATCTAAAGTACCCTATCAGTATCTTATTCATCACCTTGAATTGTACCGTATCACTGTCTTATTCATCACCTTGAATTGTTCTTGTTGAATATCGTTAAGGTGATTTGTATATGGGTAAACCTCCTTTATAGTTTAAATACTTATTCATTACCTTGAATTATTCTTTTTTAATATACTTAAGTCAATTTATCTATGGCTAACCTCCTTTATAGTTTAATTACAACTAAGTAAATGGAGAATGACTACTGAGGTGAAATCTCTAGGAAATCTCTTGTTTTGATGTTTGAATTTTCCTAGTGAAGATTTGTAGTAGGCTTGCTAGATTTGGAGTCATGCGGACTAGACCAAATAGTTCATGAGAGATATCACACAAATATTAAACATTATGTGTGGTATAACACGTAAGAAGACAAAAAATATTAAAACTGCAAAAACTATTCTAAGATGCAAAACATAATGTATTCTACACAATTTTACATTGTTTCCATGAAAAAAGGGAAAAGTGAGAAAATGCACATATTCATCAGAATTTAAATAGAAATAAAGAGATGACTACATTTTAATTAAAATATACTTTATTTCTTATATATATATATATATTATATATATATATATATATATATATATATATATATATATATAACATGAATGGACATAATAGTTTAAATGTATGATATTTAAGTGCAATGTTTCAACTTATGTAGATGAGGCTATGTTTAGGCCACACTACATTTTTCACTTCGTGGTACAATCTATGAAGTACTTATTCCTTGGCATAATACAATTTATGGTTTATTATATGTAATTTGTGTCACCTTCATATATATATAGCAATTACAATTTTTGTAATCGATGCAACAATATGGGAAGATGGCTCAATTTAATTTAACTCTACACAATTTCTTTTATTCAATTTATTATATCTTGTTTTTATGGTGAAGAGAAGTTGTTATCCTCTTTATTAAGTATCTAATATCTCACAGGACATGTTTTCCCCTAGTTTATCAAATAATTTTAGAAAAGTGTCGATAACCTTACATCTCAATAGGTGCTTGAGGGTGGGAGAATATGTTGTAATGAGTTTTGTTTATGTGGCATCATTAAGATGAGAAATCATTATCCTCTTGATCTAGGTTAATATCAAACTTATGACATTATTTTCATTTCCATTTAACTAGGGTTGGTAAGGAAAAACCCATATCACTCTCATTTAAGTGCTCAACACTCAGACAAGATGTTTTCATATAATTTTCATGTCAATTAGTTCTTGTTCAATCTTCCTAGAAAGGGAAAATGACCCACCCCATTAAGGTTAAATTCCCAATTATGATGTGTTTATTATCTGTGTGATGAGATGTTTCTCAAGTGTAGATAGTTAGTTTTAAATTCTAAGTGTGACATGATGTTTTTAAATATTTTTTCTATCAATTAGTTCCAGTTTGGGTTGTCGCGAAGAGAAACCAACTCTCCCTATTTAGTTTCAAATCCCATGTCTAATCTGCTCACACTTTATGCAATGAGATTCTTTATGTTTGTGTTTAACTAAGTTTAAATGATCTAATTAGACATTAGATCATTTGGTCATGTTCCAAATAACGAAAAAATATGAAAGTAGCTAAAATTAATTAAACTCTACATAATTTTTTTATTTAATGTGAATTCAATCTCAATTGAGTGGTTAAGTGGAGAAGTAGAAACCATCTCCATCAAGGTTCAAATCCCTCTTGTGACAGGTTTCCCCCTCAAATCATATAAGAAGAAAAGTTAAATTAATATGGAAACATGCAAAAATTAAGGTACATCCTTACCTAATATACAAAGAAATGAAAAAATTATTTAAAAATTGAAAGAATAAAATTATTAAAAAATATTATGGAATCACACATTTTTGTAAGATGAATTTTCCAAAAATTCATCTTACAATCTAAATATATGAAAATATGAATAATATTATTGATGCATTTTTATCTAACTAAAATTTTAAAAATTATTATGAAATGGTACTAGTGGAGGAGAAAATTTGTCAACCAAAGAAATAAGTCTTGGATTCATATGCAATGGTTGGAGTAGTTTCATGGGTAGTCAGAAAAAATAATTCTTGTGGTTGCTAGAATAATTACCTCCATAAAGTGGAGTTCTTTTAGCATGCCAAGCAGTTGCTAAGAATGTTTATGGTAGATCAATATTAGTCATAGGTTAATCTTATCCATACATTAGATAAGCTAAGGGAACTATATTGGATATTGAAGGAAGTATAACAATTTTAGATTTGGGCTTACCACCTGCCACATCTATATCATGTGAAAAATATACTTAGATACTTTTTAGTTAATTACCATGATCTATTCTATGCCTATGTCATTTACTTAGAAAGAAAAATATCACATTATCTTTGACTTTGTCCTTCAAGGTTTCTACAAAAAGGAGGTTCCTACTACAAGGGCCACTTAGACCCCTCCCACGTGGAGCTGAATCCTTTTGGGTAGAAGCCTATGGTTATTTGAGTAAACCATCCCATTCAACAGGTCTGGTCATTTGTGCATGTTGAATTTCTTGGTTATACAGGTTGTATTTACGAAAGATTACTAATTCATTTTCCCACTTTTATGTATGTAATCAATGCACTTCTCATATGGTTTAACGAGTCTAGTCCTATATGAATGCACATTGTTCTCCTATGGGTCTATTATCATTTTCTGTGAAGCTGTCTTGACCCCAACCCCACTATTTTTACAATTTCTTCTAATTTTCTGGGTTATGAGTTACCTGAGTGTCTTTCATGTATTGGGTCATTCACTCCGATGATGTTGCTTAATTTAATTGTATTGATATGACCTCTTTAACATATCAACATGCAGGGATGATTTAATTTTATTAATTGAATATGTTAAATTATTAATGACGTTAATGGATATATTTGTAAAATATATTAATTGATTAACATTAAAGGAAATAAATTAAGATAAATTTATGCATTGATCATATTGTTATTGTTATTGAAGTAATATTTATTATAAATATTTATTAATTATGTTATTTCTAATTATAATATGTTATGTTATAAAAATGTTTATGATTTTTTGTAAATGTTTCAATTAACTTATTAACTTTTAAGTGGAAAATGCAAAAAAAATGTTAAAAATATGCTTCAAACAAAGGTATATATCATTTATTAAAATATGCTTACAAAAAAGAAGTTATATATCCTTTATATTTAGATTTTTTTGTTTTTATTTTTAATTTACCATTTAACTATTAATAAGTTAATTGGAACATTTAGAACAACTCATAAACATTTAGATAACATAAAGTTTAAAAAAAACATAATAAGTAATTATGTTTAATAAATATTATTGGGACAACAATAATAATATGATTATGGCAAAGATTTATCATAATTTATTTCCATTAATTTTAAATTAATATATTTTCCAAGATTTTATGTTATCAAAATGCTTATTATTTTTTATAAATGTTCCAGTTAACTTATTAATGTTTAAATGGAAACTACAAAAGAAAATAAAATCTAAATATAAAAAATATATAGTTTTTTTATAAAATAATATTAATATTTATATTGTGAATTTTAATTAAATTTATACATTTTAATAATTATATAAATATAAAAATATATCTTAACTAAATATATTTTAAAAAAGAAGCAAAAACATTATAAATCTTGAATTATAAGTGAAATTCAATATAATAAATAGGAAAATGTATATAAAATATATACATCAAGGTTTATAATACAATTCATCGCTAATATGAATAAACACAAAAAACACAAGTATTTATTGACAAGACACTTAGTAAATATACCTAGCAATTTCAAACAAATACAATTTGAAATGCAGTGGAATATAGAATTTAAACACATTGACAAAATAATTCTCCCTTGTATATGCAATTTCAAACAACACACAAAATACAAATTTAAATAAGTAGATATACAATCTTAAATTTTTAGATATTAAACACAAAATACAAATTCAAATAGAAAAACAAATATTTTACAATTCCAAATAAGGAAACACACATCATAGAATTTCAAGTCAATACAATAGCAAACATGCAAATGCAACATTAAATAAGGAAACACACAATATACAAAGTAAAACAAACATCTTATATACAAATTCAAATTTAGGCTACTAAATTAATTACAATCACAATTCAATACAACAAACACACAATTGCAATTTCAAGCCACATACTATACAAATATTCATAAATAAACATTGACACAGTCACTCACACACACACACACACACCAAACACAGATATATATATATATATATATATATATATATATATATATATAAATATATATATAGAATGCAAATTCAAATAAAGAAACATGCAAAGTACTCAAATATAATTATACAACTTTAATAAAAATTGAGCACACAATATATCAATTCAAATCTACATTATTCATACACATTCAAATCCATAATTCAATATAACAAACACATGATTACAATTTCAAGCAACACACAAAATTCATATCTAAATAAGTAAATAAGAAATTTTAAATGTTTAAATATCAAACACAAAATACAAATTCAAATAGAAAAACACATATTTTACAATTCTCATATAATTTCAATTTAATACAAAAGAAACACTCAAATACGCAAATGCAACATTAAATAAGAAAACACACAATATACAAGGTAAACCATACATTTTATATATAAATTCAAAATTTGGTTGTGAAATTAGTTACAATCACAATTCAATACAAAAAACACACAATTGCAATTTCAAGCCATATAAAATACAAATATTCATAAATAAACATCCACACAGTCACTCACACATATATATGAAATTTCAAATAAAGAAACATACAGAGTACAAGTTCAAATAAACAAACACACAATATAAAAATTCACAATCACTCACACATATATATGAAATTTCAAATAAAGAAACATACAGAGTACAAGTTCAAATAAACAAACACACAATATAAAAATTCAACTAAACACACACATACAATTTCAAATAACTAATTACACATCATAAAATTTCAAGCCAATAAATGAAAACACTCAAATATGCTTATGCAAATTTAAGAAAAGGTACACACATAATATACGAATTAAAATCTACATTATGCATACACATTCAAATTCATAATTCAATACAACAAACACACGATTTTCAAATTACATACATATATTGATAAATAAACATTCATACTATATATATATATGCAATTTCAAATAGAAAAACACATAATTCCACAAACCACACACAATTTAAAATGAGCAAACACAGATGGTACATTTTCTATTAAAAATATCAACATAAAATTCTTAGGGTGTAGGTTTTAGGGTTTAGGGCTTATAACACTTTAGTAATGCTTTTAATAAAAACTTAAAAAAAGTTACAAAATTCTTTTTAAAATGTTATAAAATGCTTAGTGTTTACGGTTGAAGGTTTAGGGTTTAGGTTTTATAACACTTCAATAAGTGATTTTAATAAACACTTAAAAAAGGTTACAAAACGCTTTTTAAAATGTTATAAAATGCTGAGGGCTTAGGGTTTAAAATGTTATAAAATGCTTACGGTTTAGAGTTTAGGGTTTAAGGTTTATAAAAATTTAGTAAATCCTTTTAGTAAACACTTAGAAACAAGTTAGAAAACAGTTACTAAAAATTATAAAATTCTTAAGGTTTAGGTTTGAGACACTTTAGTAAATTCTTTTAATAAACACTTTAGAAAAAGTTACAAAACTCTTGTTAAAATTTTATAAAATTCTTAGGGTGTAGGTTTTAGGGTTTATAACACTTTAGTAAATGCTTTTAATAAACACTTAAAAAAGTTACAAAACACTACCTAAGATGTTATAAAATATTTAGGGTTTAGGGTTTTAAAATGTTACAAAATTCTTGCTAAATTGTAATAAAATATAATATGCTTAGGTTTAGGTTTATAACAATTTCGTAAATTATTTAAATAAAAACTTCAAAAAGAGTTACAAGTGCTTGTTAAAATGTTACAAAATACTTAGGGTTTGGGGTTTAAAATGTTATAAAGTTATTTTGGTTTAGGGTTTAGGGTTTAGGTTGGGGGTGTGGGTATTAGGCTTTAGGGTTTATGGTTTATAATGCTTTAATAAATTCTTTTAATAAACACTTACAAAAAAGTCAAAAAATGGTTTTTAGGGTTTTAGAGTTTTTAAGGTTTAGGGTTTTTTATGGTTTATGGTTTTTTTAGGGTTTAGTGTCTTGTAGGGTTTATGGTTTTTTAGGGTTTAAGTTTAAGGGTTTAGGGTTTATGGGTTTAGGGTTGATAGCACTTTACTAAATGGTTTTAGTAAACGCTTAAATAAAAGTTACAAAACACTATTTAAAATGTTATAAAATCCTTAGGTTTTAGGGTTTGGGGTTTAGGGCTTAGGGTTTAGGGTTTAGGTTTTGGAGTTTAGTGTTTAGAGTTTATAATACCTTAGTAAATGCTTTCAAGCTTTAGGCTTTAGGGTTAGGGTTTATAAGACCTTAGTAAATATTTTAGGGTTTATCCTTTAGGCTTTAAGCATTAAGATATTGGCTTTGGGGTTTGGGGTTTATGGTTCAGGTTTTATAATACTTTAGTAAATTATTTTAATAAACACTTAAATAAAAGTTACAGAACATTTTCTAAAATGTTATAAAATTCTTAGTGTTTACAGTTTACTGTTTGGGTTTACCTTTTGGGATTTAGGGTTTCAGGTTTAGGGTTTAGGTTTTAGGGTTTATGGTTATGGTATATGGTTTAGGATTTCTAACACTAAAGTTACAAAAAACTTTTTAAAATGTTATAAAATGTTAGGGTTTAGGTTTTACAGTTTATAACACTTTAGTAAATTATTTTAATAAACACCTAATAAAATTTAGAGAACGCTTTTTAAAATGTGATAAAATACGTAGGGTTTAGTTTTTAGGGTTTTAGGTGTAGTGTTTGGGGCTTAGGGTTTAGGTTCTATAACACTTTAGTAAATTATTTTAATCAACACTTAGATAAAAGCTACAAAATGATTTTTAAAATGTTATAAAATGATTGAGGTTTAGGGTATAGGTTTAGGGATTGTGGTTTACTATTCATGGCTTAGGTTTTAGGGTTTATAACAATTTAGTAAACTATTTTAGCAAAAATTTAAATAAATGTTACAAAACACTTTTCAAAATGTTATAAAATACTTAGGTTCTAGGGTTTTTGGTTTTGGGTTTAGGTTTTAGTGTCTAGGGATTAGGGTTTAGGTTTATAACACTTTAGAAAATGATTTTAATAAAATTCAAATGAAAGTTAAAAAAAAAAAAATTAAACGTTATAAAATGATAAAAATATTTAGGGTTTGGGGTTCAGGGTTAGGGTTTAGGGTTCGTGTTTTAAGATTTAGGGTTTATAAGGATTTATTAAATTCTTTAAATAAACACTTAAAGAAAGTTTTAAAAACTCTTTTTAAAATGTTATAAATGCTTAGGGTTTAGGGTTTGGGGTTTATGGTTTAAGGTTTAGGGTTTATAAGTCTTAGTAAAGGATTTTAATAAACACTTAAATAAAACTTACCAAACCTTTCAAAATGTTATAAAATGATTAGGTTATAGGGTTTAGGGTTTACAAGCCTTTAGTAAATTATTTTTATAAACACTTACAAAATGTTACAAAACACTTTTTTAAATGTTTTTAAATGCTCAGGTTTTAGGGTCTAAAATGTTATAAAATGCTTAGGGTTTATAGTTTAGGGATTAGGGTTTATAAAAATTTAGTAAATCGTTTTAGTAAACACTTAGAAAAAAGATACAAAACCGTACTAAAAAGTTAAAAAATTCTCACGGTTTAGGTTTGAGGGACACTTTAGTAAATTATTTTGATAAACACTTTAAAAAAATTAGAAAACTCTTGTTAAAATTTTATAAAATTCTTAGGGTGTAGGTTTTAGGGTTTATAACAATTTGGTAAATGCTTTTAATAAACACTTAAAAAAGTTATTAAACACTAACTAAAATGTTATAAAACATTTAGGGTTTAGGGTTTTAAAATGTTACAAAATTCTTGCTAAATTGTAATAAAATGCTTAGGGTTTAGGGTTTATAACAATTAAGTAAATTCTTTAAATAAAAACTTTAAAAAAAGTTACAAACTCTTGTTAAAATGTTATAAAATACTTAGGGTTTTGGGTTTAAAATGTTATAAAGTGCTTATCGTTTAGTGTTTAGGGTTTAGGTTAGGGGTGTGGGTATTAGGGTTTATGGTTTATAATGTTTTAATAAATTCTTTTTAATAAAAACTTATAAAAAATGTTAAAAAATGGTTTTTAGGGTTTAGGGTTTTTTTAGGGTTTATGATTTTTGTGGTTTATCGTTTTTTAGGGTTTTTAAGGTTTAGGGTTTTTAGGGTTTAGGGTTTTTGGTTTAAGGTTAACAGTTTAGGTATTAGGGGTTTAGGGTTTATAACACTTTAGTAAATGGTTTTAGTAAACACTTAAATAAAAGTTACAAAACAATTTTTAAAATTTTATAAAATCCTTAGGTTTTAGGGTTTCAAGTTTAGGTATTAGGGATTAGGTTTTGGAGTTTAGGGTTTAGGGTTTATAAGACCTTAGTAAATGATTTTAAGGTTTATCCTTTAGGCTTTAAGCATTAGGATATAGGGTTTGGGTTTAAGGTTTAGGTTCTATAACACTTTAGTAAATTCTTTTAATAAACACTTAAATAAAAGTTACAGAACACTTTCTAAAATGTTATAAAATTCTTAGTGTTTAGGGTTTTCCATTTAGGGTTTACGGATGAGGATTTAGGGTATCGGGTTTAAGATTTAGGTTTTAGGGTTTATGGTTTAGGATATATAACACTAAATTTACAAAACGCTTTTTAAAATATTAGAAAAAAATTAGCGTTTAGGGTTTAGGGTTTGGGGTTTAGGGTTTAGGGTTTAGGGTTTAGGATTTATAACACTTTAGTAAATTATTTTAATAAACACTTAAATAAAAGTTTGAAATGATTTTTAAAATGTTATAAAATGATTAGGGTTTAGGTCTTATGGTTTGGGGGTTTAGGGTTTAGGATTTATAACACTTTAGTAAATTCTTTTAATAAAAACTTAAATAAAAGTTTAAAATGCTTTTTAAATGTTTTAAAATTATTAGGTTTAGGTTTTAGGTTTTGGGGTTTAGGGTTTAGTGTTTTAGGTTTATGGTTTAAGGTTTATAATACTTCAGTAAATAGTTTTAATGAACACTTAAATAAAAGTTACAAAGAACTTTTTAAAATGTTGTAAAATGCTTAGGGTTTAGGTTTTAGGGTTTATAACACCTAAGTAAATGCTTTTAATAAACACCTAAATAAAATTTATAAATTATTTTTAAAATTTTATAAAATACATAGGGTTAAGGCTTTATGGCTTCAGCTATACTTTTTGGGGCTTAGGGTTTAGGTTTTATAAAAATTTAGTAAATTATTTTAATAAACACTTAAATAAGAGATAAAAAAATGATTTTTAAAAATGTTATAAAATGATTAAGGTTTAGGGTATAGGGTATAGGGTTTGAGGTTTAGGGTTCGGGGCTTAGGTTTTAGGGTTTATAACAATTTACTAAATTATTTTGATAAAAAGTTAAATAAAAGTTACAAACATTTTTCAAAATGTTATAAAATACTTAGGGTTTAGGGTTTATAACACTTTAGAAAATGCTTTTAATAAACACTTAAATGAAAGTGATAAAATTCTTTTTAAAATGTAAAATGATAAGTATTTAGGGTTTGGGGTTTGGGGTTTGGGGTTTAGGGTTCATGTTTTAGGATTTAGGGTTTATAAGGATTTAGTAAATTATTTTATTAAACACTTAAATAAAAGTTTAGAAATTCTTTTTAAACTTTCTTCGACCACTGATTCCCCTTCTTATAGCCTACAAAAACCACTCCCCTCCAATTCTCCAGCTCTAGGCATGAGAAAACCACTTAGAATCTGGACGAGGTGTAAAATTGAGCTAAAATACCACAATAGAAGATCTAATCAAAGCGATAAGTAGAAGTGAGGTTGAATACTTGAACTCATGCCCATAGTTGCCATCAAACTTCACCATGAAAGCTAATATATAGTTCAGAATCTTACACCTCTATTTAATGCCAACTGGGTGGCTACATGTGTTTTCATGCCGAAGACCAACCATAGAGTTTCCATTTAATATTCATGAGGCAGGAAGGGTGGTGGGCTCATCCCCCTTCATCGCCCTCTTTGATATTGTTGATGACACCATCAAGGAATATCTAAATTTAATTAATATGACTAGTCAATTAAGACTCCTAGATGAATAGTTTACAGTATTGCAACCATAATAGTTCTATATTTGGATTTACTAGGTATGTTTAGTAATTTTTGTTGAGGAGGCACAAAGTGTCCATTTCCCCCCATGTCTGTGATCAAATGCGTATATATATTATCAAACTTTGCTTCCATTAAACTAACAAACTCTTCCATTTCCAGGTACTTCACTTCTAAGGAACACATATTATTTTTTGTTACCTTCCCGATTTTTCACAAATACCAAATTTGGACCACCATCTCTACCTTGTGTCTTGTGGTGTCTTGTCTATTCTTGTTCTTCCATTTGTAGGTTCTTCTCCCACATTTCATGCTAGTCACACCAATATATGCTCCTTGTTGTCACCTCTCATTAGTTTCTTGCAAATATCTTATCATTCAATCACCTGCATATGTTACATAACCTCTACACACTTGTACATTATACAATGTTTGCTTCCACACCTATCCATGGAAATCTCTGGATGCAAGTTCACTTTTGCATTCAATCATATTCAAACCACTCTTTGATGTCTAGATTCACCCAAACTTGAACAAACGTGAAGGTATACAAACTTGAAAGAGAAACAAAAGGAACAACAAAGGCAAAAAAATATCACACTAAATATAGATTACTTATATCCAATAATTAAATAACTCCTCCATCATTATCTTGGTGTATGAAAATTAGAATGACAATTGCAAACATTTAAGGGTGTACTCTAATAGATGTTTTTTCCCCTTTCTAGGAATATTTCGTTGTAACTTTTTCCATAAATGGAGTAGGTGTTAAATCTATTTATGCATTCAAAAATACATTTCAAACAAGAGGAAATCATAATCTCACCCAAACGTTTATTATCAAATTTTAGTAAAATAGGCCAAAATTCTTATGCTTTGGTAGATTTAAGTACATATTTTTCATGGGATGGGTGTAAATCCACTTGTCAATTATTATAAGGGCACACTAATTACTAATAATTTGAAGTAAGTGACATCATGATAGGTGCCTACCCCATTTTATATTTATCAAATTTTCCTTAATGTGTTATCTTAGGTTGTGTAAACAATCTACCAACACCTTACGTGTCCCTAAGACATTAGAAAAGGGAGGTGAATTGAAATTGTGCTATCAAATCCATGAATATTTGAATTATTATTTTTGAATTCCAATTTGGGAGTAGAGTGTAAGAAGATATATCAAATAATCATGAAAACTCTCCAACAACTAGTATACGATGCCATATTTTATTATTTATACAAATATGATTCATTTTTGCTATTCAAAGGAAGTTAAAGGGAAACAATTTTTTTCCCTGCAATTTAGGAAGAATGATTTGTCATTCATGTAATTTTGTACTTCAAATGTTTCAATCAAACAATTTTTTCGTAATAGGGGTATTTGTTTTACCTCAATCTAACATCATATTCTCATGTTATCATGTGCTCATTGTTTGGCCCAAGAATCAAATATTCCAATAGGTTCGTTGACTAGTCAGTTGATTAGGTTGATCATACAGTGAGTTAATAGAGTGACTTTGTAAGGTATGAGCCAATGACCACTTGCTAAGTTTCATCCTCTGGTTCATCTATTTTTGGAACATTTGATTGGTTCATGCTAGTATTATGTGGACCAGTAATTGGGTGTCATGTGGCCCAGTCATGGGCTGCCACATGGCACCCTAGGGATTTGAACCCCTGACCTCCCAGTCCATAATGGAGCACTTCAACAACATGCCACATGGTAGTTCTTAACATAGCATAGTTCGAACTATGATATAAAGTTTAAGTTTAGAGCTTTAGGAGGGAAGGGTTGGGCTACTAGCCCCGACCTTTGGTCATATTCGATGCTATATGCCTATGAAAAAATGGTGGAGAGGGGCACGGGACGTTTAGACCGACCCCAGTCACAACACTAATCACATGACCTCGACATTTAGCAGAAGGCGCGAAGGTGGAGGAGCACTCGATAATAGCCTGAGGTCTTGGGTATATGCTCCATCAAGATACTGTTTTGAGCACACTTGCAGAGGTGCTAAGGCAAGAGGGCCAGACCCACATCCTATAGATCATGCACATGATGTCAGCATCAACATTTAATGGCCTAGTGGAAAGGGTAGGTGGTTAGCCTCACCCTGAGACTTGTGACGCCCACATGACCACATGCCCATGTTTTAAGGTCTAGTCTGATGGGGGCAGGTGCTAAGACTCAACCCACGACCCTATGAGGACAATGTGACCACATTTTTCAAACATAAGGTTATTTATTTTTTCCTTTATTTTTTAATTTTAAATATTTTCTTTTAATTTTTATTAAAAAATATTCTTTTTTTCCTCCAAGTTCTATTTATATTTATATTTTTATTAATTCCTAATATTTTTTATATCCTTTAATAATAAGTCATTTTATTTGGTTTTTTCATTCTTATTTTCTGTTTTAAAATAAACTTATTTTTTCTCTCTACCATTCATTTTAAATATAATAATATTTATTTTACTTACTATTGTGATTTAGTGGTTGCAATTCTACCATATTTATTAGCTTTGCTCAAGCTCTCTAACATTCATTTTAAATATAATAATATTTGTTTTATTGACTATTGTCATTTAGTCTTTGCATATCTACTATATTTATTAGCATTGTTCAAGCTATCCATTCATGTCCTCATTTTCAAAACACATACATACAATCTGATATGTCATTTTCTCCGGAAAATATTTGTATAAATCATGAATCACAAAAGCCTACATTCCCAATATTTAATATGTTTTCATATTTCATTCATAAAATTTATTAATTCCCAATCTAATAAAGATCTCTAAATATTTGGATAATAAGTATTGATTATAAAAATCTTATTTACAGTAGGAATGTTAAATTCTAATTAAAAAAAAAAAAAACACAAGGAAACATCTTTTACTTGTTTGTTAAGTTAAATTTTTTATACTTTATATTTATCTTTTAACATTAAATGTAATTGTATTTTATATAATAATTTAGGAAATAGAAATATAATACATGAATGTGTTGGAAATTAATAATTTATTCACATTTATAAAATTATTTTAAAAATAAATATTAAATATTAAGAAAAATAATTTATTTTATATTTTTTAATAATTATAAATATTTTGTAATAACTCAATTAAAATATTTTTCAAAATAATTTTTTTTATATTAAAATTTAACCATCAAAATTATCATTAAAAATTAGGAGTGAGTCTATAAGGATATATCAAATAATCATGAAACTTTGTGACAAATAATATATGATGTAGTAATATAAAATTTCTACAATATGGACTTTTTTGGTATTCAAAATAATAGAAAGGGAAACCAATTTTTTCCTTGAAATGTAAGAATAATCATTTGTGATTCATGAATTTGGATGCATCTAGTTTTTCAATAGAGCATTTTCATTGTAGCACAGGTATTATTGGAAGCTACATTTATTTTTACAATAAAAACAATAGCTTCATCAAGTCTAATTTAAATTTTTGGTAGAAATTATTTGACCAATGGAAAGCTAAAAATATTCACTGCTTTACAATGTTTAACAATGTTGTTATATGATTTATGTTTATTTCTTTTGTGCTTTAAATACTATCACACACCACTCACATTTAAAAATTATAATTGGTAATGCTTGCTAACCAAAATATTATATTTATCAAATCCTTCTTTGAAACTAAACTACATTCTCCATAGATTTGCTAATATTTCCTTCTTTTTTAGTTACTATAACTATTACAATAAATTTGGTTTATATCATATTTAATTACAAGGCATTTTAAATAGTATTTAATATGTTTTCATTTTTTATTCATAAAAATTATTAATTCTCGACCTAAGAAACAACTTTAATTATTTGGCCAATAAGTATTAATTATGAAAGTCTTTTGTGTTAAAATGTTAAATTCTAATTAAAATCAATTTTAAATGACAAAAAAGCATTTTACTCATGCGTGCTCATTAAGTGTTTATATATTATATATATATATATATATATATATATATATATATATTAATTTATTATAATTTGTTTAAAAAAATGAAATATTAACAAATAAAAAAATATTTAATATTACAAAATGATATATATTTAATTTTTTTTTATAATTATAAATAATTAATAACCAAATTCAAATATTTTTCAAATAACTATGTTTTGGACTTAAACTTAACTATAATTTTTTTTTATCACATGATTAAAATTTAAATTCTATATAATTTCCTAAGTTTAAAAGTAAATTATTTGTATAATATCAATTAGTCTAAATTATATTTATCATAATAAAGAATTATAAAATATTATAATAATGTAAAGTTATTTTAGAAATAATTATTGTTAGTTTATTATCAAATTTTGGTAAAATAGACCAAAATGCCAAAATGCTTTTGCTTCGATAGATTTAAGTACCTATGTTTCATGGAATGGATGTAAATCTATTTGTGAGTTATTTTAAGGGTACATTAATTACTCATTAGTTTGAAGGGATGGGGATCACCATAGGTGTCTCTCCCATTTTATATTTATCAAATTTTAATTCCTACCTTTCCTGAAATGGGTGTAAATCAATTTTGAGTTATAATAGGGTACACTAATTACTCATTAATTTGAAGGGATGGGCATCAGTATATGTGTCTCTTCCATTTTATATTTATTGATTTTTCCTTCATGCGTGCTCCCTAGTTGGCCAAACAATCCACCAACACCTTATGTGTCCTTAAAACATGAAATAACAGAGGTATGTTCAAATTGTGCTACCAAATCCATGAATATTTGAATTATTATTTATGAATTCCAATTTGGGAGTGAATGTAAGAAGATATATCAAATAACTATGAATGCTCTCCAACAACTAGTATAAAGTTCTACAATTATGACATTTTTGGGTATTCAAAATAATGGAAAGGGACACAAATTTTTTCCTTAAAATGTAGGAAGAAGGATTTGTGATTCATGGAGTTGCATACATCAAATGTTGCAATTGAAAATTTTGGTTGTAGTAGGGGTATTCTTGAGAGTAGATTTTTTACAATAAAAACAACACCCTCACCAAGTCAAATTTACATTATTGGCAGAAATTATTTGACCAATTGAAAGCTAAATACCTTCAATTCCA
Source organism: Pinus tabuliformis (assembly GCA_031772625.1). NCBI lineage: Eukaryota > Viridiplantae > Streptophyta > Pinopsida > Pinales > Pinaceae > Pinus > Pinus tabuliformis. The sequence goes on from CM062818.1 coordinate 775,622,734, forward strand.
TAGAATTTTTAACCTTGTTTTTAGGTGATTGATCTTTATTTTTTTTCAAGCTTTTAATACCATGATACACCATTAATTGCATTTCAAAATTATTATTCGTATTGCTTGCTAACCATTAAAGTCTTCTTTGAAATTAAACTAAATCCTCCCTACATTTTCTACCCTTTATCTTTTTTTATTTTATTATTATTATATCTATCAAAATAAATTTAATACTTCAACTTTAAAATATTCAATTATGAACATATTTGAAATAATATTTAATATGTTTTCATATTTCATTTATAAAATATATACATTTGCAATCTAACAAACATCTTTAATTATTTAGACAATAATTATTAATTATAAAAATCTTATTTATTGTCACAATGATATATTTTAATTATTTTTTTATTCAATTATGAATATTTTAAAAATATTTAATATGTTTACATATTTCATTTATAAAATATATGCATTCTGAGTGTAACAAATATCTTTAAATATTTAAAAATAGTTATTAATTATAATTTTTTTTATTGATAGTTAGAATGATAAATTGTAATTATTTATTTTTCTAAACCACAAAGCAATATCTATTTATGTTGGCCCATTAAATATTTTTATACATTATATTTATCTTGTAACATTAAATGTGATTATATTTTATTTAATAATTTAAGAGATATAAATATGAAATTAATAATTTATTTACATTTATAAAATTATTTTTAAAATAGTAGAAAATATTGAATATTAATAAATAAATTTATTTTTAATTCTTTTATAATTATAAATATTTAAATAATTAAATTAAAATAATTCTGAAATAACTAAATTTTTTAACTTAATTTTTAACCATCAAAATTTTTATCCCATCATTAAAATAATAATTTCTATATTAATTTTTTAATTTTAAAAATGATTTTTTTACAAAAATATCAATTAATTAAAAAATATATTTAAACCAATGATATAATTATTAAATATTATAATAATAAAAATTATTAATTGTTATAACACCATAATTAAATATTATAAAAGATCTCAAAAATAATTATTGTTATTTTATTTTCTTGAAACTTTCTCGAGAAAAGCGTGACCGTTCCACCTTTTTTCTAAATCTGACCGTTCTAGAAAAAGCATTG